>CALSCE010010660.1:3772279-3839203 GCA_943593645.1 Bovichtus variegatus
ATATATATATATATATATATATATATATATATATATATATATATATACCGTCTATGTGCATTACAAGCACAAATGTTCATGCTGGGTTTATTATACCAGATAGTGATAACAACTATCATGCAATCATGCACTCACATTGGACTTTTAATGTGCGCTAAATGGCACAAACTGAGGTCGTGTGCATTACTTTTAGAAGTGTAACGTTTAACAAATTGGACCATTCAAACAGTGCCTTCTTTCTTACATGAATGCTGTAGGACGTGAAACACACACACACACTGAAACACATGTTGCTAGGACACAAGCACCAATAGTGGTAGTAAGCTGTCTTTGTTTGTGCACTGCATATGTGGGTGAGTGTTTAAGTATATGCATTTATTTGCGTGCTTGTGTGCGTGTGTGTGTGTATGTGTGTCTGTGTGTGTGTGTGTGTGAGAGAGAGAGAGAGAGAGAGAGAGAGAGAGTGATAACCCGCCAAGGAGACTCAAAAGAGGCAGCTAATGGACTCCAACCGCGGAGCGCTTGTCACACAAACATTTCTGCTGTCAAAGCAGTTTATCGCACATAACAAAATGAGAACCCCCCCCACACACACACACACACTCACACATGTACACACTGGCACCACACATGCACACACTGTCCCAGAGCAGCCATTTGTCCCAGCTTGCAGAGAGTGGATGGGAGGGGAGCCGAGCAGAGAACAAAGGAGAAGAGACATTCAGAGAGAACAGTTCTGTTTTCATAGTTATTTTAGCAAATTTGATGTAACAAAGTGAAAAAAGAGGGCTTCTTGGCACCCCACTGCACCTGACTGAGCTTGACCATATGAGGATCTGGGCGGAGCACATGGACAGATATTCATCAGTGTTAGCCTTTAAAGTGTGTTTTACCTCTGGATCTGATGCATACAAGGAAGGATTTCACATGATCGAAACATTGTTTTTACTTTGCTTTAATAATCCAAATGATTATTAATATCAGTCTTCAGAGCATGATATCCATTGAACCCTAAGTGCACATGTGTGTGAAGGAAGTGTGTATATCTTGCAGCTCGTGTTGATCAGAGAAACAGAAGTGTCCATAATTCATGTCCAGTTTTTAGAGTCAGAAGTGCCTCAGTGGCGGCGCTCACAGGGCAGTATTGAGTTCACACACATATATGCACACACGCAGAGAAAGTCTCTCACACAGACATGCACATTCAAAGGCACAACACATGCATTATCTCTCATCATGCTACACGTTGCAACTGACTACTTTTGAAAAATCCCTGTACACCCGCAGCATAATGAAAGTGGAGATGATGCTCTTAATCATACAAACACGTCCACCTTCCTCCTCTTAAGTTGTTGGCACCGAGGGTGTCATTTTAAAGGACATTTTGACTAATTTCCATTTATTAATAAAACTGATGGGACGTCTATTGTGTCCACATTTGTTGAAAAACTACTCTATATAATTCTAGTCAGCCTCGTTTACTTCCACTGTCCGCTAACATCTCTAGATGGAAAAAACTCTGGAAAGAATTTGGCTCAGTTGTATTTTACTTTAGTCTCCCCCTTGGGAAGAAGTTCAGACTGTTGCTGGAGTTCAGAGCTGTATTTCAGACAGGCAAAGCTTTCCAGTGTCTACATGCATGAGGACATCTTGGATTACTTAGCATTTTATAACATGTTGTCGGATTACCATGTATCATGTTCATGATGACCTGTTGCAGAGGCCCCACCTGCCTGCTGGTTCTTTTTGTTTGCCGGATTTTGAGTCAGATCTATCAAAACGCCGTTTAACCTACAGTCAGCAGTTTGGATTCTGCAAGTGAACCTTCCTGAATGATCCTCAAAGGAATCCTTTTGCACATCATCGACCGCACAGTCGCCACAATGTTGGTGAAGACCCATAGCAGGCCTCCTGCCAAGACACTCGTAAATGCAGAGTGACGAGGCTACTAAAGGTCATACAGTACCAGATTGACATGTCATTTAAACATTTAGAGCAAGTATTAACAAGAAGAGGCGGGGGAAAGGTTTTCTGAAGTGACCGGGGGAGGGGCCGGCCATCAGGAAGACCGGGAAGACTCCTGAACAGCCGATCCAGCACAGAGCTGAAGGCTGCGTGTCAATCTAATACTTCAAAACCCAATTTGTACTGATCATCATTTTTGTTGGAATCTGAGTGGCTCAGTCATTTTCATCGCGACTCCATTGTTGTCTTTTGATTATATAAGCTTATAAAAGTCTGTCCCCTGAATCACAGGCTTTTTGTCCCTCTATGAAATCAAAAGAGTGCTGAATTTTTAAGGCTTGTTCCTCACGGTGCAGCTTTACGTGTAGCATGAACAAGGATACATCAACAACATCTTATTACATTACATTTTTACATTACAGATAATTTAGCAGATGCTCTTATCCAGAGCGACTTACAGTGAACTAACTACAGCGACAGGGTCTCCTGGAGCAACTCAAGGTTAAGTGCCTCAGGGGCTCAATGGAAGCAGCCTGGTATTGAACTTACAACATTTCGACTATCTATTTGGAAGCCCAACCACTAGACCACCACTAGTTGCATTAAGTAGGCACAAGACAGCGTCCCTTTTCAAAAGACTGAGATCTTTCATAATCAGATCCTGGCCAGTAGTGAAGTGTAAAAGTGTGTTCCTACACACTCTGGGATGTCTAAAGATGCATCTTTTCCAGGAGTTTGAAACAGCTTGGACTTAAAGTCCTGAGAGGACCTTGTTGAAATGTGATGTGGACTGGGAAGTTGCCTCTCCACTAGACCACTAGACTACCACCACCCCATCATTAGTATTCTGACAGCAACATTTAGGCAGAAACAAAATAACATAACTGATGTACCTGGCTGGGTTTCATGTGAATATCTCACTCATAAATTTGTACTTGGTCTGGAAAAAATGATGCGAATGTGATCCACATAAGTTGAGGTCACATCAGTTCGTGTTGTATGTTGCACAGAATATGGGAATCTGGGGGATGATCATTTATATTTTATCGGTTCAACAGCTGCCAAGACAATGCAGCCTTTCGTGGATCCCTGGTGTAAAAAAAAGTTTGAGAAGCCCTGATATAGGATCTTAACAGCAGCACGAGAGGGAATTATCTGCATCAAGTGTTTGAAACATATCTAAGTAATCCGCACTTTCCCTGATTTGCTCTAAAATCTCAGTTTTCCATCTCTCCCTCGTTCAGCCCCCCTTCCTCTCTCTGTATCTTTTTCCTCAGCTCGCCAGCCCCCCACTCCCCACTCCCTGACCCTTCATCTCTCCATCCTCTCTCTCTCTCTCTCTCTCTCTCTCTCTCTCTCTCTCTCTCTCTCTCTCTCTCAAACACACACGCACGCACGCACGCACGCACGCACGCACACACACACATATGGACACACTCTTTCCATGCCTTTCTCTGCATGGCTGGGCTAATTGAGTATCTAAACAAACTAATTAATCATGGGTGTCCAGTGAAGACGGACAGGTCCAGAGAGGTGATGTTCATCAACTGCACCCCCCCCCCCCCACCTATTTTGTTTCCTTAATCCCCACTTGCAGTTTATTTTGCTGAATGCGCACATTCAGTCCCTCCTCTCCTCCCATCCTACCCGCCCTCCCCTCAAATCTCTTTGCCACGGCCAAGGTTATACCCGTATACACACTCATTCACTATTTATGATTTTGCATAGACGATAAGTGCCCCTCCTCACCCTCCGCCCAAGCCCCCCTTTTCCTCTTTTCCTCTTCTCTTAGAGTCAGGGTATCTGGGTACATTAATCAAAAATAATGAATAAAATGATCAGCCTGACAATGTGGCGTAGACTCCCTCGGTATCAGGAGGATAACCGACCAACTTTATTAATCAACATTTCCTGATTAATTGTTACAAAGTGTCATCCATAAATTTCCCTTCATTTTAATAGTACTTTGGCCAACACTAACAATATCCCCCGTGACCACAGATTTATTGAGGCCTTGGCCGATTTGAGAGAGGGAAAAAGAGAGAGGGAGAGGGAGACAGATAGAAGAGGAGGGAAGGAAAACAACATCCCCTTTAACAATGCTTTGAATGCAGGACTGAGACTGTGGGTAGATTTGCAGCTCTTGAACACTTAGTCTTCAGAATTGGCCTAATGGCAGTATGGTAGCTACAGTACGGCCCCATGGAGCTCTCTCTCTCTCTCTCTCTCTCTCTCTCTGTCTCTGTCTCTCTCTCTCTCTCCCTCTCTCTCTCCTTCCCCTGATAAGGTAAGGCAGCAGAGTAAACCATTACGGGTGACAGTTTCACTTTTCTCCCCCTAATTACTTGTTCCTGCCCATGTGGCATTTCTTAGAAAAATTTGTTGAATAATGACCGGCATTAAAATGGAGGCTCTTAAGAATTTATATGCACCGGCTTAATTCATCATGTACTTTCTTTATCTCCTGTGTAGATTTATATCCTGGCGTGTCGCAGGGCCCTCTGCCTTGTGACAGGGGCCGTCATCTCCTTAAGGGCACGGCATGTATATCAGTGACTGCGCCCCCCCTCCCTCTCCACCACCACCACCCCCACCCACTGCTGCTTTCCATCAGTGGGCCGTGCTATGCAGGTAGGCAGAGTGCTGGGAGCGTTTGTTTCTCCTGTCGTTTGTCTGTTAAGCGTATCGGAGCAGTGTCATAGATTTCTGTTTAGGTGTGCTTGTTTTGCAAGGGACTAATCCTCTCCACTCTTGGAAGACTACTGGCTCGGCCATGCATGTTTAAATTGTTTAGTTTTTTTCTAGTTTAATCTACTTTTGATATACAACAACTCAACAACGCCATATCAATAGAAAAGTGAAAGGAATCTGGGGGCATCCTCGTGGCCGAGGCGTCCAACTCTAAGACGCTAACAGTAAGACCAGTGTCCCTGGTTTGAGTTGGGCCAGAGACCCATTCTCTCCCATCATTTCTTGCCACATCTCTACTATCTAACATCTAATGAAAGCAAAAGAGCCCAAAATAAATTATTGAAGAATTAGAATGGCACTCAGACAGTGCAGACCTCCGCAAAGGCCAATAGCGCATTTACATGCTCCTTGAATGGTCCCATTTATTCCAACTTCGTTGTGTTAATGATCTTTATGTCGTAATGTGGAAACAACATGGACGCTACAAAGAAGATGTGTTGTATTCTATTGCTCAGAGCCATCACATTTACCTCCATCCATGTTTATGCATCATATGACGTCAACTCTGCAAGTCTTGATCCAAAATTGAATGTAGCAAAAATGCCCTATCTCGCAACATTAATGAAAGTGAGAAATAGTTCATGTTTTCACCCCTTGATTTAAATCTGTTCCCAAATTCAGAGGGTTCTTCCTTGACCCAGGCTTCACTCAAGTTTCATGAACATCGGGCCAGTAGTTTTTCCGTAATCCTGCTGCCAAGGATACAAAAAGACAGACAAACAGACAAAGAGACAGATAAACTGAGACGAAGAAAATACCCTCCTTGGCGGAGGTAATAATGAGTGCTGATATGATGGGTCACTTTTTCCATTGTATTTTTTAACTATGTTGTTTATTCTGTACACACGTCACCTATTACAGTCTGTCCGTCCTGGGAGAGGGATCCTCCTCGGTCTCTCTCTGAGGTTTAGAACATGTTTCTCCTTTAATTGTGTGGTTTCTTTTGGGGAGTTTGTCCTTGTGCGGTGCGAGGGTCTAAGGACAGAGGGGGTTGTATGTATGTATGTAAAATGTATAATTTGTGATATTGGGCTTTATAAATAAACTTGATTTGATTTGATTTTAGGAAGACACTGACTGAAAGTGTCTGTTACTGAGGATGACCAGAATATGTGTCCACATACAATACAAGGGCTTACATAAACATATAATACATATTTGTTTTTATGTGCACATTATAGCCCCACTACCCTATTTAAGAATGCAGAGTTTTTAAGTTTAGGCATTAGGATGATTAAGGTATAGTATCAGACGAAGCGTTCTGAGAGCCACCTACAGCCTCACCTTCTTTGCTGTCGTTTTTTGCTATTTCCATAGGGTAACTATAGGCTCTCTAGAGTATACCCTGCTTTTCACTTTTAAGAGCATCATGGTGGGCATCTAATGGGGAAGTGCTAATGTCTGAATGTAGTGCTGTGACCTACAGATCCTTCCATTCAGTGCTTGTTCTTCATCTATAACACGTCAGTAGATGAGAGTGGGGTCATTTGAGCTGATGAAGACATTGAATCACCCCTTGTTCTATTCACCACAGGCTACACTCGATAATGCGAGCAAAGTATCCCCTAAGAATACGTCTTACCTCATCATTTGCCAACATTCAGTGAAAGTGTCGAAAGTAGTTTGCCCCATATGAAGTGAGGTCTAAAGTGAGAGCATTGAGGTGGGCGTGTTAGTGCATCTGACTTTCATGTGGGAGAGTTTGCATCCAGTCAGACCCGCATTTAAGGTTCTGTAACAATGAACAACTATTTTAGTTGGTCATCCAACTTTCTTCAGCTCCTGAAAACACAATATCGCGATGACTAAGTTGAGTCTAAATTGACTTTGTTGCTATTTGACAACCAGTCTTCTATCACAAACAGACCAAAAAAAATCCAAAGTACCTAGCCTGTAGTCCATACTACATGTATCTCGTAACCAACTGTTGTACTAAACTGAAGCCCAAATCAGGATTATGCCTGAGATTAAATGTAAAATTTAAATTCCTGCATTGAAAATGCTACTTAAGAAAAAAGTATGGAAGTATAATTAGCAAAATGTATCAAAAGTAAAAAGTACTCAAAGCTAAAAAATGGCCCCTGTGACTGTTAAACTAGTATACCGTAGATTACAGTATACCATTAGATTGTTATTACTCATGTAAACAGGATGTTACTGTTGTACTTGGTTGAGGTGCAGCTAATTTGAAGTATTTCCTATTGGGCTGGAACTAAAGTTTATTTATTAAATCTATAACAAAGAATTATATTTTTTAAACTCTTCATATGTTTTGTACATAAAATCCTAAATGTGTTACTTTGTAAAGTAACGAGTAAAAAAGGCTGTCAAATATTGTGGTGGAGTAAAAAGTACAATATCTGCCTCTGAAATGTAGTAGAGCAGAAGTTTAAAGTGGCATGAAAAGAAAATATTTAATTAAAGTACAAGTAACCGAAATTAGGTGGGCTTCAGTTTTGCTTTCTACCTGCTTTCTATATTTATAATTCTGGAGTCACAATTGCAATTTCATCAAGAACTGCTTCAATGAGTGAAGACCAATAAAAATGCATGTTTTTCATGTAACCTTTCATATTCATATTAGCTGTCCCCCGGCGGGGCCCGAGCAGCCGGGAGACTGGGTGACTGTCCGTGGGAAGTGTAAGCAGAAGCCCACGGTTCACCACCAACCGTTTCCTGTTTCTAACAGGTTCTCCCCACTCAGCGGCACACCCGCTGAGAAGCCAACTCTGGTTATCGGTAGCTCAATTCTGAGATACGTGAGGTTTGAGAGACCAGCGACAATAGTCACGTGCATCCCGGGGGCCAGAGCGGGCGACATAGAAGCACATTTAAAACTGCTGGCTAAGGCTAAACGTAAATACAGTAAGATTGTTATCCACGTCGGCGGTAATGACACCCAATTGCGTCAATCGGAGTGCACTAAAATGAACATCGAGTCGGTGTGTAGTTTTGCAAAGACAATGTCGGACTCCGTAGTTTTCTCTGGTCCCAAATATAACGAGTGACGACAGGTTTAGCCGCATGTCATCATTCCGTTGCTGGCTGTCATGGTAGTGTCCAGATAATGATGTGGGCTTCGTAGACAATTGACGGACTTTCTGGGGAACTCCTGGTCTGATTAGGAGTGACGGCATTCATCCTACTTTGGAAGGACCAGATCTCATATCTAGTAATATTGGTGCATTTATTAGTGGACCTAATCCATGACAACCCGGAGTTGAGACCAGGAGTCAGAGTTGCAGTCTTACACACTTCTCTGTGGTTCCATCCGGGCAGTCACCCACTCAAATCCCCATAGTGACTGTGTCTGCCCCACGACCACTGAAATCAATAAAATCAACAGTAAACAGAAGAGGAGTTGTCGATAAAAACCTAATAATACCTAATTAACACCACCACTGCAAAAGTGCAACTAAATAGAAAAATTAAATGTGGACTCTTAAAGATCAGGTCTTTGTCATCTAAAGCTGGATTAGTAAATTATTTAATATCAGATAATCAGATTGATTTATTTTGTCTCACTGAAACCTGGCTGAGACATGAAGAATAAGTCATACTAAATTAATCCACTCCGCCTCGTCATATTAATACTCACGTTCCTCGAGGTACAGGCCGAGGTGGTGGAGTTGCAGCCATATTCTACTCATGCCTATTAATCAATCCTAAACCTAAACTAAATTATAGCTCTTTTGAAAGCCTTGTTCTATACATTTTCAAACCAAACTTGGAAAACAATAAAGCCAATCTTATTTGTTATAGTGTACTGCCCTCCTGGTCCGTATTCTGATTTTCTATCCGAATTCTCAGAATTTTTATCAAGTTTGGTCCTTAATACAGATAAAGTAATTATTGTAGATGACTTTAATATTCATGTGGACGTCGATAATAACAGCGTTATATTAATATTGCGTTTATCTCATTATTAGATTCAATTGGGTTCAGTCAGAATGTACATGAACCAACTCATTGTTTAAACCACACTCTGGACCTTGTTCTGGCATATGGTGTTGAAATTGAACATTTATTAATCTGTCCACAAAATCCTCTTTTATCAGACCATTTTTAATACCTTTTGAAGTCCTGCTACTGGACTGCAAGCCACTAAGCAAAATATCCTCCGCTCGATGTTTATCTGATAGTGCTGGAGCTAAATTTAAGGAAGTGATTCCTGTGCACTTGGTTCATTACCATGTCTCAATATCAATGTAACGGAGGACTTCCGTGATAACTTTAGTCCCTCCCAAATTAATCATCTTGTTGATAGTGCTGCAGCCTCACTGCAAATGACACTCGACTCTGTCGCTCCTCTAAAAAAGAAGACAATAAAACAAAGAAAGCTTTGGCTTAACCCCCAAACCCGCAAACTAGAACTAAAGTCAAGAAAACTTGAGAGGAAATGTCCATCTACCAAATTGGAAGAATCTCGTTTAGTCTGGCTAAATAATCTTAAAACATATAAGAAGGCTCTCCGTAAGGCCAGAGCAGCTTATTACTCTTCATTAATAGAAGAAAATAAGAACAACCCCAGGTTTCTTTTCAGCTCTGTAGCCAGGCTGACAGAGAGCCACAGCTCTACTGAGGCTTCAATTCCTATATCACTCAGTAGTGACGACTTCATGAGCTCCTTTAACCATAAAATTCTAATTATTAGAGACCTAATTAATAAAATAAATCTCCTCTCCTCAATTGGTAATGATTTAGCTTTTAAAACAGGAACCTTAAAAACAACTGTAACACCTGAAATATATCTGGACTGCTTTTCTCCGATCGATCTTAACCAACTAAATTCAACAATTTCCTCGTCTAAACCATCAACCTGTCTCTTAGACCCGATTCCAACTAAGTTGCTTTTAAGCAACTTAGTTTTACCCTTAATTAACACCTCGTTATTCAATATGATAAATCTGTCTTTGTTATCTGGCTATGTACCAGAATCATTTAAAGTAGTAGTAATAAAACCTCTTCTTAAAAAGCCCAGTCTTGATCCAGAGGTTTTAGCCAACTATAGGCCGATATCAAACCTTTAATTTCTCGCTAAAATTCTTGAGAAACCAGTCGCAAAACAGTTGTGTGATTTTCCACATAACAATACTTTATTTGAGGTTTTTCAATCTGGATTTAGAGTTCATCATAGCACAGAGATGGCACTGGTGAAAGTTACCAATGACCTTCTATTGGCATCAGACAAAGGACTTGTCTCTGTTCTTGTCTTGTTAGACCTCAGTGCTGCTTTTGACACTGTTGACCATGACATTCTACTACAGAGACTGGAACATTTCATTGGCATAGCAGGAACTGTACTGAGCTGGTTTAAGTCCTATTTATCTGAGCGATCTCAGTTTGTATGTGTTAATGATGAATCCTCCATGCAAACCAAAGTCAGTCATGGAGTCCCACAAGGTTCTGTACTTGGACCTATTCTATTCACCTTTATATGCTTCCTTTAGCCAATATTATAAGGAACAACTCCATAAACTTTCATTGTTATGCGGATGATACCCATGGATGTCCTGCAACTTTTTGATGTTGAACACCGACAAAACTGAAGTTATTATACTTGGACCCAAACGCCTCCGAAATGTATTGTCTAATGACATAGTAACTCTGGATGGCATTAACTTGGCCTCCAGCCCCACCGTAAGGAATCTCAACATTATCTTTGATCAGGATATGTCTTTTAACTCCCACATAAAACAAATTTCAAGGACTGCCTTTTTTCATCTGCGTAACATTGCAAAAATAAGGCACATCCTGTCTCAAAAAGATGCAGAAAAACTAGTCCATGCATTTGTTACTTCAAGGCTGAATTGGCTTCAATTACTGCAACTCCTTATTATCTGGTTGTCCCAAAAAATCCCTTAAGACTCTTCAGTTGATTCAAAATGCTGCGGCACGAGTAGTGACAAGAACTAGGAAACAAGATCATATTACTCCTGTATTAGTTGCTTTGCACTGGCTCCCAGTAAAATACAGGATAGAATTCAAAATCCTTCTCCTGACCTACAAAGCGATTAATGGTCATGCTCCAGTTTATCTTAAAGATCTCATAGTACCTTATAAACCAACTAGAGCATTGCGCTCCCAGAGTGCAGGGTTACTTGTGGTTCCCAGAGTCTCTAAAAGTACAATGGGAGCCAGAGCCTTCAGCTATCAAGCTCCTATACTGTGGAACCAGCTCCCAGTCTGTGTTTGGGAGGCAGACACCCTCTCCACATTTAAGAGCAGGCTAAAGACTTTCCTCTTTGATAAAGGTTATAGATAGGGCTGGCTCAGGTTTGCCTTGGACCAGCCCCTAGTTATGCTGCTATAGGCTTAGACTGCCGGGGGACTCACTCCTCTCCTCCTTTCCATATCTTCCTCTCCTCCTCTCCCTCTCTATTTATATGCATTCATGTCCCTTAAATGCATGTTACTAACTCACCATCTGGAGCTTCATCCCCGGAGTTTCTGTGTCTCTCATCTGGCAGGTTGCCACTATTAAAGATTACTTCTGGATCGCAAATCGTGGCTGCACCTGTTGCCCTGGTCCTGCCTGACACCAGGAAGCCTTTATTGACATCCCCCTGGATCCATCTTTTTTATATAAGATTGCATCATGTTTTCTGTCGCATAGATTGTCTATGTTGTATTTTTAACTATGTTGTTTGTTCTGTACACACGTCACCTGTTGCACGTCTAGGAGAGGGGTCCCTCCTCAGTTGCTCTCCCTGAGGTTTCTTCCATATTTCCCCCTCTAATTGTGGGGTATCTGTTAGGGAGTTTTTCCTTGTGCGATGCGAGGGTCTAAGGACAGAGGGGGTCGTATCCTCTACAGTCTGTAAAGCCCACTGAGACAAATGTATAATCTGTGATATTGGGCTATATAAATAAACTTGATTTGATTTGATTTGATTTTCAAATTCTTTAATCTACTGCAGTGCCCGTTCGGCTGTCGGCCACCAGTACTGCTGCTTGCAGATTTCTCCGGAAGCACTCAACCCAACAACTTCATACGAGACACTGCACTTCATTCGATCCTCAGCAATGTACCCGCCAAGAGTGAAGACGATCGAATTAACTGTTGTTGAGAAACTCAAAGGACAGACATACATACACACAGATGGAGACAATCTAGTTCTAGTTTCACTGTACTGACTTCTACTACTTTCATAAAGGCAGCAACTGTGTCAACAATCAAGCAGACATTTTTCAAAATACAAATACAAAGTAAAACCTACACATTTATCTGTAATTGTGTAAAAAGTCTACTTTATCCATAAATGTTAGCTGTAGACTGTATAGACTGCATAGCAACTGTAGACCATAAACAGCATACATGTAAATTATAAGCCGTCCTCAGGTAAAACCAAGTACAATAGGCCCTGTCCAATTAAAGAATCCCACCAGTGAATACTTTCGTCTCTACGCTGAATGTGAGCTGTGATCCGATCAACTGACATGTTCGGCTTTTCACTCTGGGTGACCTAATGCCCCTTGGGCATCTTTATGCTAATTGCATGCAAATTACATAATAGACGACACACTTTTGATGGGAACATAAAATGAGTGACATTATAGTAATGCGCTAGGTGTCTATTCTTAACATGACATCACAAGTTGCCAGGTAAAAGTCAACATTGCACCAGAAAGTTTACTCTTTGTTCTGTTATACATAATGTAACCCTGTCCTGTCCTGTCCTATCTATATTTAAAATAGTTACTGTCATATTGCATTGTGTTTGCTTGTGTATGCTTATTTTCCTCAGAATGCCTAACATGTACAGCATCATGATTAAAAAATACAAGCTTAGATCTCTGGTTGATGTAAAAAAAGCCATGACCTTTGACCTTTTAAAACACCCAACCATCACCTTCTATCATTTGCCTTTTGTCGGGGCAAAATAAATCTAAATTCATGACTTAAAGGGAATTGTGACAACATCCTATGAATCGATTCGTGAGATGGATGATGGAGGAAAATATGATAATGTACCGCAGGTAGTGGGAAATGGCTGTATAATTAAATGCAGTGATAAAAACAATTTATCTGGAGCACTATTCAGACACATGCACAAACAAACGCACAAATGGCAGCGCTGTATGTATCAATCAGGGATGACAGCGTTTAAGTGTGAGGCTGTGACATGACAGGAGCTTCCTGCCAGGAGGCTTGTCTGTCTAATGACAGCCACTGCTCTGGAACGGAGACAATCTGGGCGGCACACACGTACACGCACACACTCGGCCTTTGCCTCGATCTCTCTCTTTGATAACTATCACTGTCAAGGGGAAACAGAGCCCAATGTATGACAATTTGTTCATTATCATAGTGAATAGATTTTCACAGGCTCCCCCGCTAGTCTGCCACCGGCGGATAGATGAATATCAAACAGGCCTCTCCTTTGTCCTAGAGGCCAAATTTAGGAAATAACATCTCATCCTACTGTCTGCCTGCCTCTCTCTCTCTCTCTATCCTCCCCAGTAGGACCAGTGACACCTCAAGTACCCATCACTCAGTGTGTGTGCGTGTGTGTGTGTGTGTGTGTGTGTGAGAGGACTACGAGTGTTTATTCCTGAGGAGAAAAAGCTTTATTTTAGAGACAAACACTCAAACAGTACGCGCGATAGAACAAATATTCCTCACAAAAATTGAGAGTTAAACAATAACATGTTGATGATATGCCCTCAGAATCACTTTATGAAGCTGCTCCGGTAGTTTTAAACGCTCATTTACAGAATCTTTAGAGCGAAAGTAATAATCACTATGACATAATATAATATACTACTTATGTTTCTTTCTTTCTCACAAAATAAAAAACTTTTTACAAGACTTTCTTGTGACACTTAAAATGAGGTCAAATCTGGTGGCATGTAAATATATGTAAATTTTATACCTGCATGTTTTTAAACCAAGAAAAGAAAATTGTCAAGACTTTCGTGTGAACTTGGGGTCACTTTCTGACCCAAATCATATTGTTCTGTCTACAGTGCATAAAGCTTCAGCAAACAGATACAGTGCACTCGTACTTTTCATAACCTAAAGTGTGCATTTTCTTTTTTTGTCCCCAAATATTTAAAAGTGCATTTTGTAAGAACACCCCTTTCATTTATTTGTGAATAGCAGAAACAGAATCCCGCCCTGTCTGTAAAGTCAGCAGGCCGTGGCGGTCCATCATTAAAACCTCCTCTCGGAGAGCAGACAGGGTGGTGATCCCAGACCTGTCAGGACCTGGCAACACAACTATAACTGTTTCTCTCTCACACACACACACACACACACACACACACACACACAGGCAAAGAGTCGAACTCCCCTGGCTCTCTAACTCACACACAGAGAACTAAGAAGGGACGGGAGGACAAACAAAGCAGAAGATAGGATAATGAGGTCCGTTTTAAGCCATACCTTCTCTCCTCTTTGCACTTCATTCTCTTCTTTCCTTCTCTCTTTCATCCTCGCTGCGTTGCATGAACGTATTTAGTAGAGTTTGCTTTTCCATGTATCACACCCGTATCAAAAGCCACGGCAACAATCCCTCTCACCTACAAAGTTTTTTTTTTTTTTTTTGCATGAGATAATTTATGAAAATTAAAATGACTTTTTGCTCATTTTGTTTAATGTATGCACTTTAACAATTAATAACCCAAGCGCTGGGAGATTTTCAACTAAAGGCCATTAATTTGTATAAATCTGCCAAGCTCTGACAGCAGGAGATTTTTTAAACTGATCTGAGGGAAAGTGAAATTATTCTCTAGCCTCGGGTTAAATATTACTTTTCTCCAGGAATTCTCCAGGTCTGCCAGCTCCTCAGCGCTTTCTGACCTTGTCATTGATCTACCTCTCCCTCACGTGCTTTCTATCTCCTTTTCTCTCACTGCGTTATCTGTTTGCATTATTTTTGCTAATTTCTTTAGTTATCAGGGAGAGGTGTGTTTTGTTTGTGAGTGGCCTCAAGGCCTTTTGAATCAGCTCCTTCTGAATCAAAATGCTCCTCGTGCCATGGCTGAACGAGAGCCAAAGCATCCTCACAACTTACCGAAAAATAATTATGATAATTCATGAGTAGATTCTGATCTGATTTATCAGACCTATTGATGATGTCGGGTAAAATTTAGGCAATTAAAAGTCTGGGAAAGATTGTTGTCATGATTTAAGAAATGTCTCATCCACTACCAAGAGATGGGACCCAAACTGTGGACTGGTGTCCAAGTCGACCACAGCCTACACTACAGTATGTGTACCATGTGTAAAAATGTATAAACATAATTTCTAAATATATATACTTATATTTATATACAGTATATATATATATATATATATATATAGTGTCTAGATACAGTTCTTGGTTTAGTGAAAAACTAGTATTTTTGTTTTTGCTTTAGCTTATGGTCTTAAAGTGATGTTTATATGAATATAATCTTTGTGATTATCTGTTAATGACTGCTAAAGTCCACGAACGATGCAGTCCGTAGCCAGTTCATAGATAAATGTTTCTACGTGTGATCTTCTAAACAGAAGGGTTTTTGCAGTTGCTTTGAATGAAAAGAAAATCCTCTGGCACACCTGACTGATGCATTTCGATCATTTCAGTTTGTTGGAATGAAGAAGAAGAACTGGTTGCTCTGTCAATCAAAGAAGAGAGCATCACCAATAGACATCCAGACTACGGAAGACAAAAGACTGCATAGCTCTGAACACACTTAAGATTCAGGGATCAGCATGTTCTGATTACAACTAAAATACACCAGTTGTTCTTTAAAAACTACTAGATAAATAACCTCAACCGAAACTTAAGTTCCTCATAGGATTTTTGTCTACCCCAACCTCTGTGCTCATCTCCCAGGATTCCAGTGTCGTGCCTCTTTAAGCCTTTTCACCTGGCCGCCGCTGCCGCCACTGCCGCCGCCGCCGCCGCCGCCACCGCCACCGCCACTGCCGCTGGCCGATTTGTTATCTAGATCAGAGCCATTTTTAGCCCTTCATTCATCATGTACACCAGATTTGAAACAAGGCAAATCTAGGCGACTGCAACACTCGCTATGTCTGCCTAACACCTACACTGTTCCAGGTCAATGTCATGGATTCATTCTTGCACCCAACTGCAGAAAGACATTTTCAGACAAACAAAATTGAAAACATAAACAATAGACACAATAATTGCATCGCACATTAACTTACGCCGCAAACAAAAAAGAAACGGAAATCTTTTTATTTTATTTTGATTGTTAAAATCTCCTGCGTTCCTCTTCCATAGTTAGCTGACAACATAAGCTCATCCTAGTTTGAATAATTGTTTGTCACTATATCCTTCTTAGCTATTTAAAATCAATACACAATGTAAATAGAGCTTCAGGTGCCTTTAATTGTGACATTTTTACAAAATAATAATGAAATAATAAGACTTCACTTGCATATTTACATTTTCATAGTGGGCTATTTACTGTCGACGGAGGCAACTCATGATAATAAAAATTAATCTGTTACACAGCAGAACTTCCATTGTCTTCCAATGCAACACTAGTTTTTTTACCCAATTTCTTAATATCCGTCCACCTCCCTCCCTCCCCTCCTTCTCTCGCCCTCTCCTCCTGGTGGTAGTTTTTTAAGTTCAGATTCTGAGAGCATGTCTTCATTAGCTGCATTAACATTCACAGGCTGTAGTAAATTCTGACAGTGAAAAGGTCCCCGTAACCTTTAGTTTTGCAGAAGTTTACTTCCCAAGAAAATTACAGCTGGCACTGTCTTAATTAATGCCCGCTTTCTTCTCCTGAAAACCCAGAGCCTGTCAGCTAGAGGAGGACATGAGGAAGGAGAAGAAATTAGAAAAAAAAACAGAGGGTGGAAAGAAGAGTCAAAGAGAGAAGTGGGAGAAAGAAAATCAGGACACAGAAGAGAATGCAGAGGAAATTTCACTCGACTTAATGCTTTTACTTACAGACGCGGGGTGGCGTGGCAAGACGAGGCGGTGCATAGGAATAAAAAGTGGGGGATTGCAGCAGCATTTCACAATATTGCTGTTTGTTGGGGTGTTTATGTGTGTGTGTGCAGTTGTTGTCACACACAGAGGCTGGCTTTTCCCCGAGTAAATAGATTCAGTAGATTCAAATCTACACTATCTCCCACACAATTCCCCATCTACTTTCTCATTCTCTGCTTTTTGTCATCCAAAGTGGTATGAGTGGGAGGGGGGGGGGGGGGGGGGGGGGGACTAATACATATTTTATCCCTGGCTATCTCCTGGGTGCAGATGCTGCTTTCTTCTGCCCTACGAGGAAGAGAATGGCTATAGAACCAGAAATCCATCTTCACATTGGGGAAGCACAGCATCGCAATCCTGCACTGATTGGGCCACAAACAAATTAGAATAAATACCAACATCCGTCTGCATGGCAAATAGGTCGTTAAACACTGTGTGTATGTGTGTGTGTGTGTGTGTGTGTGTGTGTGTGTGTGTGGAGGTTGTGCGAGAGGCTTTTTAGCTTTTAGTTAAGGGAAAGGGATTACGCTCAGTGATAGTCCCCGTCCCTAATTGTCCAAGCGAGCGACTCTCCCGGCTTGATCATCTTGCTCTCGGGCAGTCTGGGTGTCTTTCCTTCCCCTTTTTCTACCTCTCCCCAACCTGCACACACTCTCTCTCCTCCATCCATCTCCACAGATGCTAATTAGAGAAGTGAGTGGCAGCTTTGTTGATAGACAAATGTCAGCAAGAGTCTCCAGCTGCTTGGTAATCGCCTGAATCAAAGCCTCCGGGAGAGCAAAGATGATGAGGAGCGGAGACGTTGTACACTCTGAAGGCTGTCCGTCCGTCCGCTCGTCTTCTTGCTTCTACAAGTCAAATCGTGTCGAAAAACCACAGACGGGGGGAATGTCGTTAGGCATTTTGTGTTGACAAACTACATTTGAGGTGTGCACGTGGGTAGCATTTAAAAACCAAAAGCACGTGTTGTTGAGGTATATGGCTCCACAGGCTGCTGACCAAAAAATCATCATGCAGCAATCGGCGAGGTGTGTGAAAGTGAGAAAGTAAAATTGTGGTTTGGGTTTAAAAACACTACTTATTTACAGTTCGGGAATGATCATAGTCACGGTTAAGAAATAACTGCTTAGCTAAAGTTATAAAAAAAAAAAAAAGGGCTCTAGCTGATCACTTACATTAAGATGATTATTTTGTGTATCAACTTTTCGGACATCTTATGTTTAAATATGCATTTTAGGCATTATCTTATTCAATATATGTTAATTTGCAAAAAAATCGGAACTTCGGATGAAACTATGTTCAACATGTGTTCACATATTACAGAGGGGATTTTAGATATCTCTTTGTATCACATCATAATATACTGTCAAGAGCCATAAGAATTATCAATTTTCACCCTGTTTTTAGTCATTGATGTTATATAAATCAGGCTATGAAGGGTATATGAATGAAACTGGAAAGTGTGGTGCATGTAAGTGCTACTGAAGTGGAGATTTCTGGCTCAGAGTCTGAGAAAAAACAAATTTTGAGAAAACGTCCTTAAAAGATATGTATTGTAATTCCATACATTTGGCAACACACACAGGGGAATAGGGTAAAACTCTTTAACTAATATACATATATCACCATGAAACTTTAGCAGTTGATTACTTACCTCAAGACAATTTATTTTATTTATTTTAAGCTTTATGAAATGTTATGTTTAAACATCTAACTCTAAATCTTGGTGACTTAAGAAGAAATCTACTGACACAAACAGACAAAGTTAGTCAAATAAACACATAAATGTGTGTTTTTGATGGGGTTTTTTCCCAGGAAAATAAGGAATAAATGGATGAAAAAAATTATATTTTTTGCCTGAAGTGTCTGAAAACGACATTGGCTGATGGTCGGAAACAGGTCAAAGTGACACGCTTGCATCCATCCCAACCCTCTCCCCGAAGGCATTTTGAAATGTTATAACGATGTAGTAATCTGCAATGTAGCGATATAACAATTGGCCTGGCCTTTGTGAAAAGATGACACACAAACTCGTTCAACATTTCCACTTTTTCGTAGGGGCGGCCAAGGATTGATCGCCAAGGGGCCATGGTGGTCCCATCCACTTGTGCCCTCTGTACGAGCGTTTGACTGAGAGGCCCACTGTGAAATGCTTGGGATAAAAGCGCAATATAAATACATTCCATCCATTTAAGAATGTCCCGCTACTTCCACCTGTGGATTTGAGGAACAACAATATCGTATCTCTGCAGCACAACGTGTCAGTAAAACATGCACAGAGATTGTTACAGACATTTGAACAAATGCACGTTACGTTACTATAGTTTCTGGCGAGGTAAACTAATACATTACAAGGGGCTCCCACTTTCCCCCGCAAATGGTGAAAGTATGAAGAAAACTTTGTCATCACACATGGGCTCATTTGACGAAGAGAGCGAGTTCTGCACTCGGCAAGCGGCTGGTCATTATTTTGTAACACTTCGAGACATTTGGGGGCGTCTAACGCCAAGTAGTTAGGACTTTATTTTTAACAAATGGGCAGCAAGTTTCAGGCTACTTGTTTAGCAGTCCACATGTGACACCTCCTCTATTAGAGGAGCACCCTGACCGCTCGGAGATACATTCTCATGTCTCCTAATTATAAAGGTTCAGACTCCGGCCTTAGTTAGAACCTTAAGAGTCCCCTCTCTAAATAACATCTGGAGCCATCAAAAACCTTCATCTTGTTTAGAAAAGAGCTCCTCCTCTTCATCCTTCCTCCGTTTGTGTAATTTGGTGACTTTATGCAACTTGCACACATTACCATCCCTATAGTTAGGTGCACCAATTACATCATCTCATCAAAACAATTATGAGTTAGAGTTCCATGTCAAGCTGGGAGTCAGGTTATTAAAGTAGGTGCCTATTGAGTGTCAGTTTAAATAACACCCAAGTGTGTGTGTGTGTGTGTGTGTGCGTGTGTGTGTATGTGTGTGTTTCTATATAGCGTACATCACGCTCATAAGTCTTTACAGTGGAAGAAACTTAGATTACGCCTTGTCCCTGAAATATCTACACCTATTCCTGCCAAGACACACACACACACACACACACACACACACACACACACACACACACACACACACACACACGCACACACACACACACACACACACACAGTCTCATCCGGCTCCCTGAGTTACCTGTGATGATAAACGGCTCCAGATTTTAAGATTCCCATTTCTAATTTTCTGAGTGGAGAGGCAGGACCGTGGCGATTGATCAAATTGGGCAGCGAGTTTAGCTCGAGCGCCCCCCCCCCCCCCCCCCCCCCCCGCCCACCATCAACCATCCTCCTTTCTCCATTTTTTTTCCCCCTTTCTTTTCCCTCCTTTTCCTGCCCAAAGACCCTCTTAAAATATTAAACCAGAGTTATGAATGGTCACCGAAGCCCCATCTATTAATATCTCAGAAATTGACAAGAAATTATGCATTTCCATTGGGTAAGAGAGAAGAATTAAAAATGTGGTTGGTCCAAGGAGACAGGTTTGATGGATCTAAATTACTGCCTTCACCTGAATTACTTCATCCCTTTGACAGTGCCTGACTGTAAAACACAATACAATAAGGAAAAATACTGAAAAAGTGTACTCCCATGTACAGTGTAACAATAAAAATGTAATCAAATCAAGTTTATTTATGTAAACAATGTTATTGTTGCTCCTGATTCTGGACAAATGAACTCCTTGACATAATTGTCTCCCTTGAGTAGCTTTAGGATTTGAACATCTAATTCCACTCCTTTCTGAAGCTAGTGTACACTGAGCCAAAACACATTAAGCCAGAATTCATATATTCAGGCATATTTGGTATTCTTGCTCATGTTGAGATCTCCGCTAGAACTACAAATGAAGGTACAGTATATGGATGTGAACAAATTCTGGCTCTGCAGCACATATGTACTGACTGGCTTAAAGGGTTAAATTACAATGTAGTTTTCCATTTATGAAAAAATATGTATGATATATGATGTATAAAACTTTAGACTAAGCATTAAGAAACGGTCATATCTTTATAGCTATAGTTATAACATGTTGTCTTTTTAAACTGTAATGAACTTTTTCTTATGTAATATCCATATTACATTTAAATATTATGTTAGACAGGAACCTTTACTTATATATCAACCATAGCCGGCTCTATATAACATTTTATTCCTAAAAACATGGTGAAATTTATTTTTATGGCTGTTGACGGTATGTTCGGATTAGTAGAGTGATACAGAGAAAAGATTCCCTCTGTAAAACTTTATGTCAGCAAAACAATATTTTTTTACCTGGCTTAATCCACTGTTCTGGAAATGTATGCAAATTAGCACATATATAATAAGATAATGCCTCATTTGCATATTTACACATAATATTTCAGAAAATGTATAATGCTAGATTTTACCCGATTCAGCTGTCGTGTCTTCCCTTTTGTTCCGTTAAAGCAGTCAGTAAAATACAGTTACAATACAGTTTCCACTGAAATTACAGTGTGGTTACCAGGTATAATAAAGTTAAGAAAAACAGTTTTGACTGAAAAAGGAAAAAGCACAAACGATATAGTCCAAGCCCGCTAGTATCCTGTAATTATTTACTCTATGAACCGGCTAATTAGAAATAGTACAGTTTGATTTACTTCTACCTTGCCCCTAAACACACATTTGTTAGACCTTTTTTTTGTCTTTCTTCTTTTCTGTAGAAATATACAGTGTAATGTGTAGAGCTGTAATCTATAGCATTCCCAAATCACAACGTATGTTCCCTAAAAATAAATTACAAAATTAACATAAAAAAGCATCTTAATATTTTGCGATTACTACATCCCAGTGAAGTTGTTTGCATCTTCCCTCCTCCTTCGTCTGTGGTGAGGCATGTTCATTTGCACTTGCTTGTGTTGCTTGGATTATACATTCATACGCAAGTTCCCAGCACGCAGTCATTTGGTGAGCATGTATCTGACACACAGGAAGATGTGAGGACAACAAAAAGCCTTGGTTTCCCAGAGGAGGACTACAGAGTAAAGGAGGGAGGGAACCAGAAGGGGAGGGGGGGACTGTAGCGACTGAAGCAACTTTGTCTCAGGAGAGGAGCTCCTTCGATCGGATTATTTGGGAAGGGCAAAGTGCTTTTGTTGATGAACAGTCGCTGTGAAATCTGGGAGTTGGGAAATCAATGAGGACGCACAGAGCTCTGGCTCATTGATCCTGGCCGCAGCATTGACAATCCATGGCCTGGTTAGCTATGTGGAAGAACGAGGCAAAATGAGCTACTTGTGAAAGTGTTTCTCTTTGCTGCGTCCTGTAAATGCAGCTCCGCTATTGGTATCATTTGTATTGACAAGCTTGGCTCTGGAATGATTAATAATCACCCATTCCAAAGTGTAAGCACTGTGTGGATTTGTCTGCACGTGTGTGTGTGTGTGTGTGTGTGTGTGTGTGTGTGTGTGTGTGCGTGCGTCTGTGTTTATTGTGTGTGTGCATTCCGTCTGTTATAGGTAGGAAGTTTTATGCTAATATTCATGTTTGCCTCTTTTCATTTCTCTTCAATACCCTCCGTCGTTATCTTTGAAAGTATGTGCAAAACTTTGAAAAAGAAAGAGAGAGGGAGGGAGAGAGAGAGACAGAGAGAGAGAGGGAGAGAGAGAGAGAGACAGAGAGAGAGAGAGAGAGAGAGAGAGAGAGAGAGAGAGAGAGAGAGAGAGAGAGAGAGAGGGAGAGAGAGAGAGAGCAAGAGAGAGAGAGACAGAGAGAGGGAGAGAGAGAGAGAGACTGAGAGAGACAGAGGGAGATAGAGAGAGAGACAAAGAGAGACAGAGAGAGAGAGAGAGAGACAGAGAGAGACAGAGACAGAGAGACAGAGACAGAGAGACAGAAACAAGGAGAGAGAGAGACAGAGAGAGACAGAGAGAGAGACAGAGAGAGAGAGACAGAGAGACAGAGAGAGAGAGAGAGAGAGAGACAGAGACAGAGAGAGAAGGAGAGAAAGAAACAGAGAGAAACACTCAAATCACTCAAATGAGGGCCTCTCATTATTGGGCCCGGGCGTTGTTTGTCCTGGCACCTTGTTAGAGATGTCCGCGGCTGGTAATTGGATCCGTCTTGCCATTAGAGTGGAGCCTCGGTTGACAGACGCTCAGACCGGAGAGACGCTTAAATGACAAATGTTCTCTCTCCTTCTAAAACCTGAGTGTAAAGCTGTGACGTCTCGTTATCGTCTCTCAGACTAGGTTTGAGGGCTCTGGCAATCAAGCGGGCTGCTTAAATCTACAAGCCTACAGCGCTGGGGAGGTGGGGAGGGGTGACTGACGCCTTGAGAGCTTTAAGTAAAAAAAAGGAAGGCTTTTTTTTGTGTGTCTTTGTGGGTGTTTGGTAAACATAGTAGGGGTTTACTTTTTCTTTTTAATCAAGAGGCATCTTCACCTGGGTGTAATGGGAGCAAATATGAGTCGAGGCATTTTACTAGACATTTACTGGCACAACTTCCTTCCAACACCACTATTATTCAGATTATAAAGCCATTACAGGCACAGGTATGCAACAGAACATCACACATTTGTTCCATAAAGAAACAGGATCCAACTGTACTGCAACTGAGTATTGCTTTTAATTATACATATCATGTACTGTTTTATAGAGGATGCTTTGTTTTTAGATTTATGATGCCTTATGATTGCAGTTTGAAGCTTTGTGTACCCATTCAAAAGGATTCCAAGAAGTATGCTGCTCATGTATTTGATAAATGTGTTTTATCTGTACCACTGTGTGAACACAATATAATAGAGTGAGACAGTTCACAATAGAGTGCTGGTTGCCTTGACTAAAAAACAATGGGATTTTCTCAATTGGATTATTGCAATTACAAATAAACTCTGTGTTAAACAAATGTGAAACCTACACATTCTGTTTTGCAAGATAATCTTCGCCACTTTCATGATTTTTGAAGCATAAATGCTTGTAAAAGTAAAAAGCAAATGTGAGGCTGTAAACGAAACCACGCCACGGTTGCGTCACCCGCACCGAGCTAGAGGCAAACTAGTATGTGATGACGTCTAGTAGTCTCATGTAGCCACTTGTTAGCAACCGCCTTTTTTAAAGACACGATAAAGCGAGTGAGGGTATTTCCTGCCTTATTTTATGTTGTAGAACAAAGCCTTTAAGTCTTTTAAGCTTGTGTTAACCAGACCTTATTTCAGGCATTTGACTAAAAACTCTTTCAAAAAAACACATTGACTTCAACATTTTGTTTAAATAGATGTTTAGACAGACTTTACACATGTACAGGCCTAAACAATATTTATTGTTTTTTGGTATCTGTACTTTTCATACTGCAAAATCATCCTCTCCTCCTCTACAAATGTCAACGTCAATTCTCAAATATGAAAAAAAGACGTGCTTTAATTTCAAGGTTCAGTCAATCTTGCATTAATCAGTGTAATGAAATGAGCTGCTTTTTGTTTTTGTTTTACTGGATGCAAAGGAACATCCAGAACGAAAGGGCTTTCCAATTAAGTATGTTTGACATTTGTCAACCATAGCTGGTTCAAGAATAGACTCCCAGATTCTGTACAACCATTTCCACATGGTTCATGTATGAAGAGTGTTTTAATCAAATAAGCAACTTATTGCAAAATTATAAAATTACAAATTATAGAGTATAGTGTATTGTGTGTGGACCATTCAGAGCTTTTAGTGATTCATTTCACAGTGAGAATGAATCTAAGACTTGGACACATTAATCCATAACGTGGTGCATTGAAGTGCAGTTGGACAGATCATAACTAAATCACACACATTGCATTGGTAAAGAGAGAGTGGTCATGTTTGTCATGTCATGCTGCCTCCTTTGCCCCTGTCGGTGAGCAACCGTGTGAATAGAAGATAACAGTGTTCTGGACCTACTTGCAGGTGTAGCAGGCCCCTTCCAACCTACATCTAGCAGATAACCACCGATGATGTGTGCAGCACTTTGTAGCAACGTCAGCAGATGTACTGGCTTTGGTTGGGCTGCATTGCTCACCCTACCATGTCTACTAATACATTCACATACTACACACTACTAATATGTTATATGCCATCATATAACTATGATGTTTTGAAAGGATAGTCATTTTTGCCTGGTTTATGTTACCTGGAAATATCTTTCCTCTGTTGGACTTGTCACCTTTATGTACCCATGCAAGTCATTGAGAGGGGAGTCTGTTGGTATTCAAAGCACAGGACTTTGACCCCCGACACTGGGGTTCACACCCAGAGTCCTGTGCAAAGGGTTAGGTTTGGACAACTGCAGAATTTTGCTTCACTCAGAGAAAACCAAGAATCTAGGTGATACTAATTCCTACCATAAGCACTTCCAATAAAATCACTTTAATGCAGGGGTGTCTGAGTGTAACAGGTGTAAAATACTTTCCCACCACTACAGAGGTTAATTTCCTGGCAGATGTGCATCCATATGTACGCACTGCGCAGTGTTTGCAGATGGGGAACTGGGAATAAATGTGTCCTGATCACTGCACTCGTAACTCCACCCGGAAGAATAAAGGTTAAGGTGGCTCTATATATAAGTTGACTCCAATACGGAAAGTAAAAGTAGAAAATATGAGACATGAAAAGCACATGCATGTCATATTTACATTTCTGCTTAGAAACCCAAAGTGGGAAACACACAGAGAAATTATTCTTCCATGTCTTTTTAAAGTATGAAATCAATTGGATGTGTCAGAGCACAAACATCTATGACTTTTCCACATATGATGGGGTTGTATACATTCCCACTCCAAATGATCGAGCCTGTGAGGAAGCACTTAAAGGTAAAAAACATAATAATAAAGCATTCCAAATGGGTTCACATGGTGTACGTGTGAAGGTTCGACAGACAGGTCTCTCCGAGGAGCAGGTATCCAGTCGGTCCTCTTCCTGTTGTTCTTCTGTCGTTATTGTCTCTCCCAACCAGCTATGTTTCAGATTAGCATAATTGACAGGCTTGTTTACATCTGCTGTAATTAAAGCGGGTGCCGTAAGCCATGAGTCATGGCTCCATCTGCACTATGTCATCAAACCAGAGACTGAGATGGTGAAGAGAGAAGGAAGATAGAGAGACAGGATGGGAGGGGGAGACAAAGATAAGACATCATATGGTCCAAACAATGAGCTCCAATGAATGAATCTTACCAACCAAACCGAACCAACACTCTTCTTGCACCTGATTTACCTCCACATGCTGAACCGCCTTAAAAGGAATACTTCACCCACAAAATTTTTTTATTTTTTGAGAGTCTCAATGATTTGGAAGTGAAATGGGGGCCAACAACAGCCAAACTACATGAAAACATCCGTTTACAAACTCTGTCACAACTCACGCAGTATAATCCAAGTCTTACTTATCCAGTTGTATTGTCACAGGGTCATTTTGTGGGTGAAGTATTATTTTAATCCCCCAGAAACCAAGGGCGAAAGTTAGAGGGATTTGTTTGATTGACTCATCCATGAAATAAATGTCAAAACACATGTTAACTTTGAGTGCATATTTTGGCATAAGCACATTGGTATTCAGCCCTCTGGATTTTAAACAGTTGGTTGATCCAAATTACAAAAAAACTACTTTTTCCACTTACCTGCAATGGTGTCATAGTTGAAATTCTGTTTGTGGTGGTCCCAAAGTAAAAGAAAATGACATTTAAAACATGAAAAATCATTTGCAACATCTTTGTTTCCCCATTACTCAGCGCAATCCATAGAACACACTGTCAACAGTTCCCACAGGGGACTATTTCTTTGGTAGAAAGTCATTTCAGTGAAAACTGACCACAGCAATGCCAATAGATTATCCAGAGTAACCAAGACATGGATTCTGGAAAGACACCAAGCTGTTAAATTTCTTAAAGATATATTATGTAACATTTCCGCATTTACATGTCTAAAAAACGACTAGGTCTATTCCAACAATTTTCAAACCTAGAGAAATCTGTCATTTTAATCAAGGGTCCCCTGTAATAGCGATGGTAAAATGGTAAAATGGTGAAACCTTCTGAACGAGGAGAAATTAAGGAATCCTACATGGGAGAAGCTGACCACAATGACGGCAATGGTTGTCAAGACAGCAACACCCACGATCCCTCGCTACTTCACTACGCCATCAAACTCCATCTTTGTATTCAGAGACGTGGCAGAAAATGACATATTGTGTATGTACAAATGTTATAATTTTTAATGCGGCGAGCACCACATTTTAAATTCCATTCACCTCCGATGCATTGGGGTGGTGGCCGAAACCTCAAATGAATGGACAAATGAAACCAAAACTATCTGCCTGACTAGATACCATGTAACTGCGAAAACATGTTTTCTTTAAATGTTTGCGTTTGTGTCACATTTCAAACAAATATGAATCTTCATTTTGTGGTTTATGGCTTTTCTGTTGAGGTTTTCTGTCATTTGATTTATGCCATGGAACTGTTACACACTCAGTCGACCATCTAACTTGTTCCCCCTCCTGGAAGGCCTTTTTCTGCACTGTGACGTGAACCTCATGCACATGTGCAGCATTAAAACATTCCCCCACATACTGTGTTTCTCTAAGAGTGGGATACACAGAGATGACAGTGAGGGAAGCATGCATTGCACATACAACTGGCTTCAGTTAAAAACACGCACACACACACACACACACACACACACACACACACACACACAGCTGTCATACTGAACTTTTACTTGAACTTTTAGCTAGCAGATCGATTTAAGTACATACAAGACAATTCTATATGATTCTAACAGTTAACATGTATACCTATTGATTTTTCAACGCGCTCCCTTTTTCTTTCCTCCTCCATCCCTCCCTCTCATTTCCTCTCCCATGGACGAAAGGTAATTCTTGCATTTCGCTCCTTGTTGTTGCTATTATCTGCTTTATTGAGCACAGTGTCCACTGTGCACAACTCATGGCCATTTCCATAAAGCCGAGGGAAGGTGGAGATATTAGAGGAGCATCAAATGACTCATGACTTAGGAAGGAAGAGGGGAGGGCAGGGGGATGTTGGGCCTTGGGGAACCCAGACTCCACTTTACTCTCGTTATACCTGCTTCTCTAGTTCCATGGCGACGATGCCACCCTGTATGGTAGCTGCATGTCGATTTTTTCCCCCCTCCTCAACTCCCTTCTTCTTCGTCTTCTTCGCCACCTCTTTGGGATGCTGTACCTCCCCTCTTTTTCCTCCTCCTCCACCTCATCCTCTTCTCTACCTCTGCATTGCAAACTCCAACATTAAATTGTGATAGATGAAGAGCGGAGGGCATTCATACAAATCAATGGCTTTAGTGTATGTGTCATTAGCCTGCACCACGCAGCCAGCGGTCAGCGTCATAAATCACGCCGTGATCGGCTGTCTGCTGTCCCGCGCCGCAGCTGCGCAAACTGCATGCATTAGCCCACACCGATGTACCGTACCAAGCTGCTTACTTTAAAACAAGTAATAATGTAAAGGGGGAAGTAGAGGTTCTCTGTGGAGCGTCCACTTCATGAAGGATAACATGGAGTCTTTAGTGACTCAGTGAACTATAGCTGAGGACTCAGCTGCACTGCATTATGTGCACCAGAGCAGCCATGTAATGGTGTTACAGGCCATTTAGAACTGCATGCATTTTGGTTGTTTTTGATAGTGGATGGGGTGAGACGGTAGAGTTGTCTGCAGCACACGTGTACATGAGATGTCTTTTAGAAAATCCACACATTAGACTTCTGAACTTCATTCTATGTGTAAAATGGCTAAGGTGACAAAAGCTTTACTACACCGTTTACTGTATAACGTTTTGCTAATGTTATAGTCAACGAATTAGGCAAAAACATGTATTTAAACACTTTTGATAAGAATTGCTGCAAAAAAAACATGTGTCAGCTAAATTATTGAAAGGACGTACAGTGTACAAATATAGTCACCTACTCATAGAAATTAGTAGAAATGTTGGGAGAAGGAGGAAATGTTGCCCCTGAATCCAGTTCCTGGATGACCTGCCACATCACAATACTGGAAAGTATTTCAACAAATAAAATCAATCAAAATTCAGTCAATAACAAATCTTTACAAGGGATGCGAGACAAATTGTACACAGGCCTATAATGCATTATAAACATACTTGTAACGCATTATAATCTGCCTGTAGCACTTTATAATTATAGTTATAGGCACTCGTGATTATTGTTATAAAGCATTATGAATATTTAACACGTTGTAAAGCATTTTATAATGACTTATAAGGTGAAAAATCATAATAGTTCATAATTGCTGGTCATTCTCTGACATTTTAGATTCAATGTTATGTTTTCACTTAAATCAAACAACGAACACTCATAGTGACTCATGACCAGCTTGTAATGTATTATATCTGCCTATAGTTCACGGTATTTAATGGATATTGCATTATAAAAAGATTATAATGTATTACTACTATGGAAATTATGATACGCTATGTTTTATGCCAAAAGAATGTCAGTGAGTGAGCAGCAATCATACCTTATAAATCATTAGATAATGCTTTATAATGTGTTATGATACGTAATTATACAGTGCTATAAGAAAATTATAACCCATTCTAAGTATGTTTGTGATGCATTATAGACATGGGCATCACAGAATGTTACCGAAAGTACCAAATAGATCTGGATAAATAAGTAGTAATAATTCAGCAGGATTTTGACTACAGTGCTCCAACAGCTGCTTCATGCTGGCTTCTCCCCATCAATACTGTAGCCCTGTAGAGTAGCCGTATAACAGTTTGCGTTCATAGCGAGAAGATTGTGACTAAAGGCATCATTAATCAAGGCCAGTGCTCAATTAATCAAAAGAGGAGAGTCCTAGTCCTGCGACCCTGCTATCCAAACCAGAACCTGGGTGTCAATACTGGCATCAGGGAAGCAGCCAGCCAGAACCCCTGCACCAGTCCCAGTCAATAGAGAAGCCTGAAGATCAGGCTGTCCTCCCACACTATTGTCCAGGGGTGGCAGTCACTGTTGTCGTCCACAGCAGGATACGCCACCTCGTTCAGCTGGCTGGAGAGGCGGAGAATACCAAAGGGGAATGCGAAAGGAGGCGCTGCCGTGTGTTAATAATCAAAGCCTTATTATTCAGAGTGCTGTATGTAAGAGGCTAACTTTTGTGACAGTTTCCTTGTTTACTTGTTATAAAAAACTGAAATAAATAAATATAACATATGAATCATATGTGCAAAAGCTAGCAGACATGAAGTGAACTACAGTCTTGATATAAAAACATAATTAGACATTTGTCTTTATAAAAAAGTATCTGCACTATTGCAGATACTTTTCTATAAAGACAAATGTCTAATTATGTATACAGATATGTACAGTACATATTGATAAATCAATTGGAAAAATGTATGTATGTATGATCTATAATTTGGTATATATATATATATAAAATGTTTTAAGTCGTAGAAGATGGATGTGAGAGGAAGGCAATGTCATTAGTCATCTGGCCTGTATTTATTAAGAAAAGTTCATTTTTAAACTTCAAACAGCTGCCTTTCTGTGTCTTTTAAGTCAGTTTATCAGGAAAAAAATAAAGTTTGTTTACTCAAGCCCAATTGTATAAATAAAAAGCTCTGCAGAATAACTAGCCAAATGCATCTCATGGGAGACACTCTGCATTTCATCTAAGGAAATTAAAAATAATCATCTATTTATGAACAAAGAAAAGACGTGTTCTTCCTATCTGAGTTTGTTTTACAATTCTCTGTCTTGTAAGAAAGTCAAGGAATCAATTATTTTTTTTCCCCCTCATCCTCTTTTCTTTGTGAAATTAAGTGTAAGTCACTCATTTATTTGATATCTCGACATAATTTGATCTCTAAAGACTTGGGGAAGGCTGCTGATGAGAATGTCTTGTTTTAGCTCTCAACATCAAGGCATTGCCAACAAAAGCCCGGTTTCATCAAGACCTCATTAATATCTGCCTTCATTTTGAAGCAATTGGTGACCATGGCCGTGTGACGACAAACCTTGTTAGGGACTTGAACAGTAGATTTAAGGGCCAGCGTTCATGGCTCCTAATTTAACAGATTTAGGTGTTTTGTTTTGTTTTTTTCCGTGTGACCATCGGCTCATTTTTTATTACTTTATCTTCAACATAATGTCATGCATTCATGTGTTGATCTGTTTTACAATGTCCAGTAATTAATCAGCCTTTAACATTATATGTAGATATTTTATTTTATATATAATTTTTTTGGTAGATTTATTTTCTCAATCTGAGGTGTGTCAGAAAGCATGCATTTGAATCTATCTTCACCTTTATCTCTTCCACTCGCTACCTCGCTCCCTTCAGTCCCGGGGTGATATATGGCCATTGACACTATTAGAAAGAGATATTATTAGCAGATTAGGCTGAGCGGGGGAGCAGGGATAGGGACATGGACCAGAGGCCATGTTTCGAAAGATGCCAGGCCCGTCGCTGGAATAACCCAGCAACCCCTTAACCACCGTCCCAATTACAGCTGCTTCGCACTCCGCACACACGGAGGGTCATGGAGGACAGTGAATAAATATTCTCACATTATCTCCAGTGGTGGAAGGGAGCAGAGAACAAGCGGGCCCACAGGGGATATGGCTGCCCCGTTTGCCCCCAGACTGGGAAGGTCTGGGAAACACTGAAGAAGCATAATGTGGGTTATAAATGAGAAAGAGATTTTCAAAAGCAGACTCGACCTGGTGCATTGACATGTCTGTCCGCTGGTTGGAAGTAGGAGGTTCCTAAAGCTGAAATCTTTAACTATGTGTACAACCAACTGTATAACTCCTCCCCTTTCTGCAGAAGGACAGCTGACACATCGGACAATAAGAACACTAATATCAATATCATGTGCAATATTACTTTCAATACTATGTGCAATATTACTTTCAATACCATGTGCAATATTACTTTCAATACCTTGTGCAATATTAATTTCAATACCATGTGCAATATCACGTTTTCAATACCATGTACAATATGTCATGTCTCGTAGAATTTGTTAAAGATGTTTTATGTTGTAGTTTATTAATATATTTTATTTAGTATGTTAATCATTTGTCAAGTCAACGTGTCTTACGTTCAGTCTTGTCAGTCACTGTCTGTCATTGCACTTCCTGTTTTATTTTGTACTCTTGTCACTCATTCCAGATCCCTTTACTTCCTTGTGTGGTTTCCCGCCTTTCGTCAGTGTCTGCCCCGCACCTGATTGTTTCCACCTGTGCCCACTCCCCTCATGTATAAATAGTCCTGTCTCCCCTTGTCTTGTGTCAATTTGTCTTCTTATGTCCTTGTGTTGTGAACCTGTGTACCAGCCTTGTATTGAGATTATTGGTAATCCTCCTGGTTTTTTTGAGTTTATACCATTGTTGTGCAAGTAAAGTATTTGTTTTATATATTTGTTTTTTCTATTGTGTTTTTGTTCACGTTATCATTTTTGATCACTCCTTGCACAAGAACTAATAGAGTTCTGTCTGATCATACCTTATTGTTTGACTGCTATTTACTAGCGGTTGAACTTTCCGACTAACTAATGCTAGATTTAAAGGTATATGTGGCATTTCTGCATTAAAATGTCTGAATATGACTAGACCTAAGTTATATATGTCGTTGAGCTGTTTACTATCCCAAATATTTCTGAAAATTTTCGAAACCAAGGGAAATGCGTAATTTTAATCAAGGTAACGGTGGGTTTCATTTGGTCGTTTAAAATACCTTAAAAAATCAAACGCTTTGTTAAAAAGTGAATGCGCTCAGCGCGTTTGACACGTCAGAGTGAGCTCAAAAATACACTCAATGCATTTTGTCGAGTAATAATGAAATAATGAATGTGAACATAACATAAAAGACCTCCACAGGGCACCTTTGAGAAAATAGAAGTAAAGCCGGCACAACAATAATTAGACTAAATCAATGATCGCCTTGACTCAAAGTACGCACTATCACACTGCCAAATACTTCTATTGTTTAACAAGATTGATTTACATTTAGAAAAGGGTTTTCTAGCAATATTAATATGAACATGACGCCCCTACTGTATCTAGAACACGCATGTGGATATTGGAAATCTGAAAATGATAGTCAGTCCAAAGGTTTACGATGACCGGGAATAACACCAGAAAGAATACAAGCATATTGTTCAAACTCTATAAGAGGTGATAATAGGAGAAAGAAAAAAAACCTATGAGATGATACAGTGTTGTGTGCTAAGTAAATTTCTATTCTTCCCACAAAACACAAGTTCACTAATATATGATCCTTAGAAGACGCACAAGGCTCTAGTAGCTTTGTTTTTAATTATTTCTAAAGTGACATTTTGTACATACATGGCTTTAAGCTGACAGCAAGAGTGTGAAAGTCTCTATTTCTTTCTTTCTTCCTATCACGCTCTTCCTCTCCTTGTTGTGCTTTTATCCTTTTAGTCTTGAAGGGGGCCTAATGAGTGTGTGCAGAGGGGCCTCTCTCTCTCCCTGCCCTTAAATCAGTAATTGGTTTCAGCGCAGAGACTGTCAGGAAATTAACATGTCACATGGTGACAGCTGCTCACTTCTTTTTTCTCCAGCGGCATTCTTCGTCATGTGAATGGCCGCTGATTTGCCGGAGAACATCACAAATGAGTGGTTGCTAATCAAAGGGCCACTCTCAAGGGCGGAGTGCTGCCCCCTGCCTCCATTCTCTATCTGCTGCAAGTACAGGTAATAAGTAAGTAAAGAAATAATTGTGGCGTGTGTGTGTGTGTGTGTGTGTGTGTGTGTGTGTGTGTGTGTGTGTGCGCATTAGCTCACAGGTGGGTGTACCTTGGAGAGACAGGCAGTACTATTGTTACTGGGTTTACAAAGCTTCACATTAGTGAGTCCATATATAAACAGTTAGTTGTCTGTGTTGCTGCACAGAAACTGTTTCATCATGTTGCAGACGCCCATAAACAATTCATTTGTTGCTGGTATTCAGTATTTTGAAAGTATTTTACTTAAGTAATATAATATATAATGCAAACCTTTATTTAATCAGGTCCCATGCAAAATTAAATGTACAATAGCAATCGTGATAATTATGAAAAGATATAATGAAATGAAAAATATCAATAATAAAAGTAAACAACACATTAATAAGTCAATTTAAACAAGTTAAAAACAGTAACAGTTCAAATCAATCAAAATTTAGGATTTAAAAAGTAGTTCGGGCATCCAAAATCTTACTTCAGTAAAAGAACTAGCTTTATATATTATATAATATACTTAAAGTACTAAAAGTATTCATTATGCAGGATGGCGCATTTCAGAATATATTTCACATCATTGGATTACAATTATGGATGCATTAATGTGTAAGCATCACTAATGTTGCAGCTCGTAAAGATAATAATAACTACTTTATATGCTGCGATAATAACACATCACTTATTAGTTTATTTATAATTTGTATTGTTAACCTGAATCTGCAAAATTATATATAACTAATGTTGTAAAAAAAAGAAATTGTAGTGAAGTAAAAATTATAATATTTGCTTCCAAAATGCAGTGGAGTAAAAGTAGCTTTAAATAGAAATATTTAACTATTATAATTAGGTAAAGTCCCCGAAAGTTGTAAAAGTAGAAAAAGTAAAAGTACAGTAATTTAGTACTCACGACATTTACAATATGTTGGTATTCAGACCTCTTCCGGTAAAATGAATTAACATTACATTTTTTAAATGTGAATCTTACCTGATCTGGTCTGAGGACCGAAACGTTGTGAATATATTTAGCACAACTGATCGACTGTGTACTGGATTGTCCGGCTCTTTCCCCAAATCACCGAGCAAAGGAACCTGCTATTATTCAACCTCGACAACTGGATTTACCTGGTCATCCAATACCCTTCAGAAGTGTATCTTTTGCTGACATAAAAGTGGAGGTAGAAGAAGAAGCAGCTATAAACAACATTTCATAAATAAAAGCAGCATCAAATGACTGTGTCATGTGAAAGGTGTCGTTTGTAAAGACAAACCTACAGAGAATTACCTGTTGACTCCAAGTTAGCTGATCTTGTTCAGTCTCAACAACAATGATATACATGTATTTGTTTGATAATTCTACCCCATTCATTCTCATGCTGTCCTCTTGACAGAGAAGCTCCTCATTGATTGGGTCTATTTGTGTGATCACTTAGCCACTGATAAGACAGCCATTGTATCATTGTGATAGTATCAGTGGAACACTTGAGTTCATACCAAGGTTACATGAAGAGCTCTCTTTTGTAAGGTGACTTTACATTTAGACGTGTTCAGTAGTATACTGCTGGCATGATCAGGAGGTTATCTATCTATATTGATTTGAGGAGATAAAACTGAGGAAAGAGATAAAACTTGATTACCTGATGAAGATAACTTCTCAAATCAGACGATCCGAAACGGCTGTATGTTCAATGTGTGATGATTTGACGGGTCCTTTTTGCTTGATTTACATATACATGGTGATTTGCTTTATTTCCCAGAATCGTTGACAACCCTGTTGTATTCAAGGCATGTAGTTGGAGTGTTGCCTCTTTAGTCAAAATTCAAGCTGTACTTACTCAATTCTGTATCACCAGCTCAATGGAGAAATTTTTTGACAGCCTCACTAGAAAGAAAAGTAATGGTTTTTGCATCAGGTTTCCACTGTCCTGCATATGCATTGTATATTTGATGTATTATGAGAATTGGATAGGGTGTTCCAGGATAGCGTCCTTCATTCCAATTAAAGTTGCTCATCGGGCGCATACACTAAAAAGTCTTCAGACTTTTGCACTTTTTATTTTTTTATAAATAAATGGGGCCAGTGGGCATCATGTGACCTGCCAACCTGATTGAATAAACTCAACTGAACTTTACATAGCCCCTTTCAAACAAACACACAACCCAAAGTGCTTCACATAACAAGATTAAAACAACGCAGACAAAATCAAAAATAGATAACATAAGTTACAATTTTGAAAGACTGAAAATTACAACGATAAACAGTTAGATGTTGAAAATAAATAAAAGTCAATAAAATGAACTTGGTATGTGTCATTCAACATCCTGGGAAATAGGCTTTCCCTTTGCGAAGGTTACATGAGCAGACGCTGGATGTGGTTAGCCTAGCTTAGCATAAAGCCTGGAGGCCAAGGGAAACAGCTAGCCCAGCCTAAAGTAAGGAAAGACTGCATTACAACACCTCTAAAGCTCACTTTAACACACTGTCTCAATCCATACACAAAGAGAAGTGTATAAATGTGAGCGTAAATATGTGGTTTAAGGGGGAGTCGAACACAATGCAACTATTTCCAAAACGGTGTACAATTCCTCAGAATAGTACACCAGAGGACACCAGTTTATTCTAGTCTCAGAATAAATTGTCTCCCAAATTCATTTGTGAATGTTTTTCTTCTCTTTGTCACATTGCTACGTAACACTCATTATTCACGCTTATTCTGCTCTTATGGAGTAAACCACTCATGAACACAGACATACATCCTCACAGCACCCTCTTGTTTTAATTCTATGATTATTATTCTATATCAATATATTTATTCTCTTATTGTTTGAAATGTGATGAAAACTTTGAGTGCATCTGTGGCTAGTGTGAGGTAGTGTGCACTTGTGTGTGCATGAGCACGTCTCAAACAGAATGAGAGAAAATGAGAGCGAGTCCAGGACATCTTATAAATCCCTCAAAAACTACAGCCAGATAATGGTCCAATTAACCTTTTCATTCTTCCACACTCGTCAGCGAAATCCCTGCCCTCATTCTCTTTTTTTTCCCTAATAAAAAGAACTTCTTTTTCTCTCCTCACATCCTTCGCCACCTGCCCGTGAGATCAGAGCCAAATGAAGGGTGCTTGACCCTTCACACAATAAGAATTCCTACAAACGTACAAAAAAATACCCAGGTTTTATTCCTCTGATGTGATTTTCTACCCTAACATCTCCTCTCTTTGTCTGCACTGACCTTATTTATGAAGGTGAGTGCAAAGCGCAGAGGGGTACAATACAAGGTTAGGGGGGTCTGGGAGAAAAGATCCAAATGTGAGGACACTTAGGGGAGAATAGAGAAGGTTGTCTGCGTGTAGGGTTTAACACCCACTGCTGCAGCGTGGACTTTGTAAAATACAACCTGGATTTGTCCAACGTAGTTACAGTTTTTAACTCAGTGTGCCTGTTCAACTTCTGCTGCTGTCTTGCCAGCAGTGCCATTTATTATCACTGTACTAACAGATGTTTCCATCTGTGCATTATTGCTTGTGTGAACAATATAATATATGCATGAAGTGTGTTATCATCTAGTATCTTGCCTCTCCTGTATATCTATACCTTGATTCACCAAATGTACGAAAAACTTAATGAATAATTTGCTAATGAATTAGGGCGGCACCATTCTCAGACTGATTCCACAGAACCTAAATAATACCAAACTGTATGGCCTGAAACATAGATGGTATAAAATATGGAGGTAGTCTCCGTGACATCATCCGTCGATTTCTGAAGAGCCGTTGTGAAGCTCAATCTGGGTGGATACGGCCATCGCCATTTTGGCAGTGAAGACCCCCCTTGAGCCCTCCCGGCTAATCCACAAAATGGGCAAACAGGTGTATCGTTGGTGGAGCTGAAGCGGACCCTGGTAACGTAGCAGAGCAGAGAGCTAGCGGCTAGCGACCTGTCACTCGACAAAGCCCTTAATCATGCATATCTTTAAGCCTAAAATACATTTAAGAGTAGTGCTGTCCTGAATGGGGAAATTGGCTATAGAGACCAAAACAGTTTTTTTTCCCCAGGCTGTAAATGTGTTATTTTCGCTGTTAAATTTGACATTTTAACATGGTAGTCTATGGCGATTGACTTGCTTTTGGAGCCAGCTTCAAGTGGCCATTCGAGGTATTGCAGTCTTTTGGCACTTGTTGGCACTTGTTCCACTTGGCCTGAAACCATCAAAGGAAAGTGGGAAAACATGTTTGTTTGGTTTATTTTGTGTGTGATTTGGCTAAACTGAGCTTTTAAGATAAATAAAGTCCTTCACCAGTATTTTGTTGAGGACCAAGATCCAAAAACCCCAAATACTAAAGTCAGGTTGCCCTGAAGTATAAACTCAATTTGCATTTTGGGCTGTGATTGGCCAATCTGGTGACGGAGAGAATGCTGAGACTCTGTACGATGTCTTCATCACAGAAGACATTGTACCACTGTTTTCAGAGGCTGTGTAATACTAACCATGTTGACAAGTTAACTCTGCGGATTGTCCCTTTAACCAAATCAAACCCAGCCAGTATAATATGGTGATGTCTTGCTATTTTCCAATTTCATTGTTATCTCCTGGTTGGGTCCTTTCAGTTTTAAGTGGCCATTAATAACAGGGTATGAACACACATAAAGACACACAAGTTCACACACACACTTGTAAACATGGTGGAAAGTGAAGTGCATCAGTGAAAAGCATTGTAAGTTCAGTTTGTGTCACTTGTGTGCAACTCGCTGCGTCTCCCAGTCCTTCATTGTCACCTTGCTCATCCTCACATCCAGCGGCTGTCCTCTGCTGTCACGTCGCCTCGCTCAGGCCACACCACCAACCACAATAAATACCTTTTTAATGCAGCATAAAATCAACGCGCGAGTGAAACTTTTCACTGGAGAAAATGACTGGGGATCAAGTGTGTGAGATCGGTTTTCCCCTCAAGGGCAATTTGATTTACAATGAAAACTGCAATTAATAGAAAACTAAAGAGAGAAGGGTGGGGGGTTTTTTTCTTTCTTTTTCTAGCCAGCAGGGTAACAGAAACAAGCGCACCCAACAACTATGGTGCTCATCGTTTCTGTGAAATGAACTGAATGATTGAATTATGGAGTCTGACTGATCTAGCGATGTGTAGTCCATATCGAGAATTATTCGTTTATTATTCAAAAGGTGTGGCCTCACCCGACGAGTGAGAGGGTCTCAGCTCTGCTTTTAACTGAAGTTTTACAGCACTTGGATTTAGTTTTTTTTTCTGGTCATTGTGACATCATCCAGTCAGTTACCTGCTTACTTAAGTGTAACAATTTGAGAGGTACATCGCCAGAAGCAGCAGACACACAGTACGTTTGGACAGGTGTCAGATATCAAGTCACATTCTTCACTGGGGTGCAAGAACAAACAATAAAAGGAAAAAGGGAAGTCTGGCATTGGGAGAAAATATCAGGCTTTTCATACCATCCCCTCGGGACGTTACAGTGTGTGCTGAAAACTGTTACATGATACAAAGAAGTCTATGTGGGCCTTCTCTATGTGTGTGTTTCCGTTAGTATTAAAATGTGTTTGCATGTGTGAGTGACACCCCAAGGGTAGAAAATACAGTTGCAACGAGAAAGGAAAAAAAAGGAGGAAGACGAAGAAATAAACTGATATTTCCTGATTTTGACAAGCGCCCTGCCAAGGTGAAATTGCGTGCGATGCTCGTCCGTGGCATGACTCTGCCTCTCCCCACGTCGCCCTGTACATGAAGTTAGTGTTGTTTTCAATCTCATCTCTTTTCAAATGTGGCGCAGGGGCCGCGGAGAGAGGTGGCTGCCGTGCCTGCCGTGTTGGGTGAAATTGGACTGCCTCTCCCCATTATTGTAAACATCATCCCACCAGACAGGCAAGCGGGTCACAGGGACGCAGGATGAGGGGGGCTTGCCTGGGATAGATGTGCTAAAACACATCCATTAAGGCCCAAACTATTTTTGATTTACATGTTCAGACTCTTTAAAAGTGTCACATCCACCACAGCTCACCCTCTGCCGCCTCCTTGGCTCTCATTCCCCGCACGCACGCACGCACGCACACACACACACACACACACAAACACACACGGCTGTGACGGTGAAAGAGAAAAAAACGATGTTCCCGTTCTTTCTTTTCTCCTCTCTTGTTCCCGAGCGAGGAAAAATACCCTCTCTCAGAATCAAGGGCAAAATAGCACAAGCTAACTTCAGTAGTCTGGTAAATAATAGGCAGCCAATTGCATGTGTTGGTTTTTTACCTCATTACAGTGTATGCAGAACTTAATGACCTTAACGTCGCCGGCAATCATCTGTCATGGCAGCAATTAATTTCTTACAGGGCCCATGATGGCGGCAGGCCATTTAAAGTTTCTCAAGTCATACTGTAATTTATATCATGGACGGAGGGAAGAAAATGCATATATGACAACTAGTGCATAATGCTAAGCAGACAACAACAAAAAAAACATTCATTAAGAGAGTCGAGGACAAACAAAAGAATGAGATAAAAGAGAGAGAGAGAGAGGTAGAGCGCAAAGCCAAGGTTGAATCATAATTAGGAGTATAATGTGGCTTAAAAGCTAGAATATATTAACCTTAACTCTATCTAGCAAAACAATATGAGAACAATAAAGACTTGAGGATATGAACAATAATTACGAGCATCTTTCTGTGAGACTGCTTTGCAATAATTAAAAAGGGATGGTACTGTATATCTTTGGGTTGTTGCAACAGCAGCAAATCGAAAATGCACTTTACAGAATCAAATACTAATGTTTCAATTATTTGTAACAGGGATTTTACTTTGTTAAACATTATACATTTGTGTCCTAAGAAGCCACATTATCTGTGCATCAGAAATGGTCAAATCTTCTCTTCATAAAAATCCTCGAAGTTCTCTGGGCCTGCTAACAGCGCTCACAACTTCACTTTTTTTAATCATTGCACCTTCATGAAAGTCCCATTTTATGTGAATTTACTTATGTTATGGCTTCTCCTACAAATATATCTCCAAAAGGTGCGATTGTCGCCACTGGGCAGACTCATAAAGAATGGAGCAGTCCCAGTGCTTTGTATGGACGGAGCGCGCTGTAAATCATGTATGAGCTGAATGATAACACTGCCCCGTTTCTCACAGGAGATCAAACATACTGCTGGAATTATTAGACAATTATATGTGCTGGGATAATAAACCCTACTCATGGGATGTATTTATGTTTTGTTTCCATACAGAAATGATGTTGATCTACTTTGAAAATTTGCTAAAAATTAAGACAAAAATAAAGACAAAATATTTTAAATGCTATATATGAACCAAAAAACATTTTGCAAAAAGCCTTTGTTAGTATTCTCGGTTCTCTAGTTTACAGCAAAAAAAAGAAAAAGAAAAGGCAAAGAAAATAGATTTTCCATAAGTGCTCTTTAAGTATATATGATGTGGAATATTACCACAATCCAAAGATCTATGATTAGGTTCTTTTTTTGCTAAATAAGAGTATATTACACCATTTATCAAGCAGAGAGGAAATGGTGACGTGTCTCCTGCCTTCCATTCATCATGATTACAGTGGCATCAGTCCTAGTTTGTGTCTTTGGTCATGATGTAGTTGCCTGGTCTGGATATGCTGGAGTCTAAAGGCAGAGAGAAGGGAAATCCTCTGTGGCACGTTTGACTGGCACATCACAAGGTCAGTGTGCCAAATTCATAAACTGGCTCGGATATGAAGCGTGTGTGTTTGATTTTAAATTCAGATCATTATTATTTACCACACAATGCCGGACTGCACAAAGCTCTGCATGAAAATGTAAGAGAAGGGGAGAAGAAATCTGATCGCCCAAGAACTGTAATACCCAATGCTATTCATATACCTTCATTTGCATTTCTGTGCAGTTTCCCTCTTTCTTTAAAGGAAACCCCATATTTAGTTTTATTTTTTTACCTTTTTCTTTCTTTTCAAACATAAATTAAGGATGTAAACAAACATGAATGAATGATCTGGATATGAACAGATAATGCGCTCTGAACACATACAACAACAACATTTTTGCAATGTTTGTAGTCCCTCCTTGTCCTGCTGTCACACGGTTGACCTAATTTATCTGGAACGTCACACTACTTCTTCTTATGCAGGCTTCAGAGTGCATGATATTTGATATATTATATATACGATGGTCAATATGTCAGATAAGGCGTTATAGAGTCATACATTGTCATTCTTGTAGTGACTTGTCCCAGAAACATGACAGACTACACGCTGGTCCCCAACCAATCAAAGCTCGCTGTCTCCCTCGACCTGCGTGATGTCATCGGTAAGGAGGTGGGAGGGACCAATTTCCAGGAAAAAGAATGTAAACAAACGATGGCTTCTGAAGCTGTGTTTTTGATACTGGCTGTTGTGTACTTAATTAAAAGCCTTAAAAAAGAGAGAAAAAAATGACGACCTCTTTCGCTTCGCCATGTTCACATTTGTGCGCGAAGAGCGCTCTGTGCACCTATTGGTCAACATCATTCGCTAGTTTCAGGTCTTCTTCAAAACTGCGTGATGTTCATTTAGTAAATCATGGTCCCTTTTAGAGTAAAAAAGACAATAAAGCAGCGTATACTTTAGGACGTGGCTACTTTGTGTTTGACAGGTCGCGACCACGGCGTTGTCCGGTTTGGGTGTTTGCCGTGTTTTTAACTTAGACCTTTAAGCCTTTCACGGTGTGTTATTAGTTCAGGACAGTTAATCGTAACATCTGGGTCGCTTAAAGATTCAGCGCTCAGTTGTTGGCCTACTTTGCTCCTGTCGGTCTGACATCGTGTAGCCTGAACACGGTCTTTTGAAGTTCAGAATTCAGACATTCAACAATGTGTTATTCTTACCTCATGAAGCTCGATACCAGGTGCAATTTAACAAGAGACGAAAAACCTAGGAGGTGAAGTTAGGGGCCGTCTCAAAAGTGCATAAAAAATATCAGAAAAAGAGAGCCAAGCCAACAAAGTTCAAATGAACTTTGTTTTATTTTGGACCTCCTCCAAGTGCATGCACTTCCTTAAAATAATGCAATATGACCGAATGAGCTATTATTTACCTTCATTTCAACATCTTTCTTATCAGAAAAATCAGGGAATGTTTATTTTAACGCTGTTAAAATACCTTACATGACCCGGTGACGGTTACAAAGCTTTCATTGTTTACTCAATTAAGACTTTCTTTTAAAGACAAATTAAATAAATTAGTTGCTGTTCAAATACAAATCATGCTTTGATTAATTTAGCTATTTGGTTGACATTTTATTGTTATAAATGGTATTGTTCTGTTGATAATCTTAACATATACATACGTATGAGGAATATATGGCAGTAAACAATGAAATACATTTTTTTTAAAACAATTGAACACCAAAACTGAACGTCTGCTATAAACTCCAGCATAAAGCTAAATACATATTTGTTTTGGGAAATAAACAGATACAGATAGCAGCTTTGTGTTACACCCGATTATATGCATGTATAGAAAGGTTAAACTGGACTTTTTAATGTGTGCAGTAGTTACATCAGCTCATTGGCACCACCTTTAGGAGTCCAGAGCATTACCGTGCCATCATTTTTACACACTCGAGCCGGAGTTGCACTCAGAATCAGTTCCAACGCTCGCGGGAAGCGAGTCGAGAGGAAACGCGAGGTCGCTCCATTTCTTTGAGACGGAAAGAATGCAAAAGAAGGATCGGTCTCTAGTGTGTCCACACAAGCATACACGTGCACACAAACACGGCCGACCACCGTCTCTGATGGCGATGATTTCTGGCCTCCACCCACGAAGTGAGAGGGATCTGGCTGCATCACGTCTGCTGTTAATCCCCTCGCTGCCAACACATTCCACAACCATGCGGGATTATTTGTCAACAACGGGGAAAGTAAACCTCCTCTCCCTGCTCTTCTTCATTCTCTCCATCCCTGCCCTCCCGAACACATCCGGCTTTGTTCGTCGAGAGATTGTTGAGCAGTGACAGGATTCAAAACACAAAAATACAAATCAGGCCTTTGAAATCGCCTGAATAGAAGTTGCCAGTATCAATCAATTTGCCTGCCGCTGACAAAAAACATCTGTTTTATCGGTGCTGCTCGCGACGATGCGCCGGCAGTGTCTTCAATCTGCAATGCAAAATGCACCAAGGTCTAACGTAGGCAAGAGGGAGAGGAAAGGAAGGAAACGTGCGCGCGTGGATATCCAGCCACCCGCTGGCGACAACAGCAGAGTTCAAACCCTGTGTGTCGTTCCATTACTTTCCCTGCCATCCTAGAAGGAGACCTGAGCTCACGCACATTACAACAGCAGCTCACGCACATTACAACAGCGAGTTGTGAATGACAGCCGGAGATTCAAACTGCACAGACGTGGAGGGAGTGTGTGTCTTTCTGCGCAACCAACGTGTGCGTGTGTGTGGATGCAAGGGAGAAGAATGTTTAGCAAAAATGACTTCGTCTTTGATGAAAAGGGGGCCGAGGGTTTGCCGTTGTGTGGAGGATTTGAAATTGTCTCCCAGTGATTGTGATTGCCAAGCGCAGGGCCAGGCCATTATATCACTGAATCTTTGTTAAGCAGCCCCTGAGAGTGGCTGACAGCATAATTAATCTTACCATATGAACAAAGGGACCCACTCAATAGTACTGAGGACGCTTATTAAAAAAATACTAAACATACGCTCCCCCTCTCTGTTTCGCCCCGGCTTCCTTTAAAAAAAAAAGAAGAAGCAGACGCTGAGTTGGTCGTAGCAGGGAAGGTGGCGTCATTATCTTTTCGTTTTTTAAAGGGGATACGGTACGAGGTGGAGGGTGGGTGTCGGTTGGTTGGAGGAGGGGGCTGCACCTGGCAGAATGATGGATCATTCCATGCGACAGTGAACGATATTAAACAATAATAGTGTTTATGCGATACCGCCAACCAAATAGTTTTAATTAGAAATTTTAGATTAGCGCAATCTTTCCTCTCACGTGAATATTCAACAGCAATGGGATGAGGAGGAGATAATGTGTGCGCAGGACCCCACCACACACACACACACACACACACACACACACACACACACGGCACTGTCCTTATCTCTGGCTGGTCTGGCTTGCAAATGAAAAATAAAATAATTTTGTTGAGGAGGATCTGATAGCAGACTATAGTTATTTTGATATTCTGATATTAAAATGATTTACAGTTTTCTATAACAATGCCAGATACTACAGTGATACAGTGTAAGCCCACCTTTTTTCAATCACTAGGCTTCTGTAACAGTAGGGCTCAGTAATGTGGATCGTCATTATCCCGACATCCGTGAGGATACTTTTCAAAATGAACATGCATTAATGTCAACTTTATGCAAAATCCCACCCAAAAATGTAACCATATTTGAATGTTTTTTTCATATGCTTAAAACTTTAAGAACTTGCTTTTCTTGGTCAGACAATATTTCGGACAACAGGAATTTTTAAAACAATAGTGTGATAAGATGCTATTAGTTTTTATTTATTTTTGGTTTGGCAGTACTTTTAGGTCACAAAATCGTAACGACTCTTGCTAATAAAATGATATGATATGCCAGTACAAGAAACATATTTTAATTGGCATTTTTAAGAATCGAAAAAATATTAGAAATATATCGCTTAATCAATCAACTGAACCCATGTGGAGTCCCGGCCCGAAGGTTTAGATTCAATTAATTTTGACTTGTCATAGAAGGAAAGGTGCTCCAAATAACATTAACAATGCCTCTGTTTAAGTTTCCCAGTAAGGCATGCCAGTGTGACCGTGAATACAGTACCACAGCACTAAAACTGAAGCAGGTAAATGGAATTGAGCCATCATAATTGCATTATTTACACTTGTGCTGTTCCTATTATGACATGTCAAAATGTCCACTGTGGTTCTTCTGTAGGGCTTCCAGCTCTGTAGGGGAGACGTTTTTAGTGGAAGCTAAACTCTGGAGTACATTACTCTTTAACATGAAGAACTCATTCAGGAAAAAACTCACAATTAAATATTAAATCAATTAATTAATCAAGTGAAATGCCAGAGATGTAGCTCTATTTTTACAGATGAAATTTACATATAGAGCATGATGTTTTTTAGTTAACGGTGTCACGGTTGATCTTATATGTCAACACGTCCAGTCGACAGCAATGGAAGATTATTTCTTTTGAATAACTTAAGAATTTCTCCGGAGAAGGTCAAAACTGTACTTTAACCGAACAACTCTGGGCTGAGTTGGGCCGTCTTTCCTCTTACTCTTACTCTCACTCTCTATTCTTCTTCTTTCTTCTTTTTTGGTAAAATGTCAAGCTTGGTAATATGTCAAGAGGAACAAAATTCTCTATCCAATTAATGGTTGAGATCACTGCTGTAGAGTGAAGTATAGGGATATTCACGTCCAAATAATGAATAATCCTGCACAGAATACCCGTGCACTCCGGAGAAAACTCCGGACTCGAAGCAAAGATACGAAAAAAAAATAAAATGTTTTGGTTAGCATGTATCACGGAAAATATTTCATAACACTGTGTGTGGTGTTTGATTGAGGCTTTGATGAGTGAAGGCCTGCTGTAATTTTCAGGAATATTTCTAATATAGAAATGTGATTGATTTGTGAATTGACTACGGTGAAAATAAAGGCAGCCCTTCAAAACAAATCCCCTTTATCCACCGTCTCTGGGGCTAAACTGGACTCGGCCTGGCTAATAAAGGGGTGGAGAAGTCTAATTCATTAGAAACAGGTCACACACACACATATACACACACACACACACGCCCAGCTACTAGATCATTTCTGCAACCACTTTAATATATTCCCAGTGCTACTTTTGAATATTAATAAAATATCAATTATTAATTTTGCCTTTGGCATAGCAAGATATACAAGTTTTAATTAGTGTACTGTACTCTTTCACAATTAAAAAATAATTGATGTCCACACATGCGGGCATTTTGCTGCGATGGTCTTTCTTGTTGATGTCAACAGAGGAGGCGGGGAGATGATGCGGGCACTTGCACTGCTTCCTCTTTTTCCTCTTCTTCTTCTTCTTCTTCTTCTTCTCCTTCTTCTTCTTCTTGTCCGCAGCTCACATGCACTTCGGGCCCGAGGCTATCAAGTCCTATTTTGATAAAGTGCAACATCAAAACAAGATAATGAGACAGATTCGGGGCTTTAAAAATGGATGGGGGTGTGGGGGGGGCGGTTGTAGAAGGAAGAAGGGACACTGATGAGAAAGAAGAGATTCTGTTTGTGCTTGGCGTTGCGATGATGCTGATATTCAGATGTGCAATCAAACTGCACTGACCTCATCTATTGCCACCAAGATGATTATCAGGACGGCATCTTAGGCTTTTACAATGCAAAACTTGTTATTTAATTTTTCCGGTGACCAACAGTAACTTATTAATGTGAAGATGCCTTTATTTGACATTCCAACATGTTAGTTTGTGATTCTGTGTTGCCTTGAGTGTGCACATTTTCCTTGTGTGTGCAAGAGGGGTTCGAGTGTGTGTATGTATCCTCCGCATGGTGAAGTGGCAGATGGAAGTATGAGAAGCAGGAAATCTGCTCCTGTCCATGTCAGTTCTGCTCCACGGAGCTCTGATAACTGAATAATAATCCTCCTAGTCTGTCTGCTGCTCTCTGCACTCTCATTTCCTTCCTTCTACATCTTCTGAATGTCTCTTAAAGGTTTGTTCTATCCGGGGGTTTAATTTGTGCCAGATCTTGCCTGATCCATCAGATGGAACAATATGCTGCTTCCGTAGCAGGTGCTACAGTGCAGCTCGGTATAGTGTTGTTTATGGTAATGATCATGCTTGTGTTGTCCAGGCGCTGTAGTTCTGCTGTGCTTCTTGACTTTTCTTTTCACCCACGAAGCACCAGTTTCATCCCTAACAATGCTGTCTAACCAATGTACCTCATTTTGTTTTACTACATCGAGCCAAAAAATCTCACTCTCTTCCTACTGTCTGTTCTGTCATAACTGTATATGAGGGTTCCCCCGTCTTTTCCCCGTCTTTTACTAGGTCTGCACAAAAAATTGCTAAACTAACGTTAAAATTCAATAGCCAAGTAGAAAGGACCTGTACCAGTATACTGTCAGGTCTTTAGAAGAAAATGTTACATTAATGGTTTGTTCACACCAAACGCAAATCAAAGTTTTCTCTACAAAGTCAATGCAAAGCTGGAATAGATGCAAATCTGTGCGGGGTGGCGCAGATACGCGAACATTGTTGAATCAGAAAAGGTGGAAAAAGTTATTGTAGCCATCTGTGGTCACCTGTCATAAATACTAAACATCTTAAATGAAGTTGAGTTTATATCATTTTAAAGGTTAACAGTATGTAGATGTCTTTGTGCGTAAACAATAATGCCGCTGCCGTATTCATGCCTAATTTAGATGGTTTTATTTTGAGTGTTGATGGAGCAGCTACAACTTTCGCATAGCCCTGATTGATCCAAACTACATTCAGAAAACAAGCATTTTAAAGTTGAAAAGTTGTTTTCTTGTCGTCTTGCGGACAGACGTGACAAAGCATGACTTCAGATTTTTTACAAATCAACATCTTGATCTTCAGCATCCTTTTGATCAGTTTACTGCAAAAAAATAACAGCACAATCTTCTTATTTTGGGTTATTGCCAAGGTAGCAAACCAGATACTGCAGCGCGAATAAACACAAATTCTCCCACGGCCCAACTCATAAGGAAAAATTTCGCTTGGCGTGTACACAGCATAAAACATTCTAATTTGCAGTTTCAGGTCAAGCCAGGTCACTTAGAGACACATAGTTTCGCAAACCAACAAATGTTATTGCTAACATGTGGATACTATAGACACTGCTGAAACTAGCCACACTATACCTCTGCACAGCTACACATTGTTGATTTTCACAGTGATACCTTTGTTCTATCCAGTCAGTCCTATTCAACCCGTAAAGCGGAAGAATTATTATGTGACCACGATGAATTATCAGTGCGTATACATTTGGGTGCTCATCATTAACTGCTCTGTATATCACATGAAGTAGAGAAAATGAAAATGCCACTCCAAGATGTAGATAATGAAATCCAGACATAAACTCCACAGTGTGTTCTTGTTAGTAGCCTGGATGTGTTGTTAATGGTTACATATACAATCATTTAGAGCACACAATATAATAATACATTGTAGAATAGTGGAACGTATATGTATATAACATAATTTACTATGTATATCCACATTGTCCATGACGTGTTGAAGTGAAAATATAAAAACCAGCACATGCATTTATAGCACCATTTCCTGTTGCTCTGTGTTTAAACCCCCGACCTTCTGGTGCAGCTGAACTCCTGGATTCCTCTTTTACATATTTTATAATAGTGTTTAAGGGGCATACAAGTCTTTTTTATAACATGTGTTATTTGTCTATTTATTGGTTGGAAATGTCTGTCACGGGGTGCTCTGACACTTGCAGTGTTGGTGCCAGTTCAAATGCTGTTGGAAAGTCAACCAGAGGAATCCGAAGAATATGCTTTTTGTACTTGATATATTTTTGAAAGGCATAGTTTGTGTGAGCTATCACAAAAAACCAACACGTCACAAAAACAAGCAAATGTACCACGACCACAATGATCCGTTTTCAGTCAAAAACCGTCTGAAAAGACATTTCATGTTTGGAATGGTTATGATGTGAGGGCTCCATAGATTTAGTGTAGGTCCTGCAGGAACTAGTGGAGGCTCTTCTTCTCATGGGTTTCTTTTTGTTCCTACCTTCAGTGAAAGAAATGTATCTGTCGGTGATGAATAATTTTTCCTTGTTTGGTTATTTGTTGTTGATGTTTTTAAATTCAAACAGTTCAGTTTAATTGCATGCAAGTTAGAGTTGGTTTGGTTTCAGCTGATCATTGCGCAGAAGGAGGTCATCAGGTTGTTTAGGTTGAGGCCTAAAGAGTGACATTGGTTAGGGTTGGGGTAAGAAAAGGTGGGTCATGCCTTGGCCATGGTAGGAAAAATAAAAATATGCGACTAGGAAGGTCCGATGACGTCATTCTGAGTATTAATCAGCCATGTGCTTATGTTCGTTGAATGGAGAGTATGTATTTTTCGGAGCAAGGGGCTTTTGTTTTTCAGGGAAACGGGCTGTCAGACAAAATGGCTTTCGGTACAATGAGACATTTTGTGGATTATTGTGGTTTCGGAATAATTGTCCGTCGGAACAAAAGGATTGCAGTCTTCCTGCATTCACACAATTAACATCAGTCTACATTTACATGTTATGATATTAACATGCTTTACATATAATGATGATCTAACATTGTCGAAACAGTCTACTTGTATTGATACTGTGATATTGAGGATGCTTAACCATAGATCATGTCTTTGCATCTTTTCCAAAACAAGGCATTAACTCTTATTTTTTTATCAATGTGCATTCCCAACATTTTTAGAAGACTATTTTATTACCATTATCTATGTCAATTAAAATGTTGAAATTTTTTATGCAAACAGTTTTAATTGAAGGCTACCCAGATTAGCATATCTAGACTAGCCTATCAACGCAGAACTTTTAGCTGGACTTTTGTCACATGAACAGTAAAATGACATTGTTTAGAGAAATGTTAGTGTTTAGAGAGGGTGTAACTCAAAGTGAAACTGTACAATAGTGTAAAGTAGGCAATAGTATTAATAGAGATGTCCCCATCAAGAAGATAATTACAATAACCATCTATTCCTCTGGTATGGGTGTATACAGTATGTGTGTGTACATGTGTCTAGCTTTAGCAGCAGGAGGCCTGCCACCTTTGCTGATTGACTAACTGCCATTAACCCCACTCAAATATGAATTCTTACGCTCTTCTTCTCTAGTTAGAAAATAAAAGGACTCCAGAACCAGGGGATTTATGACACAGACACATCCAGGAGAAGAAGAGAGAGGGTAGACAGACAAAGGAGGGTTTCACAGACTCCCCTAATGGTGTTGGCATGAGATTTGAGGGTTTAATATTGCATACAGTTGGCTTTTTTTTTTTTTTTTTTTTTTGTGCAATTGACCAACATGACATGCCTAACTGTATAAATGGGCTTCTTTATGATGATAAGATCACTGGCTAATAAGATATTTATGTGACATGCTGACGGATCCATCTCCTCCCTTCCCCGTCCTGCCATCTTCACGCCTCGCCGAGCTGGTGAGGATCAAACGCAAATTCTCCAAATGGGGTCTTTAAATGGAGAGGAAGTTTAATAAATTAATACTTTTTTTTTAAGCTACAGAAGAAAGATGGGAGTGAGAGAGAGAAAGAGAGAGAACGAGAGAGAGAGAGAGGTTTTTTAGCCCTGACAAATTGTCCAAGTGACAGAGTGTTTATAATTTTGTGGCTTTTTTATACTTTAGTCGTCCATTTTGTCTTCCCCTCCGCTCTCTCCCTCAAGCACCCTAGTTATTTACACAAGGCTGTCACTTGGGAAAGGTGTCACACTTGTCATGTTCTTGCTAAAAATTGCTTCTTTTTTTTTTGTCATTATGCCAAAGAGCAAAGATGATGCGAAGATATGAACAAAAAGGCTAAAAAAAAAAAAAAGAAATAAAATCATACAAGAGAAGTAAGCAGTGAGCAGTTTGGAAGTTTTCAGTTTCAAATGATATTACAAGCAGGAGCTGTAGCTTCTAGTGAGGTGGATTCACAGTGTTTGGATGTGGACTGAAATCTGTAAGATCACTTCATACAGTGAAGGGTTCCCAAGCAGGCTTTCACAACAGTGTACACAATAGTCTATACTCCCAACCCTGCCACATATACAAACACATCCTCAGCCCAATTAGCCAGAGACATGGAGAGAGAGAGAGAGAGAGAGAGAGAGAGAGGGAGGTGGAGAGAGAGGTGGAGAGACAGAGAGGGAGGTGGAGAGATAGAGAGATTAGAGAGGTGGAGAGAGAGAGGTGGAGAGAGAGAGAGAGCATGTATCACTGTGATGTGCTTTTTGTCAACTGACAGCCTTCATTTTTGACAACAGGCCGCCTGACATTGCATTGCATCCATAACAACTCGTGAGATACAGAAGACACAAGCAAATGCACACACACACGTGCACGTGTGCGTCCACACACACACTGTGATTCAATATGGCCATGCTAATTAGCCTAATCCTGCTAATGAAGAGGCCTTGACACGCTAACATCTTAGGAGTGATGCTTTTTTCGCGAGCAGTGTAAAAACAAGTATGACACCCTTTGACCCCACCTCCCACGCACACGCACGAGACACATAGCACACACTTCTAGTCGCAATTTAGACTAGCACACACCCCGCCTCCAAAAACACAAATATACTTCCCACACAGCCACCAGCAGCTCTCTGTTCATTGGCATGGCATTTAGCACATCTGGCTGCATGGCCATCCAACGCGATTCACACCCTAAAATGTGAAAGACTCACAGCATAAAGAAATATTTTGCACAGCTCACAGCTCTAAATGTGACACAATGGGGAAACGCACATTTTTTAAGAGCTCATTCACAATAAAAGTAAGAATTCTGGGTTTGGTAATATGTGAGTCTTTTTTTCCCAACCCAGGCGTAAACCAAGAACCCATATCATCTAGACATTACCCGGAGGAGCTGCATATGAGAACGCAAATGTCAGCTCACTAGTACAAAGTCTGTGTGATGTCCAATAGAACCCAGGTGTTAATAGAGCCGCTCATTGTCTGGGGCATTTACGGCAAGCAAGTTGGTGTGGTTGATGACATTTCCATCTCAGCTGGTGTGAAACCAGAATAAAAGAATCATCCAAGGAACTTCTGTCGGTAAGGGCCTATGCTGAAATTGTCAGACATATTCCGGGAATGGCAAGAGACTGTTGTTAATGACAAAATGACTCCGTGTCATGTCTGGCCTCTGTGTGCTGCACCAAAGCGCCACCCTTCGCCTCACCAAAAAACAAACAGGCTATTTGTAGTAACCAAGAACTGACATGGACATGTGTGAAACGGAAAGTCTGGACAATGTCCAGACCTAATTCTATAGACATTGTCCAGAGTTCCTATGAGAAAACGGCTAAGGACAGCATTCAATAACAACTTGATGCCACATGCTTACATGCACCTTTAATATATTCCAGGTTGGGTTCTGTCAGTTCCTCTTAGTTTCTGTTGGGAAAATACACTAAGCTCCAACACTTAGCAACCTATTATCAAATCTTGTACCTCTCCTCTAAAAAAATAAGGATTGGGATCATAACATTGATATTTTAAGATGTTGTGGTGAATGTCAAAGGGGGGATTGAAATAAATAAATAGTTAAATTAATTTAAAAAACAACTACCCCACCTAGTAATGTTCCACAGTCTAGGTACTCAACAGATTTCATGCACACAGGTTCTTTACCTTGGGCAGAAAGCAGCGTGTACCCCAGAAAACACTGAGACTAAGTAGATTTTTAGTTTTTTTTAAGATTTTAAACAAAGAAATATAAAAAATCTAGAAAAAATATTAAAACAAATATGTCATGTGCATGATGAAAGTAATTTAAAACCGCAGATAACATCAAGGAAGCAAGATGGAATATTTCAAGTCCAAGTAAAAAAAAAGAGGAAAATAATGCTTAACTTCCATGACCAGAGTATCTGTGTAGGCTAGCCGGCTATCCATGCCCTCATCTTCCGTAGAGCCCCGGGCCTCTCTCTCTCATCCGTCTAATCCACCCGAAGAGACACCGTTGGGCGGAGCAGCCCACACTACTTGCCGTTTCTGTGTCGTCTTTCTCTCATAGCACTCTGGCCTTTTGCTTTTGGTACGCTGACAGACTGTCCTCTTCTCTGGCGGGCTGCTCTTGTCGTTGGTCGGTGGCTGCTTCCCCTGCGTCCTCTCGTGGCTTCCTAGCTGCCGACAGCGCAGTTCCCACTTCCAAACTTTCTCAACCTGTCCTGTGGTCTAGGGCGAGGGACGTTGGGTTGTGGAGGCGGGAGAGCGCAGCCCAATCGGTGTTTTCTTGTCGCTTAGTTGTAGCAGCACGTCTAAGCCCTCTCTTCTCTCCTTTTTTCCGCCACAAATTGGCCATGCGGTGCCCACACAAAGTCGTCAGTCATCACCAAAACCTGGTCCTCACCTGAACCGCAGGCCAGGGTGTTGCACTGCTCCCCAGCTCTGTCACTCCCCTTTTGTTATTGTGTCTGTCATGCTGTTGCTCTTTTTTTCTGTGCTACTGCTAACAGGTACTTGTGTCTTGCCAGGGTAACAGGTGCACCTCCACAGCTGCCCCGAAGACCCGTTGTCTCCTGGGCCCTGCAGGAATTGGTGCTCACTGGTAGAATCAGAAAGCGAGCACCGTAGTCAAAGTGTGGTCTGATCAGGGAGCAAAGGCAGATCAATGCAAAAATACATGCAAACTAAATAAACCACAATCACGAAAAGAAATGCAAAGAATACAAAATCCACAACATCATCATAAACATTCAACCTAATGAATGTCTGCTGTGTGATACTAATCAGAAAAAGTGTCAATGATCAATTCAAACAGATTTGCGGATACGAGCAGATACGATAAATATACTATCATCCCCAACCTCATCCCAACCCTGCATACACCAAAATAGGCACCTACCTGGATTCCCAGCTGCACTTTTATGATGAATGTCTTTTGCAAAGGCAGAGATTATAACATGATGACATGCTCATATTTGCATTACAAATTGATAACTGTCGTGCCACATAAGGCTAGAGAGGTGTTTTGCAAAAACAATGTTAACCTAAAGTTCCACTTTCTAGCTTTTCTTCTAGTAAGGGGACCTTGAGGTAAGGTTATGATAAAGTAACTCTGTGGTACGCACTGTGATGCCAGTTGGGTAAAAACAATTTGGAGTGTTTTTTTGTCATAGAATAGATCAAATAAACGTAATCTAAAGACATTTTCAAGAAATAATTTTTGGGGGGTATTTTTTGGGGTACCATAATAGTAAGTAATGAAAAAAGAGAGTTATTGTTTCAAATTTGAACATTATTTGTTTAAAAACACATAGAAAATACTAAATAGCCTCAACTGGTTAAAATTCATCCCTCTTGAAATATGAAAATAGTTATATTTTAACAGGATTACATGTCTGAATGTTGCCTGCAGGCAACATTGTACCATTGTGGAACAACCCATTGGAATGAATGTGTCGAAGAGTCGAAGCATATTTCATCTAACTTTACATTAAACTATACAATCTCACTGCTTATGGAAATTCATGAAGCAGTTCTTCTCTGCAGCAGCATAGGTAAGTGACACACTTTGAACACTGCACTTTCACTACACCCTTACAGCCAGGGTATCTGCACCGGCCCTTTTTCTCCACCCACACAGACCAATGGTCAGTGTTGTCCTGACGCACAGGTGTTGATGGCACTGATGAGGCAGGACCTCTTTGCTTCTTCTCAGCCAGGTTTGTGATGTCAGAAGAGGACACACCTTGTGAAGCTGCTCACAAAACCACAATGTCATGGTGTCATGGGGAATCCATAATGGTACGGCGTTGCCTCAAGGCAACATTTGCATTTTAACAAGTTTCCATTACTTAATTAGCAAATAAAGTACATTAAACTATTAGAAATTAAGCTTTACTCATCTATTATTGTGAATATATTTTTTTCCAGACTGAAAAAGGGCAGGAAATTATGTTTTCAGACAATTTTTGTAGAGAAAAATGGCTGAGCTGATCCTTGTGGGATAGTCTGCAAAAAAGGTTTTCAGCATGGCCTCCAGAGAGTCATTTGACAAATTAAAACACTGCTATTTGTTCCTTATGGTCCTGCCTCTTTTTCAAAGTATTACATTATAACTGGGGATGTATTGTGTGAATATAAAAGGCCAAAAATGGGTATGTTGCCTCGAGGCAACATCATACCATAGAGGGTTAAACCTGTGGAAAAATCAAAAATGTAAAAATGTCCGTTTTCACAAGACTTGACTAAGGCATAAAATGACAACAATAATGAGGTAGTGGCTTGTTGTTCACCCACTGACCATCAGAATATGTTTTACACAAGTGTGTAAGTGTTTCATAGGAGGGTGAACTCATTCAAGAACATAGAAAGGTAGTTCATCAGGCCAAAGGCACCTGCTCTAGTTTTTCCTCTCAACACACATACATGTACAAAAGCGCACAATTACACACATACTCCTTCACACACCCTCTCTTTAAATCTCCGGGGAGCTGCCTGTGTACTCTATATTTATTATCAGGGGTGGCACTGTTGATAGATGAGATACCTACTCAATTACAAGGGCACAACATTGCCTTTTCAAGCTGATAGGGTGAAAAACTGGCTCCTTTCTTCTTCTCGTCGTTTTTTTCTATTCCTACATCAAGGAGGGTGATATACAACAATGTTCGGGGATACATCTCTCCAAACACACAGAAAGCCCATCTCAATACAAAGGACAGAATCGGTCAAATGGGAGAAGCAGTGACTTCCTTCAGCGTGGTACCCATTGAGGAGGGATTTTCTTGCCGCATTGTACGCAGTCACGGCATAGTATATAAACAAGCATGGCATACAGACACACATATACACAAGCATGGACAGAGTGCTGCCGCAGCCAGGGGGCCCACAGCGGCATTAATCTCCATCCAGCTGAGATTTGTGAGGCCGGGAGATTGAGAGGAGGCCGATGATACCGGCTGTTTCAAGGCGGACATTTTGGAAGCATGATGTTGAGCTATGTTCCTGCAGCCGGCCGGGGGGGAGGCATCGACATATACAATGGTTGTAAATTTGCATCGGGCTCAATCCATCATCATAGGATGGGTGAGAGGGAGGAGGGGGCAGGTTGGGAGAGACACAGAGGCAAAGGGAGACACAGTGGAAAAGCAGGAGAAAAAAGGAGGGAGGAGGAGGAAGAAGAGGAAGAGGAGCAGGGCATGGCAGTTGTCGAGGAGGTGGTGCACGCTGTATGATGCGGTGAGGCCGGCCCTCTCCTCCTCTCTGACAGATTCCTATTTAAGTGACTGTGAATGCAACAATTCCACAAATAATTTGTCAACCGGTGGGCAGCTGAACTGGCTCTGAACCCAGCTCCATCTCTCCATCTTCTCCCTACTCTCTTACTCTCTCGCCAGCCTTACACACACCCACAGAAGGAAGGATATATATGAAAATGTGCATAGTTGTAGGAAAACATACAAAATAGCCCCTCATTGTCCCTTTGCCTTATCCAAATGAGTTTTTTTTTTTTTTATGTTTGCTATAACTTCCGTGTCTATAATGAATGTGTAATGAAATTCATAGAAGATACATTTGCCTGAATGCAAGGGGTTTCCAAATTGGGGTCTGGGCGGGGCCTGAGAGGGGTCCTACGGGGTACTTCATCGAGTTCACATTAAGATAACTAACTAATAACACATTTGAAGGACTGAGGAATTGAAAAGAAAAACAAATGCAGGTGCTTCCATATAGGGCAGGAGGGGTCACGGACTGCTTTGATAAATATGAACATGCACCATCATGCTGATTTCATGCATAGCAATAATTAAATCCATAGAGTGTCTTTACAGTCGGGCTTGAACATTTTGGACTAAAGGCAATTAAGGTACCATCATTGGCGTGTTTGATTTAAATACAAGACTCAACGTTTTGCAAACTTTATTGATCTTTATGTAAAGCTTGTGTTTAGATGGGACTTCTTCCTCAGTCTTTCTGCAAATACACCAAGAGATTACAGAGCTGCAGCAGATCCACCAGAGCAGCTTGAAGAAGCAGTTGTAAGGTTCCATTCTGCAAAGCATATTTTACCTAGACAGCTTTTTCTGTGAAAAGGAACAAAGTCCTGTGACTTGAAAGCTGATCACCTGATCAATTTGCTGCAAACTTCACCACTTTTAAGAGAGCTATTAAATCCTGGTTAGGTCAACAGCAAACCTGTAAAAGCCCTTCTAGGCATGGGTGTAGCAAACTTGCATCTGCTATAAACACTACGATAATTACTTCGGATAGCTGTTTTTAGTCAGTCTTTGTATATTGTATCAGTCCCTATCACATAAACCATAACTACATAAACAATAGAATAGGAGAATGGGAAAGAGAGTGTGAAAGATTTTGCATTTAACAAGTAAAAGAAAAAAATTGGAAGTAAGGAATGATCTCAGACTGTACTGATGATGGTTGTTCAATAGATATTTTATACCATATGGTGGGTGCTGGGAAAGGTGAAATATGAAGGAGGGAGAGAGAGAGCTGAGGGGAAATAGAGAAAAAGGCCTTAAGCAATGACTTCAGAGGGCATAGCAGGAAAGGGAAAAAAAACGTGTTCATTCATCATTATTGTCATGGGCTTTGGCAAATGATAATAATTTGTCTTCATCCCTATTTTTAGACAATGAGCCACAATAGCCATTTTGGCCAGATGGGAAAGCGGGCCTGTGTGAGCAATATGCTACATTTTGTTTAATGTCCTTTATATTGAATTTCTTAATTAGGACTCTCTGCCACCAGTGTCTGTTCCTGGACTATTATTTTTGAACAGGCATGCAATTCAATGACACATTTAGATGTATGGATTTATGTATATGGTATGGAGATTCTCATTTAATTTGCAGCATATTTATAAGGCATACCTAAATGGATAATGTGGATCCTTTTTGTTCAAATGTGTGATTTTATTTAGGCTTTGCAACATTTGGAACAAACATATTGAACTAAATGATGATTGTCAATCACGCGACTCTATGCTGATACGTGGCTGAATCGGTGAATGAATCAGTGAGTAAACAGGGACAATTTAAAAAATGAACAGCAACACACAAAACCATGAATACTTATAGTAATTGAGTCCTTGGGGCAAACTGATTTCCCAAAAGCATATCTATAAAAAGCTATGATAGACAAAAGAGAAACGTTGGCATGAGACATAAAAGCATTATTAAAAGTCAGGAGGTGTGTTGTGTGCGTGCTACATAAAGGCCCTGATGTGTTTGTCCCGGCTGAGCCTGTATGGAGGTCACAGTGTGAACTAGGATGGATGAAGATAAATCGGAGTGGAGCAGGACATATGGAGGAGGTATAATTGACATCTAATGTGCACGGTGACCCTGTGACTCGCAGGTTACCACCAGGCCACAGCATAAACACACTGCATTATTTGACCGGGCTATAGATGCTTTGTGAAGTAAATCACCAATTTGTCACCACTGCTGCTACAGCACTATACAGGATGCATGTTCTACTGACACAAAAAGGTAGGAACATTTTAAAATATAATATAATATGATATGATTAAAATCCAATGTAGATAGAACAGTTGAACACCTTTAAGTAATTATTTGTTAAAGTACGACTCAAGTATCCCTCTGCTACTCCTCTTCACATAAATTATTTTACTGTACATTGATGATCATTTGATTGATTGACTTTATTTATGGATTATCAGACAAAGAAACAAGACTATCCAAAGGATAACATATAGCCAACATGGTCCCAAGATGTTAGAAGTCAAAGAAAACGCAAATAAACACAAGAGAACGAAACAACAAAAACAATCATGAAATCCAAAAGCACGTCACCACAATTTAAAAATGCAAAATAAGTAAACAACAAAACAACAAGGATCTAAAATAACAATGTCAATTGCAAATGTAACTATAAATCTGTTACCCTCTTCCATAGAAAGGCCCTAACCTGACTTCTATAAGCCCTCTCAGATAGACTTGATGTGTTCAAATAGGCTGTTCGACCCTATTTTCTTGTAGCTCCAGTTTGTGCCTTTTATGCAGTCATGATTTGTTTGGTTGATACATTAATGATTACAGAATGATTGCAGACATAATCTTTGTAAAAAAAAAAAAACTAATGGTAACCAAATGGAAACAATGTAGGACAATATTTATCCAATGTACAACTTTGCCCACATCCGCAAACACAGATACCTCATGTCAGCAAGACTACATATTTTTTAAGAAATGATAATTTGGATAACACATCCAACTGTACAATGATACAAGTCACCTTGAGTTGCTGTAAACTTGTGGATTGCTGTCTTCTTTTTGTGAAAGGGGTATAACCTGTGAGAAAATCCTCTAATACGCAAGAAAAGGTATTAAGTTTCCAGAATGTTTGGAAGAAACCATACAACTGGGTTGTGAGCTTAATAGACAATGAGCACCGGCAATTGAAACTGCAATGGATAGTAAGTAATCAAACAGTGTCTGACAGTTGATCGCTGGTATTTACATTGTATATAGTTCACGATAAGGATTATCTCACAAACCTAAAACCTAAACCTGTTTGTCTAAAATTTGAGTAAATTACTTGTATCGAAAGCACTGGCACTTGAGAATTAGGGAATGTGTTTCCATCTGTGTTGATGGGGAGAATATAGTGACAACAAAAGACAAACTCTGGTCAACAAAAGCCAAGGTATTGTCACAAAGTTAATATCCTTTCACTCTTTATGCATTATTAACTATCGGCATCAGATGCATTGTTTAGCGGGATTAGTGGTTCAATGTAATCAGATTGGGATCATAACAATGAGAGTGAAATAGCATGCACATTCTGTATCCTTCTGTTGTTGATGGTAAACTGCAATGGATTTCAATTTCAAATTCATTAAGAATACTTTTACAAGGTGGTTCAATAGGGGGTAAAACCTTAGTTCACCTTACAATGACAGGTTTAGTCACTGGTGGATTCAAATAAAACTTTAAAATGAGTTGATCCAACTTCAAATCCTGCTGCAATTGAATTTTTATGTGGCCGTGGAGGGGAAATATTAGCGATTGTTATTGGGGTCAAGTTAAAAGTAGATAGTTCGTATGAGCCCTTATATTGTTAATGATATTTGTATTTTTTCTATTGTGACAATTCCAACATTTGCCCCAAAAAATCTGGTTATCTGACCTCAAATCCTAAATGATACTTGTGACCTTTCAGATCAGGTCCATCTGTCCTTGGGTTCCTTTCTGTTCGGGTTTCTTCTATTAGAACATCACTTAATGCATACTGGGATCGGGTAGGTTTTTCACCGGTCCCTTTGGGATTCCTCTATCCAAGAGATCTACTGTAGTAAAGCATTGTTTTCTTTACCGCAGAAGAGACACAAGACATATGAACTACAGTTTTCAGAGGAGAGCTTTATAAATATATAGTCAAACGTGTAGAGCTCTTCTAACTGAGTGGGCCAAACCATACGTATCACGAGTCACAGTGATGAAACTTAAAGCCATCACCCGTTTCAAATCTCTGATCGCTGTCATACGAAACATCTAGCGACTGAATTGTGGATGGTAGAACACACATAAAAATAATAAAGCCATTGTCCAGTAAAGACCAGAGTGTTGACTAACTGTTAATTATCCACAGTGTCTATTTGTCCTGTTTTCTTGTTGTTTTGTATTGAAAAGAAGTATACAGATAGTACAACAATAGAAAATAATAATTCTCTTTACACTCCTCAACAGAGGTTAATTCCTCACGCTGGAATTGAAACACCAAGGCCAATTGTTCCCCACTGAACACAAATCCATCCTCCCTACACACTATACGGGTGACATATCCTCTGTAACCCACCCCTCTCTCTGCCTCTCTCTGTCTCTGTCCATTCCTCTCTCCTCCAACATTATCCTATCGGCTGTATCACTCCCACCAGTAATTTATAACCTCTTCACTGTAGTCTCCCATTCCAGGGATGTACGAAGGGCTCTTAAGACGCTATTGATTTTTATTTGATTAAATGTCTTGCTGGTTTGCAGCAAATTAGCAAGAGTTTAATCAAATCACAATCGATATCTACTTAATAATCCCCCAACACACACCTCATGCAAACTTAGGTAAAATTCACAAGTGAATAATAGGGAAGAAAGAGTCAGGATAAAATGACTGTGTTGGCATGGATATGCATATTAAAGAGAGGACCTGTGTGCAAATTTATGTTTGTTACATTATAGTGTGTACTGTTTGTGTTTGTTGTGCATACCACACAAATTAGTACACATCAGATCATGTTTCTTTTATGTCCAGTGCTTTGGTGGATAATTTTCTTTTGGGGGGGGGGTGCAACTAGATAGATAGACGTACCAACTAGGTAGAAACTCAAAATGACCACAAATTTAAACAAAACAACTACAAAGAGATGCACAACAACTATGAAAAGGGGCAAAACCACCACAACAAGACACAAAATGACTACAGAGAGACACAAAATTACTGCAGAGACACAAGGCAACTTCAAAGACACTCAAAATGGCTACAAAGAGACACAAAATGACTACAAAGAGACACAAGGCAACTTCAAAGACACTCAAAATGACTACAAAGACACACAAAATGTCTACAAAGAGACACAAAATGACTACAAAGAGACACAAAATGATTATAAAGACACTCAAAATGACTACAAAGAGACACAAAATGACTACAAAGACACTCAAAATGACTACAGTGAGACCTAAAACAACAACAAAAAGTGGTTAAACAAATAAGGTCTTGCTCCTATGTAGGAGAGGTGGTGAGGCCTTTTGCATGTCTGTGCCCAGCGGCCCATTGTCCCGCCCATGAGTATGGTGAGCGATCAAAAGCACACTGGACTGGAAGCTTTGTAACAGATGTATTTCTATCAATTGGACACATGATGTCCAGGTTCTGGGCATCTCATGGAAAGTTGTAAACAGATTGAACAAGACTCATCTATAACCATGCTAGCTGCTCTATGAGCCTGTAGTAATGCACATCAGTGCTTTAAAGGTAAGCGCTAACGTCACATAACATTTTAATACATGCCTGCACTTTCATACAATTAGAGTTGCAACTTATCATTGTATTAATTACATTTTTTCCCCAATTAATGAATAGACACAGAAAATGTAAGAAAATGGTTACAAAAGCCTTTCCCATTTTCCCAGATTCTTCAAATGTCTTGTTTTCTTTTCATTTTTACAATGGTAGAAGAGGAGGAAAAAAAACACCACAGTTAAGTGATTATCAAAATTGTTGATTTCCTGTTGATTGACTAATCGATTATCTCGACAACCCGAGATACAATACATTTAAGTGGTATTAGCAAAGTGCATGCAACACAATTCAAGACATCTCACATGCTCTCCTGATAGAAACCACATTTGGAACCACACGCAGAAAACCCCCTGGAACATATGTGCACCTCCCACCCCACTGTGAAAATCCTTCTAGACATCAATCATTTTTATTGGCCATCTGTGAGAAGGCCTTTTCGAAACAGTGAAGTATCACTTTCGACATCACTACCGATATAGTACAGGCTGAGAGGCAGTGACTGATGTTTTGGTGTCGGCTGATATATGCCAATGCTCTCTACAAAAGGCATGTGGTTGTATTAGTTTATTTCAACAAATATCAAACATTATCAAACCTTAACTAAGATTGGAGTATTGCCCTTAAAGTGCAATACTCATATGTGTCTTTTTTTCTTCTAAATTACCTACTTTTATTGTGGTTGTAGGCCAGGCTTTCAGTAAATGAACTGTTTGGTTAAACACATATAGAACAGCCATAACCTGCTTTATAAAATTACTTTTTTTCCGTGTGTGTGTGCATTTGAGCATGTTCGGCCTCATTATATTCAAATTTAACCCACCGAAGTCCTGGCAAATATGCCCACTCACCCTGAACACGATGCATACAACAGGACCCAAACGACTTGTCGATATGTGGTAATGTCCAACATCTCTGAAAACGTAACAATGTGTTGATGCACACAATCCAGAAGGGGACTTCACGTTTTCAAGCATACAAATCTACTAGATCATCAAATATATCTGCTTCCTTACTGCTCTAAAGAGCCACACCAGTACAAAAACCCATCTTTGTCTCTTGTAAACACAATTTATCATAATCTTTAGGATTTCAGCAAAAAACTGTCTTCAAAGTAATGAAGGTTCAATGTAATTAATTAAATGTGCATTGCCCATTCCAAGCACTCTTAATGGGAACGGAGAATATTGATATTGCAATCGACAGGTATTTTTATCCCCTGTTTTTTGTAATTATGGTGAAATCGTGTGCTATGATGTGTATTTATCAGTTGGCTGGCATTTGCCCGATTTTTAGGCCTGATGGCAATCCGTCCACCCCTCACCCTCAACCCCCCCCTCTTCCTGAACTAGAATCCAAATAGGGACACATGTTTGTCAACTGCAACAGATATACAGGAAGTTGTTGCAAAGGCAATGAAGCAGAGACAAAAAAGGTTTGTCTGATCCAGCTGTCCTTGCCAAGGTTTGTGGTTCATGAGTTATGAAATAAAGAGAGCTGTGTAAAACATTGAACGTGGACAGCAGTACATGCAAAACAACGTGTCAAACATACAGTGAACATGTATGACTGTACAGCCTCTCCGTACAGCATGAAACATGGCCAAAACTAGCTGACATGAAAGAACAAGTGAAACTTGAAGATCTCTCTCCTTTTTGTCTCTCGCAGATGGTTTAGATGCACATTATAGCCGACTTGTTTTGTTTCCGGTTCTCAACCTCTGTTCTGCTGTTTACTGGCGGATTACAGTCATGCAAGCCTAAAGCGGCAACTTCTGATGAAAGCTGCATGTGAGTTTATTCGCTCCAAACCGGTTCTAATTTGCCCAATTCGCATTTCTTTTTTTGCGATTATTCAAAAGTTTGCTTATAATTTGCTTGACAATTGAATGGAAACACAACTTATGAGAACATAGCACCCAATAGACTCCTCTCTCAGTCAAATCTGACCACACAGACGTGATACACATACTGTCAGATGCAATACACTCTATGACGTCCATTGTGGATAATTGGGCATAAACACCTTCTACTGTACCTTCAGATCTATCCTAAAAATGAGAATTGTGTACAAATCCAAGACAACAGTGGAAACAGGGACAGATAAAAATGTATCCAGCACAACCTCCCAGGGAGCAAATTTGTTAAAAAGTTAATAAATATCACACTTAAAAACAGGCTAAAGGTGCTATAGCTCACTGACTTCATGGCAATATTATACTTCTTGCTTTCATCCCCCAAAGCATGATGGGAACAATTGGAGTGAGAAAACCCGATTATATATATTGTTATTTATTTATTTTGCACTAGAAATAGGTTTTGTGGATAATACACAGGTTACTACAAAGGAATGTCCCTTTACCATGGTTCCCTGGAACACTGACATGTTTCTCTATCAAATCATATAAAGATATTTGCAGTTTGTTGAAAAAAATGTCATTGTATGATTTTTGATTGTTTCATTAATATCATTATCATCAATAAAAAGGTGGGATTAATTAAAATATAACCAGTTGAACAAAATCCATTATTAACAGAAGATGCTTTTAAATGTCACAAAATTATAGCAAGCAGTCCCTTCTTCTCCATCTCTCAACTCAAGCGTAGAGGCTAACACTCAACCTTAAACTGCTAAGAATAAAAACTTTCCTGGTTATATTTCCCCCTCTTATTTTTGTCCTTCCTCTGCAACAGACAAAGCCAACCTCAATTTGTGTCAAGTGCCGTTTTAAGACCTTGGGATTAAAGCTATAAAGTGCCGTCTGTCACAGGGTCTTTGACGCCCTGGGGCCCCCTGCTAACATCTGAGAGCCAACGTGCCGTTGTTCAGTATCATCTCCCATCATATCATGTCAGCGGTGAGGGGATGTGCCGATGAGACAGGCAGCCTTCACAGGAGCTGACAGGGCTGATTCACGTCAAGAGCGCTTCATCCACAGCCGGGGTCAATCGAAGCTGACTCCACGCCTCTCTCAGCCAAAAGTGGATATCCATCCCCATGTGCATCACACAAGTGTTGTGTGGGGGCTGAGAGACTGATGCTTGGCAGTTTATGATGAAGACAGGACGATGTTACAGAGTCTCGGTGATGGGGATGAGATAAGAAGGGAAGTGGAAGAGAACAACTCTGATGTTTGATATCTTATCCCACACAGAAGATAGGGCCTAATGTCTGCTCTGATGATTGAGAGAAATATACAAGTCTGATCCGTTAACAAAGGGTGTATGTGGGCACCACGGAGCTGAAATACCACACAATTAATGATCATGCATGTAGTCGGTACTATGGAAAATTGGTGAATTGTGAAGTCGCACGAGGAATATACGTATTTAGGGGCTAGGTTTTACATAAAGGGTAAGCACCAGCTGTGGATGGCCACTGACATTAACTCTAATGTGTTACACTATGCTGTTCTTCAATATCAGTGTTTTTGATTGTATCTTTATTTTACCTCTCCATCACTACAGAGACAATTTCTGATTTTTGCAAAAAACATTTTTTTACTTAAATCAAAGGACAGTAAAAGAGAGTAGAGATAGGCTTGGTTCACACTGTGGGTGATGTGTATCAAGCAAATGCATTAGTTCATGGAATGTGATGAGGTTGGGTTCTGCCAAAATGGGGCTCACAGAAACTCAATCAACATTATTCTTGAGAGCCTGAACTTATTGTTACTGCCTGTGGGCACCCGGAGCTCTACAACTCAACGCCAGTGTGTGCAGAGGCAGAACAGTCGTCATGGGTGAAGGTGGGAATAAATGTTGCGAAGGTATGTGGATTCTAATGGAGGTAAGCCCCTATTCCTTTCCGGAAGGCGTACTCCCATTGGCTGTTAAGCACAAATATTTGCAAAAAATACTCCAAAAAATTCTCCTGTGGCCATATTTGTGCGAGTAACACAAGGCGAAAATCTGCTTCGTGTTTGGTCCAAACACCTTTAGAGGGACAGAGAGAAAGAGTGACATATGACAATAGCCACTGCATCAGCTGTCACTGCATCACTTCCTCCTCCTGTTTTTCCCACTCCTATCTCCTTTCTTTTCTCTCAGTGTGTCTGCTGGCCTGCCTCTCCTTATCACTCAAGGGTCCGCTAATTCACCCGCAAGGTTGCACTGATAAGCCTCTCTCCCTCTTCTCTCTCTCCCCAAGTCTCTCTATATCTCCCTCTGTGGATGGACAGCTCCCAGTGTCCTCTAACATGTGTCTGTCTGGAAGTGACGGTGACACAGGGACTTGGGGGTGACAGCACAGCTTGGCTTTGAATTAAGGAGCATTACAGATACGCTGATAAAGTGTCAGTGTCAGTTGTGAAGAAGGGAGGTGAATAAAACTAAGGGAGAGGAGGTCTGGGGAAGCGGAGAAGAAGGAAAGGAAAGTGAAATAAAAGGAAACATTCAACGACTGTGACTGACTGGCCACATATACAGTATATTAAGTATGTTGATTCAAACTTACCCCAAGTATCTTCCTATTGGTGGAGTACATACTACTATTGGTGTGTGTGTGTGTGTGTGTGTGTGTGTGTGTGTGTGTTTGTGTGTGTGTTTGTGTGTCTGTGTTTTGTGTGGTTTCTCACTGTGTGAGCTAGCAAGACAGAAAGCCTGCGTGTGTTTGTGCCTGGGAGCATGTCTGTCTGTGACAACAGCCTGGGGTGTTTTGCGTTGTCTTAGAAATGCTTAGTGTGTGTGTGTGTGTGTGTGTGTGTGTGTGTGTGTGTGTGTGT
>CALSCE010010660.1:3854203-3866352 GCA_943593645.1 Bovichtus variegatus
ACCGAGACTGTGCGTAGAGGAGAGCCCAACCAGATCTAACTGGTAGCTCTCCGCCTCCCGCACAAGCTCCGGCTCTTTCCCCCACAGAGAAGTGACGTTCCACGTCCCCAGAGCCAGCCTTTGCCGCCCAGGCCTGGTCCGTCGAGGTCCCCGACCTTCACTGCCACCCGTCTGGCAATGTACCCGACCCCAACGGTTCTTCCTGCGGGTGGTAGGCCCACATGATGGAGAGGGGGGGGTGCCACGTTGCTTCTTCGGGCTATGCCCGGCCGGGCTCCGTGGCAAACCCGGCCACCAGGCGCTCGTTGACGGGCCCCCCTTCCAGGCCTGGCTCCAGACGGGGGCCCCGGGCTTCCTCCGTGCAGGGTCACACCTCCTCTTTTGCGATGTTGCATTGAGGTATTTGTATTGTAGGTTTTTTCATTGCAAAATTAATTTTAAATGGAGTCTGGGTAAAAGTCTTTAACTGTGTCTAAAAATGTTTATTTGCAAACGTTAGATCGAGCTACACTTTGCCAGAAAACATATGAACACAATTAAAAATCAGATGTCACAAAGTAAGAAGTCGGCTAGCAATGGTCAACATTGTGATGCCATTTTCACTAATCCATTACATCAACTGCAGGCACAACCCGTTCTCACTCCCAGCTCATCAAATACCAAAGCTTGGTCAGTGCCCCCCAGCGTCTGATACAGAGGGATCCTTTAGCGTCTGTTTGAGATGCACCAGGCTTTCAACTTACTCCAATGTAAACCCATCCAGGTCATTATTAGACGATCTGAGCAACACAGAAAACACAGGACTTACACTGGGGAGACCACTTTTTGTGTCCCGTGTGAAACCAAGTCAACGTCTCCCTTATTTTGTTACATAACTTACATACATAACTAACACCAGTTACGTAGCAGACATACGTAGTTTAACCCAAATCACATTTTTTTCTTAAGCCTAACCAAGTACTTTTGTTGTCAAAACCTAACCAACTAGTTTTGTTCAGTAAGTAAACCTAAAAACTAAGTAGACTTTTGTTGGAAAACGTCCAAAGTTGATGCTAGAGGAGTATTTAAAACGTAGTTTCAATAGTTGGAAGCATAGGGCCACTGACCAAGCGTCGGTATTTGCGAGATGGGAGTGAGAATGTGTAGGCAGGCATGACACATTGTTTTCTTCTGGCTTCCTTTATAGCGGACAGTGAACAGCAGCTCTCACAAGCAGGGTGATGCATCACACTTCTTTAGAGCTGATCCAATTTATAAAAGATTTAATGCACAAGTCCCGTACATCATCAAATAGCTCTATGGGTCTATGGCTGTGTTCAGACCTTAGCACTGCATTACAAAACACAGTTTCCTCATGCATTTCAATGACATCACTGCATTGACACAGCTAGGTTTCAATGCAGAAGGCTCTGGTAAGAAAAAAGGTAGGGTCTTTTTACACGTGGAATGAAAAATAAAAAGGACTTATGTCAACTATAACTATATTTGATACAACTAAAACTATGTTCTTCAAATGAAGCTGACATGTATTCTTCCAGGCCTAGCTCTCTGGCAAAGATAATGTTAAATTAATACATAATAACAAGCCTGTAAACAAACAACAACAACAACAACCTCGTCAGTGACACGTCACACAGTGAATTGAGCCAACAAGCTTCTGGCTACAGACTTCTTCTCCTTGCCCCAACCCCCGGCCCAGCTCCTTGAGTGCAAAAAGAGAGCGCAAGGGATGAAATCTGAGTTCCTTTGACACATAGCCCATCCATATCCCTGCTCTGTCACTGCCTTTCCACTCCTATTCTCATTAGGGTAATGTGATTTTACAAAGTGGCAGTAAGGAGGGGAGATGAGGCGACAAACCAGAGTGGCTGCTTGACGTCTCGCCACATCGCGACAACTCATCCCAGCGCCGGATCCCTGATTGGCGGTCCCGCTGAATGCTACTGAGTCGTGAGGAAACGTGTCATTTCAGAACATCATATCTAGCTATGATGGTGACTCTGTCACACAAATGAATAGACACACACGCACATACACACACACACACAAGCATACACAAGCAAACGAAGAAAAAAAAGGTCAACATGCGAGCAACAGCTGCATTGAAATGCATCTAAAATTAGAAATCAAATCAAGCTACTTTAGTAAGGAGGGATGAAATCATGTGTGAAAAATAAAGAGCAAAGAAGAGCCCGTTACTATTTATTACTGTGCAATACTTCATGCGCAATATATCTCTTTTTACTATGTATTATTGTTATTACTGGCTGCTAGAGTATTACTCTCACATGTTCACTGACTGTATTATGTTAACCTGCTACTTACTTACCACGGTTGTTGTTTTTTGTACTTATATTTTCTACTTATCTTATATTACCCTTTTATCTGCACTGTCCCTTTGCTGTTGTAGGGCTGTACATTTCCCCGCTGTGGGACGAATAAAGGTTTTCTGATTCTGATTCTGATTCAAAGACTAACACACTCCAAAAGACTTGTTTAACCTTTGCTCTTTGTTATCCCTCTAGAGGAAATGAATGCATGTAGGAATTGTAGCAGAGCCAAGCTATCTCTTGTTATCTGCCGACCTGCAGGGCTGTCACTGCATCTAATATCATTTGCCAAGAAAAACTTTAAAGCTCACTTACTGCACTGCACGGACCGTGTATCTACTAAATTTCACCATTTGTCTCTTTCTCTTTTTACCTTGCACAATTCTTACTTCGGCACCCCTTACGTTTGTCAACTTGTCAACTTTTCACTTTATACATTTCATAATTAAATAAGCAGATTCGGCAGGAATTTGTTAAGCAATGAGTGTATTAACCCACCAAACCACCCTATGACCTTTGTTTTAAGGATACCCACAGAAGTCTATACAATAGGGATGGTGTTGGTGCTGATTCTGACTTTTTTAAAATAATTTATTCTTCTACTGATGGACCAAGATGCAGTCTGAACATGTGAGTTTTCAGTATTCAATGGAAGATGTCCAGGGCTGATGTCAATGGGGATCTCGTTCCACCTTTGTGGAGCCAGGGCAGAAAACAGTCAGGACGTTGTTGAGCAGTAGCTGGGCCCCCCTTTTAGAGAGGGAGTAGCAAGTCGTTTGGCAGTAGCAGAGCGTAGTGGCCAACGGGCTAGGATGAATGGTTTGACCATGTCCTGGATGTAGGTTGGGCCTAAGCCATTTGCAGCACGGTCGGCCATTACCAGTGACTTGAACAGGACGTGAGCAGCCACCTGGAGCCAGTGCAAGGTGCGAAGGAGCGTAGTAGTGCGGAAGAACTTGGGTAGGTTGAATGACTTTTTAACAAATGACACACTGATAAAGCACAATTACAAATGTAACGCTGCTTAATTGTTAATTTCTTCTCGTGCCTCCTCCTTGAATCTTCGAAATTGCTGTTGAATCACAAAAAGAACTAGAATAACTGATTATTTTGTTTCTGTTTACAAAAATTGGTCATCCAAAAATCTAAAAAAATAGGAAATACAACTATATGAACATTTATAAGTCTTATCGGAAGGTAAATACTTTGAGCAGACTAACTGACTGAATCTCCTCAACAAAGGCCTATAGGAACTGTCAGCTGCAACCTTATGAAGTATGTTTTCCTCCCCCTTGACCCAAAAGCAGGAACACACACTTTTAATTATGACAGACGGGACTGAGCACACACAGCTTCGACAGCAGCGTCCACTAATTGACAAAGACATTAAATAAAGGATATACTAATACAGTTTGTATATGTCCACCATTCTCTTGGGGGCTGTGTATGTGCTGTGCTCTGACGTATAGATGCATCCTGTCAGCGCTGCAGCCATGCAACAAACAAACACACACGCACACACGCACACACACACACACAGAGACAAACATCAAAATATGTTGTCTCCCACTGGGGTTGACAGCCGATGTTCAAATCGCTGCGAGCGTTTCTACATCGCTTTGTGTGAATCGCAGCTCAAAGACGAGCACGTTGTTGATTTAACTTTTAATGCTGGAGTACCCACACCCCGCCCCTATCCCAACCCCACCCCACAACACCACCTCCACCCCTCCACCGCCTCCTTCAAATTAATTAGGGGAGACGTTTCACAAATTAAGTTTATTCATATTGTCTGTTCGCTTGCTGCGACAGACTAAAATAATAAAAAAAGATCCCTGTACTTTTATAGACCTACTGTTAGTGCTAACAATGGCTGTCACAAAGCAGATTTTTTTTTTTTACACATACACACAGACACACACACATACTCCAGCTCCACCCCTCCATTTGCCAAGCAGGAAAGTAAGTGGTGGTGCTGGGGCTGGAGCTTGACTTTGTTAATCGTCAGGCGACAGCTTAACAGCTTGTGCAACCGTAATTAACGCCGCTTGAAATAAACGTGACGGTTTGCAGAGTATCTGTGTGCGAGATGGGGGCTGAGGGGAGAAATGGAGGAGTGTAAGAGGAGGGTGAGTGAGGGCGACGGGGGGGGGGGGGGTAGAAGAGGAAAAAAAACAATGTGGCAGTTGTAAAAAGTTGAAGAGAATCAAATAAATAATTCAGACAAAATCTGTCGCCTTCCATCTCAGGTGCGAGGCCCACCTGACTTCCGTCTCCCTCTTTGGCTGAATAATTCACATAACCAAAGAGGCAAACATTGACTTATAAAAGCCATTATTATGTTTAATAATGACTAATACATGTCTAAAGCAGGGGTTGTGAGTGGAGGGGGGTGTCTTCATTGAGGCAGGCAGGCCTTTCAGACTGAGCCACATGGACTGATGAGTGTTAGAAATTAGCTTTGTGTTTCAGGGTACAGTAGAGTTAGGGACAGTCTATGCATATTCATCAGCTGCCTTAACATTTCACATCTGCATGTTGATCCAGTTTAAAAAGGTGATTCAAAACAAAGGACATTGTGCAGAATGGAAACAGTGGGGGTGAAAACACTCATTCCATGTTGTTTTGAAGTGACATATTTCTTTAATGCATTGAGGTGGACTAAGTTTAAAGAAGAAAGTACATCCAAAATAATCATTATTTTCATGAGACATTACATTTCAAATTAGACTTATTATATTTCACATATAAGCAGTTTCGTTTTCATTATACAAATGGGAGTATTTAAGAAAATAGAAAATCATATGGATGAAAAGTAGTGTGATTTAGAGTATATCCCTTCTTTTCATCATGGCTGTGTCACAGACAAAATGTCAACTTCAACGTCAAAGAACTGAAGCAAACCACAGCAAGTTACCGTGGTTCACATTTAGTGATATTAGCTACATTAATGTTAGAATTTCAGAGGCAGTCGGGACAACCTGCTGCTCGGCACTGAATGTCCAAAATGATCCTGATCAAAGCGATTTACTTGCTAGCATTAGCTGCTTCTCTGCTAAAACATCATCAGTATCTCCATAAGACTTAGTGCCTATGGCCATGCATGAAGGCAGCCTGGTCTCCTTAAATTATGTTCCCATGCAGTGAGACTGCATTGTCAATTATGTTTCGAGGGAAACACATTTTGTCACATTTGTTTTTTGCATATCACAAAAAACGCTGTAATCGAAGTCCGTGTTAGGTTGATGGATGGGTCGAACAAACACTCCCAGGAAATCACTATTTATGTCCCGCATGAAACCAAAAGTGAACGTTCACATTTGGAGATGTACCCCCCCCGTAACTTAAATGGCGTAACAAATAAATAATAATAATATAAACTTTACCAAGTAAATTTGGTAATCTGTTTGCTTGTCCCCAGCGATTCATTAACCGACATGACAAACTAGCCATGAGGACAGGATTAAGCTCTCAAAACATGGAAAAAAAGTAGTGCCACGTTGCTCTGTAACAGAAAAAACATAAAATGCTAATGAGCTTGATTAAATTCCAGGTTGACAAAACACCATTCTAAATTCTAAACACTCTTTTAGAATCACCCTGAAACAATGAACCTCAAGCAATTTGCCTCTCTATCATGGATTTGTGGAGCAATATTTGGAGGAGACACCTGAGTCTACGCTTCGCCCTGAGAGACCTCACACTCAAAGCTTACTTTCACAGAACTGATTGATAATCATCATTGCTGCCTCTCAGGCCTGCCCCACTGCCTTACCAGGGTTAATGGGGTACACATGCTCTTCTCGTTCTCATGGAGCACTAGCATCCAACATGACGCATATCGCTGTTTCCATATGCAAGCTGCAAGTCTCGGATTTCAAAGGATCTCCTTTTACATTTCAGGTTGAAGAAAAACAGCAAAACACATTGTTAATGATGTTAAGATTTATGAGAGCTACGAGTGATACAAGAAAAAAAAAGAAAGAAAGAACGAAAGAAAGAAAGAAAGATGGCCACAGGTGGCCTCAAAACACTTTAGCATATAAATAAACCAATTCATCAAAAGCTTTTTCTACAAGAATAAACACTAATTTTCCTGACGACGACCCTGACAAATGGCTGCATCTGGCTGGCGGATGGAGAGCGAAGTTACTCCAGCATGCACATCACAGTGCGGTCATCCCAGCGACACCACACTGCTCAGCCAACCAGCCGACTGGTGAGAACACCCCCCCCATCACGCACACACCCCCACACCTCTCTTTCTTTCCCTGCTCTAAACCTCGCTCGGTGGGGCTAATAAACGGCCGGTGTCAAAAGCGTTGTCAGTCCATTCTTTGCTTGTTTGGGTTCATTTGGACTAGTCGGGTGTTGTGAGGAGGCGATGGAGGGATGAAGGGAGGGAGGAGGAGACAGGGGGAGAAAAGGCTACACAGGGGGAGGTAGTGACAGAGAGAGGTGGGGGGGGGGGGTGATGTAGGTAGAAGAGGAGTAGGATTATGGGTGCAGCTCAGCTCAGCTCAGCGGCCCGCCTCCCCGGGAGGACCGGCGGGACCCATCGGCCCATCACTGGCGCTTTATTGATTTCTACCCAGCGTGCTCTTTGTCAAAAATCAGATACAGTGCGAGCCCTCTGGCCCTCCTCACCTTTTAAAAGCACACGGAGAGCCTTTTATGTGCTGAACCGAGTCGTTTGTGCGCATGTAATGGCGTGCGATTGTGTGCTGTGCTCTTTGTCTGGGGGTCAGAGGGCTCTGTTATGGACCAAGAGGAGAGAGATGAGAGAGAGGAGCTTCGCCTGCTGCACCTGTTATTGCGCCGTGAGCAGATTTCTTACCCAGACAAATATGTTTTGAGACTCTTTCATTGCTAGCGGGCTATGATTGTTACAACTGGCTGGGACAGAGCATGGGCACACTCTGGGTGTTTCGAGTGTTTGGAGTGAGACTCAATTCTATCGAATGTAAGTGAAGGCCAGCAAGTCATCCGTTAAAGCGATTTAAAAAGAAACTAACCACTGATTTTATTTAGAATTATTTGTATTATGTGAAGGGTCGTTCATGGATAAACAAGATCTAAGAAAAGTCATGGAGGGACATTTTTAAGGTGTACCAAATACAAAGATATGTCTAGGGGAAAAACGGCAACTATCACTGGCATGGCACTAATTGTCTTGTAATAGCTGAAGATTAAGAAGTGAATATGAAAGGTGAACATGAACGGGGTAAAAAAGGTAAACTGGGGGAACGGGGGGGGGGGGGGGGGGGGTCCACTGTCCAACGACTACTCCGCCCCCACCATCCCTGCTGCCCCTCCACCCTCGACACAGAGAAAAATATTATGCAGCAGCCGGGCTTCCATTGAATCCCAGTGATTCATTGCCCAATTTTAAACTGCCAAGCTGTTAAATTGCATCAGGTCTGCCAAAATTCATTCCAGGACTGTGGAGGAGATATGAAAAATTAAATGTCATCTCAGCTACAGTGGAAAACTTTTACCTCTCCTCCTAGTGAGGGCAAGAATATGCTAGGTTCTGTTATGATCGATGGCCACGCGGGACTACACTTAACCTACTTAGTGATGTCATGTAAGGCTGCAGCGCCTGTTTACTTTCAGCGGAATGACAGGAAGGCATAAACTTTATCAGCCACTGACATCAGCCCCTTCTCTCTCTCTGTCTCTCACTCTCTCTCTCTCTCTCTCTCTCCCTCTCTCCATCTCTCTCTGCCTCTCCCTCTCTCTCTCCCTCTCCCTCTCTCTCTGTCTCTCCTTCTCTCTCTGTCTCTGCAATTCTTCTCTTCCACTCCATCGTTTTGTTGATTCACAGAAGCAGGATTCTATTTTCTTCCCTCATCGACTCCCTTGCATTCATCAATGTGAAACGTAGTTTGAAGTAGGGAATGACTATTTTAAAGACAGAAAGAGAGAGAGGGGTGTGTGTGTCCCTGTACAGTATAAGTTATTCACAGCTTAATATCTGGACTAGAGAGAAGAGAGTGGAGCAGTTGCAGTTGGATTCCTGCTGTGGTTACTTTTCATGTCTGATGTCTGGTTCATGCAGGTATTAGGGAAATAAAAAGTGTGGACACAAATTAGTAATTTTTGCTCTCACATTATTACTTTTGTTCATTCAAGGTGTCAAGTTATTGTAACAGCAGGGACAGTTGTGTTTTCGTATTGATGTATTAATTCCTTTAAATAAATATTTTTCCATTATTCATGGTTTTTGTTTTCTTAATTGTATTTTTTCTTTTTTTTTTTTTCTTCCTATATAGAACGTCTTTATTAATGTTGTTTCAACAATACCAGTCAAGCTTTGGCTGCTATAGCTGAAATTCTAGATGAAATGAAAGATGCCCTTTTAACCCTTTTAGATCACATACCCGTTCGTATTGTGCACTTATTTAACAATATATATATTTTTTTTTATTCCCTTTTATTTTTATAATTATTTATTTTTGTCAGTATTATTTATTTATTTATTTTCTATATCCAATCATCTTTTCTTCCTTTTAAAACAAAATATGATGTTTGCTGATGTAAGGTAGTCCAACGAAGGATACCATAACATCCATCAATCAATCAATCTGAAACTTTTAGCGTAGGGAGGAGTCTTCTCTCGCTCCAGTTTGTGGCTTCTGTTCACTATCATTGGTGATACATAAGTGTTAATATGGGGCTAGTGTGTACCGCTGTGTACATACAGTGTAAAGTACCGTAAAACAGTACAATCTAAACTTTGGTTATACGTATGTGATAGGCAGATAGACTTCAGATCAAACAAAGTTGTCTTTGACATTGCGCAAATGTTGAAACGTTAACCACAGTGTTGAATGTGAGGTTCATAAATCATCATTTTTGAAGTGAGAATGACTTATTAGTGCACAAAATCAGTTCTAGGCCTAGACTGACTGGAGTCATCCCATGATGCACTGAGCTCCTCTCTCCTTCTCCTTTCTGTATACTTTACCTAAAGCAAACAATGACCACTTAGAGTAACTTATAATCACATTATATTGCATCATAACAGTTGCCAAAGGATCATATTGTATTGTTACAAAGCATTATGAATATTTAAGAGTGCTTTCGACTATAATTACACTGTGCATAACGTTATAACGTATAAGTATGTTTATAATGCGTTATAAACATGGCTGTCATATAAAGTGATTACATATATTATATATTATTATTATATTATATATTATATTTATATTACATATAGAGTCTTTGGATGCTCCTGTCGCCTAATTCTTGCTCATGGTGGGAATTGCTGGGTCTTTGTGATTAATATCATAAAGAGTACAGTCTAGATCTGCTCCATATGAAAAGTGCTCCAGAGATAACTTCTGTTATGATTTGGCACTACATACAGTAAATAATACGTAATTGATTCGAATTGAATTGAAAAATGTGTCATCCCCTCATAATACCTACCAGGCTGAGTAGATTAACATATATAATAAAAAAAAATAATAATTATAAAAACACACCTCAATTTCCATAATTGATTCAAGTCGAATCAAAATCCTCCAACAAGTATAGTTATCGTGAATGTTCTGGAAATGTAGTCAAGTGAAATGTGGAAGTGCCCTCCACTACCTGTAGTTTGATTGTTTTATTTGTTTATTTATATTAGACAAAGCAATCATTTTCTCCTACATCTTTGCCCTCATTGCTCAAAGTTTGAAAAAACCTCCAGAGAGACAAACAGAACAGACTGTAAATATGTATCAACTACATAAAAATGGGACAAGACTACATAAAATGGCTCACTTGTCTCTTATGTCGGAGCTCCTTTTTCGTCCCTTTTCATCCTGATATTTCCTCTGCATGCACCTTGACTAGCGGTCCCTCCATGATCGTCACACAATAAACACTGGAATGTCCCCCCCCTCCCTGTCTCTCTTTTCCTGCTCCCGCTGCTTTACGCACTGCGAGGAGGAGATATTTATTATTACGAATATCATTTGTATTAATCAGCAGGATAAATGACTGCTTTGGCTGTCTGAATGCCTCATTTAGAGAAACTTGGCTCTCATGTCATGGTTATAAATTACAGGCAGGCCTGTGTTTTCACCTGAGGCTCCCTCGCCTCCTTCTCACCTCCTTCTCGCCTCCATCTCGCCTCCTTCTCGCCTCCTTCTCGTCTCCTTCTCGCCTCCTTCTCGCCTCCTTGTCCCCTCCTTCTCGTCTCCTTCTCACCTCCTTCTCGCCTCCTTCTCACCTCCTTCTCGTCTCCCTACACCTCTCCTGCATGTACACACACACACACACACACGTGGGCGGGTCAGCTTTCAGTGCGTTTCACATGTCGCACCCACAGATGTGCAGGTGACATTGGCTCAAGGGTCAGTGCTAAATGCACACGGGCGTACCACACGCTGGTTGTGTTTACAACATGAGGAGTCACTGGAGTCATTGGTGGGTTTTTATTTACAAATCTATTTTGGTAAATCTTCTACCTGCTTGTCTTCTCTTTTAAATTGGAGTTATGGAAACTACGGTTTCTATTGTTGTTTCCCAAAGTCAGAACTGAATTGGTGAAGGAAGCTTTATGGTTTGGTGTGATCTTGCTGCGTGGGATTATCTACAGACTGATCTTAAACTTCCAACCCTTGTAAACCTAAACAAGCTTAAAACTATGGTGGGATCTAATTAATCTGTGTGCAAACGTTCTATCTGATCATTTTAATGTGCTCAAATCTAAGTGCTTTTAGGTTAATCGATGAAACTCCTTTCCTGGGCCAGGTCTTGTAAACGAGATCTTTGATCGCAACGGGGCAAACCAGGTTAAATAAAAGCTGGTGTCAGAAACGCCCAAATTGTTTAAAATCAGCATTTTTCTAATGGGTTACTCTAAAACGACACGATATCTGTTTGTGCCAAGTCATCAATCACATGTGTTTTGGAAGCAAGAAGTTGGAGCCGGTCATTGAGCGGTTGTAGTAGCGGAACAATCTGCAGCTAAACTGGGAGTCACCGTCTCACCCTGGCCAGACAAATGTAGAATGAAGGGTCCTTTACTTTGACTTCATTAAATAGCTGCGGCCATCACACAGCAGCAGTTTGTACAGTGAAATAAATTGGTACATTTGTATTTATGGGAAAAGTCTGAATATCTTTTCCTCTGGAGAATGACAAGATCCATTTTTGATTGATAGACTTTTTTATATTTGAGGTCTTGGACATGTTTTCCTTCCTTCATTGTTACTAATGTAAAGGAGAAACCACCCCACTCATAGTCAACCCCACAACGGCCTCAACCTCTGAGTATAACATGTATATAAATATAGCATAAAACGGGCTGCACTGAAATATATCAATAAGTTCAATAAGACCATTTTCTGTCTTTTTTTTTTTTTTTACATATCTGATTGGAAAAAAATAATAAATGTCCAAAAAATTATAATAATATTGTGGATGGTATTATTGTTAATACTATGTTGTAAAAAGTGTATTAGTAATACTATTGTATTTCATAGCTTGAGCTGTGTTAACAGGTCTATGAATGTAAGAGTTAAATGGCTCCACAAAATGCACAACAACTTCTCGACACATGTTTAAAAAATAAATAAATAAACTCAACTAAATAGGTAGTAAAATCCTGAATAATATTAAGTCCGTATTAACTGTGATAAGGGAAGAATAAACTGTTTGGAGTTAAGAGTGAGAATCAAAAATATTACAAAGGTTAGTAAAAACTAATTATCTTCCAGATCTTCCATTGCAGCCACATTTGTCTACATGTGTGAGCAAATCTGGTCCAGTGACACACACACACACACACACACACACACACACACACACACACACACA
>CALSCE010010660.1:3871803-3890683 GCA_943593645.1 Bovichtus variegatus
CTCTCTCTCTCTCTCTCTCTCTCTCTCTCTCTCTCTCTCTCTCTCTCTCTCTCTCTCTCTCTCTCTCTCTCTCTCTCTCTCTCTCTCTCTCTCTCTCTCTCTCTCTCTCTCTCTCTCTCTCTCTCTCTCTCTCTCTCTCTCTCTCCCTCTCTCTCTCTCCCTCTCTCTCTCTCTCTCTCTCTCTCTCTCTCTGTCTCCCTCTCTCTCTCTCCCTCTCTCTCCCTCTCTCTCTCTCTCTCTCTCTCCCCTTCTCTCTCTCTTTCTCTCTCCCTCTCTCTCTCTTTGATAGGGATGGGATGTATTAGAGCATGAGGAGGGGGAGACGAGTGTGCAGTTTCCTACATCGATAGATGTGCAAGCGTCTGATTTTCATTTACATGTGTTTATCAGTAATTTTTTGTATCTATCTAGTTGTTTATTTATTTATCGTAGCTTCGAGAAAGTCCAGAAAGTAGGATAAGAGAGATACATGCCTCATTATCTCCAACAAAAAAAAGATTAAAAAAAAACAGTTATGAACATTTTTTGAACACTAAAATAAGGGATCAAACCCTGATCTGCCATTTTGCTTAAATATGCCATTTCCATATATTAAATATACATGTGGAATTTACACTTCAAAGTCAGGCCCATTACGTGAGCCATTAGTTTTACTTGTAACAGCAGATCCCTATGCCCAGGTTATGAATGATTTAACAGCGAGTTAGTGTAAACTAGATTACATTTTCTTTCAAAGCAGCCATCTCCTCAGCATTTTGGAAAAGAGAGAGGGTATCGTGAGAGAGATGGACGGACAGTTAAAAGGATAAAAGAGGGAAGGAGTGACACAGAAAGAGTTAGAAAGACAGAGAGTGAGTGCATTGCCCCTCTCCCTCTCATTGCGTCTCGAATCCTGAGCAATGACTGGCTACTTTAGCAATTAAAATCCGGGGCAAAGACACAGCAGCTTGCTTTGGCCCAGAGACTGGCCCATTCATCATCCCAACTGCCATAAAATAGCAGTAGATGGATTCTTTGATTTTAGCTTTGGAAGAACATAAATCAAAATCTAAAGCACGGCCTGTCACAAGCATCACCAGAATTATCCATTTGAGAGAGGGAAGAGCACACGGAGGGTGGAGAGAGAGAGAGAGAGAGAGAGAGAGGGGGGGGGGCATGATCTAGTCTCATTGTTTCTGCTCCTTTTTGCGGACAAACCCTCACACCCACCACCTATCCCCCAGTGTGACACCCTGGGTAATCTATAAGTGTCTCGTAATGAGGCTTTTTCTACAGTTCAACACCAGCATTCATCAAGTAATACAGAGAGGAAGCCTAATCGGGAGTACTTTGTCATTTTTGGGGGAGTTGAATGGGGAACTTGAATAAGACAAAACATAAATATTAGTCGTAACACACTGCTAATAAAAGAGACAGTGTGTATCACCGAGACAATGCGACATTTTCAGGAATCCTAACTTATACTGCAAATGTGCATTCAAAATCATTTCATGTGTTTTCCAGGTTTCGTGTTCCCTTTCAAATATAACATACAACAACTGCAACTCGACAAAACTGCAGCAATATCAAGCAAACCAAATCAACCGTTCTCTGAACAAACGGTATTAGAATGATCCAAATGATCTGTAGGATTAATATTGACACATTAAGGGGAAACACCTGAACAAATGAGTGGAGAAAACACAAGGAACGCCGATGATTCCGTAGAGGACAAGTTCGCTCAGCCAATTCTCTGATGAGGATAAAAATGATGTGGATCATATGCTGTGGCCTTCATGGTCACCAGTTATCAAATTAATCACCTCTGGGAAATTTTGGAGCAACGTATTAACCCTGTTTCTTACAAATTAGGTTTATATGCTACTTAATTGCTTCGCCAAATGCATTTAGAATCATTTATACTTGCTGCTGAGATGATCATGTCCTGACTTATGCTTCATGTCACTGTTGACTTTTTCAATATTTAACCAAGACCACCATCTTTTTCCAAGCTCAATCACATACTTTAAGTGCCTGAAATGAACCATAGCTACATTAATCTTGCTTTAATTGCTATGAATGGACAAGGGCGCTGTATAATGGGGAAAAGTTTGGACAATTCTAAGGGACTGCGACTGAAAGGTACCCTAAGAAACATATTACAACGTATTATAATATTAGAAGATCTTTTTTTTCAATGGAAAATGATAAACTTGTCATTAATAGAATATTGTGTTAACAATGCACTAAGAAAAGTAACACTAGTGTCTTCTTCTTTTCTTTTCTTTTTTTTGGCCATTCCCGATGTGATATCTTTTCATAGGGCCAAAAAATCTTTATTGGGCCAAGATATTGTAGGGGAAACACATGAAATATGAAGTCAGTGAACAGATGCGTTCTGTAGGAACGTTTTAGGAATACAAACGTTCCCTCATTGCGTTGATAAAACATAATTGGTGTGCCAAATGATCTTAGTAGAACGCATTTTATACATCAATAAAAATGTATGAACATATATTTTTTGACACAGTGTTGTTTGGTAAGGTCTGCCTGCAGACAGGATTCCTCACAAAAACATATTTGGGGAAACAAATTTCTAGAATACAGGATTGTTAATGCCTAGCAATATGGTTTGTTACCATGGATGTATAAAGAGAACTGGATATCAGCGATGGAGGCGGGGCCCCGTTCATTCCTATTAAAGCTGTCCAGTTGAGCATGAAGCCAAAAAAGTTTGACTTCCAAGTACTAAATTACCCGGATCTTCCGGTGATCTCCCCCATCCAAGGACCCATAGAGCACGCGCACGAGCTTTTCCTTTAACCTTGCCTCCCAGCCGCTCCGTCTCGACTCATTCACATGACAATAACTCTGGATTTTGCTATAAGTACATTTTACAACTTTTAGGACCTGATGATATACATAAGGGCTATTCAAGTGTTCGTACTGGGAAGATGATCTACCTAAATAATGAAATATCCACTGATTTACACACATCTCTTTCCCAGTGTGAGTCTATGGGGAAAAGTGTTTTTGGGCCCAATGGCATCACGTGACGGACCCGGAAGTTGCAATTCCAGTGATTGGCAACTATGTCAAATTGACTTCAAAGCCTGGCGGTACTCCTGGGGGCTTATTTGTTACGCAGGACATCTGAGACGGCGTCATTAGAAACAGTTTGGAAAAGCAAAAACAGTGCTGTACTTTGCACATCTTTCAATGAAGAAAATACTCTCCAGTTCTGATATAACTGATGCTATTGCAGCAGCTCCGCTAACCTCTTTAGGAGCCGCCATTGTTGTTTTGAACAAACAGTTGCCTTTTACACACCTCAGCCACACCAGTAACTCCTCACAAGACACTGATTGGTCTAGACACAGACGCATTACTTAAAGCCCGACGAGATGGATATTTCTTTGATCCTGTGATCCCGCGATTTGTGAGTGATCTCTTGATTTTATGAGATTCCAGCTGCCATGAAAAGTAAGTTGCAAGTTAATGCCTGCCTACAAACAAAAATGTCAGTTGGAGCTGAAGTAGAAACAGGTTGATCTATATAGCAGTGTTCTCTTATGGTGGAACAACACCTTACTAGAACACTAAGTTGCTTTTCCCTTTTTGATTTGAGGAAATACAAAATATGTCTGCAGCCATCAGTTCCACCAAATTGAAGGCAAGTATCATCAAAGAACTGTTGTCAGTGTCCAAATATATCTGTATAAGAAACAAAATGATAATGCAAGAATGATTACATCATCATCATTAGCTTCACTGCTGAAGAGTTTGAGCTTCTGAAGCATCACTGATCTGAAGCTGTTGGGAATGTGACCAAAATAGACCAAACCATGGGGCCTTTGAAAACCTGTCTGAAGTGTTTCTCCTAGGAATGTAGGTCACTCCATCAAGTGATACTGAAAAATCAAACAATGGAATCAAACCGTGAGACATCCTGACACAGGGTTCACAGTTAATGAGAGACAAACTGGTATTGTTTACTGTAAAAAAATGTTACATTTCAAAAAATGATTAATGAGCCACAGGAGGAGCTGCTGTTCATCCTCTGCTGACCCGAGTCTTGCATCTGATTCCCATCAGGCTTCCTTAGTGTCCGCTGATTCCACATTCCCCCATTTAGCTTTTCACTGTCACAAATTCAGAACTCATGTGATATTGCAGAGAGAGGTCAAGGTTTGAGAGGGAGAGGAAGAATGAAGGAGACATTAGTCCTCTTCTCATCATGAGGCGAACACCTTATACCAAGATTGTTTAATGCAAATAAAGACATTTCATCAGCCGCACATATGTGAAGGTTACACGTTATTTCCTTTAAAAATGTATAATTTAGCCACAAATGCACAAAATGGACAGGTTTGAAAATCTAAAAAAGAATCTGCTCACCATCTCTGAATTTCAGAGCAAACTGTCAGTGGTCGAGTTGCATTGTGGGTAATGTAGGTGCCAGGTTTTGGCAAGGAAGAAGAATGTGTGGAATTAAAAAATATGAAATTCTGTGGTTCTGGTGTAACACTGTGTCCCAGAAATGACATTTATATACAATTAATTTGAAACAGCAAATATGTTTTGTAGGAAATGTAATTCCGTCTGGATTACACTTTCTATTAACATAATGAGGGATACATTTACGTATCTGGCAAGTCACAAAAATGTTGTTACTAATTGTCTCAATAAAATGTTCCTGACAAGGTGTAATTTGTTAAAAAGCTAAAAAGATGTTTATTTTCAGAGAAAAATTCCTCTTTTTTTAACAATTAGGTTTCATAATTATTCTGTTGTCTACCTACTTATGTTCAACAGTCAGATAATATTACAACTCTCCTAAAGAAAATACGTTAATATAATAATGATTCGCGACAGTGACTCAAATTTGTTTTCCATAAGATCCAATCATTGCAACTAAAGCGCAAGTAATGTTTTGATGGTTTGATTAGGCAACTCAAAGCAATGGGTTCAAGTTAGTGCAAGTTTGGGTCTTATCGTTTTAAATATTGAAAAAGTGAACAGTGATATAAGGCAGTACATGTACCGTACTGAACTAAACCTTCACTGCAGGACTTTAGTAGCCTAACCATGGTCTCTGGTGTCAACGTCTACAGCCCAACCCGAACGCCTCCCCGACACTAACCCTAACCCTAACCACCATCAAAACCAATTAAGCACAAAGAAAAAATACCTGATGATATTCTCCTCAAATGTCCCTAATGTAAAATGTAAAATGTGAACCAGTCAGTGTAGAAGGTGCCCTGAGCTAACCGTTGGATGATTACTATTTCAGGTGTCATCGTAACGCTGTAATGTCTGCTTGCTGATCAGCAGATGTACACTCATCTGTCCCATATGAGCAAATGCCAATTCGTTTAACATCTGACCCTAAAGTGTTTGGTATTGATACAGTTTATCAAAGTCGAAAGATCCATCCGCCTCCATCAGTCCACAGTCCTGCCAATTCCTGCCTGTGTGCGTGCCTGCCGGGGCCCGCGATTAATCTTGCAGGGATTCGTTTGATTTGTGGTCCTCATTTGTATGTCTGTCTGTGAGAAAATGGAAGACAGCTGTCAATGCAGAGGCATTTGTCTCTGTCATCTACTCCCCTCCTCCATCCCCATCTCTCTCTATCCCTCTTGTTCCTCTCCCTCTCTGTCTCTTTTCCCTTCTCAGTCACTGAACACTACACAAGGCTTCTAAAAAAAAAAAAAAAAAATATGGATAACTCCACTGTCTCACCCACTTAAGAGCAGATTCAATCAAAAATAAAGCAACACATAAAATAACCTATTTTAATTCCCCCAATGCGATGAGGACATTCAATTACCTCTTCAGAAAGGCACGTTTTTCATGGTCGCGACAATTAAAGTCTTATTTAATGTTTAAAGCATATTACTTTCCTTTATTACAGATCTCATAACAAAGTCAGCAGCCATCAAGGTGCAAAAAAAGCCCCCCGTCCTTTTGTTTTGCATTTTATTGCAAAAGCTCATCAAAGCGGGAGACAATGGGAGTGTGTGTGTGTGTGAGAGACAGAGAGAGAGAAGGAGAGAGGGCAAGAAGCAGTTGTTGTTTTTTTCAGTTTAGAAGCCTGTATTATTTTTTCTAGGATTTGTTTATGTGTATTAATACTTTCTATAAATGTTAAACATCATTAAAAGTGATACACACAATAAAAAAAAAAAACCAGCTACACAATAAGGTAGACTTTTGAAAGAAAATAAATCTAAATATAATTGAAAGTTATTGCGTGTTTAAAGAGTAATCTGGTATAATGTATGGGAGCAGTTTACACTGGCAATCTATGACAAAATACATCAAAAATAAAGTCAAAATAGCCACTGCTGTGGTTAGACCACAGGGAGTAGACACAATAATGGAAGCACCTTCTAGTCAAGTCAATTTTATTTGTATAGCCCAAAACAAACAGAAAAAACAGTCTTGCCTCGGAGGACAATCGATTCAAAGACTATTGATAAAGAAATATTTCACAAAAAAAAAAATTAATTAATAAAATACAGGGTAAAAAGAAGAGTAACATACACATAATTTCTCTTCCAGGACAGGGAGACATGCAAAATATGTTGTGTAGTCAGAAATGACAATCAATCCCGTGAACAATCAGGTTCACGGGGCCGCCACATACTGGTAGGACCTGGACCATAAAACCTCCTCTGTACTACAAAGACCTGGAAGGAGCACAAACTACACACACACACACACACACACACACACATATATACTATTCACCTGGAGGGAAAATAGACGAGAAAGGATGAAGCAGTTACTTTGCAGACAACGCATGATTTAAAACTAGTAATGAGGAATGAGGAAATTATTCCTACAATTAATACCACCTTTGTACTCGTTATTATGTTCCTTTTTAATGTGTTTGCATCGAGATGTGAGAGAGACGAAGTCAAACCAAAATATCCTAAATCACACTACACACCTTGACCATGTTTGAATCGATTTACAGCTGCTTACAGCTTAATCCACTATGAACATTATTAAAACTAAGCACTCTTCTCAACTCCTCAGTGAGCATCTACACATATGTGTGTGCCTTGAAAAGGACACTAGCTCCATTCAGGCTAAGATTCAAACTACTGGCAGGGAATTCAAAGGCACATTTCTCTCTTGTGAAAATGTTCATCTTCATTCAGAAGATTCTGTCTTGTTTACTTTTACTGACCTAAGTTCACTGTGTATTTTGTAATTGCATGTATGGTAAAGTTAGCTGTTTGTTTTCCATACAAGTTCAATACAAACTCAATGTGCTTGTATGTTAGAAGTATCCTACTTTGAACATTTACTATTGTTGAAATGATATGGAAATGTCGATTCTTGATTTTATTTGGTAGCTGTAAGGGTAGGTTATACTGTAGGACGTCATTTAAACATTATCAGGGTTCGGGAACTTTGAGCATTTCAATTAATTTCCATCAACAAGAACGTCTGAAAGAGAGGATAGGAGACAATAACCAGTCCAAGTATCCAAACAGGGAACATCCTCACATAAACACACATCTTTTATTAAACACTGCAATGGTAATGGTAATGGAATTACTGTTCAGGAAACATTAGGTAAATAGTCTGATATTCCACAAAATGTGTCCATTGTTTTGAAGCACTACTAATGGAGACAAATTTATATGATTGAAAACATGTAATATCAGTTGTATGCTTTGGCCATGTTGGAAGATTTCAATATATTATTATTATTATAATATTTCATGACTACTTATTTCTGCACCATCGAGTGCTTTCCCTTTGTCCAAACTAATCATCTAAGGTGATAATATGAATGAAAAAACGCTCAAAAATCAAACAGCAATGTGTCTTTTCTTTCCCCCTCTACATTTGTACCAGCACACCTATGAAACCCGAGTGTTTTAACAAGTGCGAAGGTGTTTGTTTTTGAGGAGGAATCGCTTCTTCTCTCGGCCCTGAGAGCAAACCCATGGCCGTGCCGCTATGGCTTGGCTAGCACCTCTCACTTCATTGGCCCAATGAAATACAGTGTTCATTAGGCCATTGATCAACTAGTCTCATCCTGTCACAAGATTACAGCTGGCCAGCACACCCACCTACACACACGCAAACACACACCTCTGCGGTGAGACACAGGGCTGGTAAGTGGGGTCAGAGGTCGCTTGTAGTAATCCATCTAACCAGCGTGACAGCGGCAGCTAATAAATCACTTATTCATCGTTTAATCCATCGTCTGTCACCACCAAACTCCCAGAAAACAATGCCTTCACAAAACACACTCCCTGCTGCAGAGCATCCATACAGACAGGTGCAGCACAGCTCTGGGGCCTGCATTCACGTCACAGATAAAGGACGTATAGAGTTGTTCAGAAGCACCGTCGTTGTACTGTTGACTTTTTGAATCAGTCGCATCAAGGCTCTAAATCAAATCACCTCATGCACATGAAACTAACCTGACATAAATTAATGTTAATTAGTCCTGAAGTGATTTTTGCGGCAGTAAATCGTCTCCAATAACCCATAAATCTGCATTGTTTTAAACAATCCGGAGCTAAATACCAGTTGATAGCAGTTCTCAAAGCTGTTTTACTGAACATGAACATTTCCATGCTTGTCTGTGTTGATGTTGAGCATTGCCATCTGTTAAATGCTCTCGGGATGTTATAGATAATTGCAAACAGATGCTTTTTTCCTTGGAATTACAACTTAAAGCTGCCGAAGAAGACAGACAAACCAAAATAAATTCTGTGCTGTCATGGAGTTGAAGTATCCAAAATGAAACGCAATGGAGCAGATTTACTAGGCAAATGTGCGCAGCAGGTTTTATTGAATGTGCGGCCACAATCTGCAGCTATTCAGCGCCTGATTTACTAAAGCAACAGCTCATTACGCAGTCAGCTGGTGGCCTGAGCCAATCCAGCAGGTGGAGGCCGTTTGATAGATGCGTCTGGGTTGAATGCAAACAGATGCATTAATGTCTTATCAATAGAAAGAAATGTGAAGTTGTAGCCTTTAGCAATTTCACAGTTCATTGATGGTCAACTTTAATGAAAACACACCTCAAATGCTCACCACCTGTTCCTTTGCTGTTACAATACAACCAAATAGTGCCTTCATTAGTAATTATCGGACCATCCTATATTTTTATCAGTTTTTTTACTTTTAGATAACTGATTCAGTGGATATCTCTAAATTCAGGTTTCCCCACTCTTTATTTGTACCCATTCATAGTTTTGTCAAATATCACCCTGTTTTCCTCACCAGAAACCTTCTGTGTGGCTCATGTACGTATATCCTATATGTGCCATGTTTATGCCAGCTTTTTAAGAGGTGAACTCAAGTCAAAAAACATTAGGCTGATTGGTCCAGTAGTACGTGAGATAATCCGTAGACAGTGATGTCACCCATGCGCTCACACACTCACTCACGCACGCACACGACGAATTGCATGATCCCCTTGCGGAGATAATAATAAGGTGAAAGACGCACCTTGTAAACACTCGGTAAAATAACACGCAAACCGCGACTCCATCCTGGTGCAACATGCGTCCGTGTCTGAGAAAAGACGCCAAAGCCTGAGTAAAGCCATAAAATTATGTTTAACCAGGGTGAGACTTCAACTTACTTCTCCACACAGTTCACTCATGTATATAAAAAAAAAACTCATGTCCAGACTTTTGAATTAAGCCTGCATTCAAAACCTATCGCTCCGCACCACTTCTAAAAACCCGCCTCGTTCCAGCAGCCTTAATTTGGTCTTCCTTTCTTCGTCTCTACCCGTCGCTCCTCTTAATTCCCGCTTTTCCAAAGCATGTTGTCTCACCTGCCAAGAGAGGGAAGGGGCAGAACGAACTGCCGAGCAGACTGAAAGAGAAAAGGAAGGCGAGGGAGGTAGGAAGAAGGAAAAGGAAGGGGCTGATCGTACAGTTTAATTACCAGCCCTGACTTGCAAGTGCTGTGGTGGGGAACTACACGACCCAGCTACAAGAGACAGCTCAGCTCCATCCCAATAGAGTGGGAACAGAAGGATACGCCGCTGCCTGTTTCCGCTCGCCACCCTACAATCCTTCACTTCTCTCTGGCCTCCCTTTCTCTTTGCTTTTTCTCAATACTTGCCTCCTCTCCTTTCCTTTTTCTCGACACTCCCACTTCCATCTGTTAACTTAGTTTAACAGGCATGTGGAGTACATCAAATAATTGCTTGCGAGATAAGGTCTCTCTGTGGCATCCCCTTTTTCTCCGTGATTGAAAGTCACTGGGTTAAGAACATGAGTAAGAGGTTAACGGTAATAAAAATAGGTATTATGCATATATTCCCTTCCGACGTGTCACTCCGAGAAAGGGAGAGAGAGAGAGAGAGAAAGAGAGAGAGAGAAGGAGGGAGGGATACTGGCACCTAATTACAAGGAGCGCACTTGGCTGCTTTTATCAGTAATTGGACTATATAGCCCTTCATTATAATTTACTTTCTCCCCCAAACTGTGATAATGCAGACAAGCAGAACTGAGTGGGCCTGTTAGTGGCCCAGAAACTGACACCAGTTAATGGTTAATTATAATGACTAAATTAAAGGAGTGACGGTGAGAGGGCACTGGATAAAGCTCAGGCACTTAATTTAACAGGATCACTATCAGAGAAAACTCATGAGTTCAAGATTGGAAATAGAAGAGAGACAAGGGGGGGGGGAAACACAGGAGAAGTTGGTGAAAAAAAAAAAAAAAAGGAAAACAACGGAGAATTTATTTGTGTAGGTTGTTATTGGCCTCATTGTCAGAGCAAGGAGCCGGAGACGTGAATGCGTGTCCAGGGATTAAGAGAGCATTAATTGTCTGGTTCAGACTGTGATTGAAAACAGGGTGAAAACATATTTTCATTTAGGAGTCCACTCGACAGAATGCATCTTGCTTTAAGCAATTACTGCTTGGGACAATGTAACACACAGACAGACAAAGAGATGCTTATTTGTCTGTGGCAGGCCGGTTGCAATCAAACTCTATTTTAACTCATTGAACCCTTGACTGTTACTGCTTAGTTTTCAATGCCTATCTTAAAGGCCCATAGTTTCCTCTGCCAAGGTGGTTATGTTTTCGGCTCATGTTTTCTGTTGTTTTTTTTTTTGCAGGATTATGGAAAAACTACACACCCAATTTTCATAAAACTCAGTTGAAGTGAATAGCATGGGCCAAGGAAGAACATATTACATTTTGGAGTGGATCCAAATTACAGGGCACATACATGAATTATGTTTCGCTTTCATTCAGATTGCGAGATAAGCCATTCGTGCTGCATTCACGTGATGACGTGTCGTTTAAACACTATAAAATAAATCTTATTTGTTGTTTCGACGGGAGTGCTGTGTGCAGTAACTGAGACTAAGCTGGCTGTTCATGATCAGTAAGTACTTTAACTCCAACCTATAAACCTTCTGCTTTTTTTCAAGCCGCACTGTCTTGTGTTCTCTTACGTTAAGTAGAAGATGTAACATTTGGGTGTGGAGGATTTGGAGTTGTTGGCCAAAATGGTACTATTTATTATCACAGGTTATTTAGCCAACTCTCTTATCCAGGCTAACTTCAGAGACAGTCCCCTGGAACAGTTTGTGGTTAAGTGCCTTACTCAGGGGCACAATGGTGGCAGCCTGGTATTGAGCTCAGAAACTTCTGATGTTCTATTTGAAAGCCTAACCACTAGACCACTAGACTACCACCACCTCCTACACCTGACCTGTGGAGAATGAGTGGGTGTCCTCCTCAGTTTTCACAGTGATTTACACAAGGTGGAGAGCAACAAGCGAAAGGAAAAGGATGATGCCAAGAAACTAAAAGTAAAAGTAAATGAATAAATGCTCAAGCAGGCTGTTGCCAAGTACTCTGAAACGATGGATATGTTCCACGAACGTAGACAGCACACACATAATAGACATAACTATTTGTTTTATTTTAATTAGGCGTATGGGTTTCTTGATTGTTTTTTATGTGACAAACTTATCTGATTTCTGTTTGGATTTTCTGTAGATTACAGATGACGTGACCATGAGGATGTTTTTTTTTTTTTTTTTTTTTTAATGAGTGCCCTGTGTTTTTGTTAGTTTTTTGCATCCTTGGAAATATTTTCACTTTCTGGTGGCCCACTCTTTATTTAACAGGTCGAAAGTGAGACTGACTCTTCCTCTGGTTCAAAGAAACCTTTGATGGACTTTAGCTTTACATTTTGATGAACCGGCACCATGGAAGGTCATGCTGCATTAGCGGCTGGCAGTTTGTTTGCACTGAAAACATGGATGCATTATGAGGAGTTCGGAATTATTTATGATTATAAGGAGTGCCTTTTTGTGTGAGTTCTAAGCAGATTAATAGACATTCGTCTTCAATGACATCAGAGAAACTGCTGGAAAGAGTCGATCGCACTGATACCTGCAGTCGTGTTTTATGCCTGTGTCATGCTTTGACTGAGTTATGACTTTGCGAATCTCAACAAATCTTAGCACAAAACCTGTTGTTCTTAAAATGGATCCGTTCCGAGTTGAAATGCAGCCTTTTGTTCAGGCAAAGCTGTTCTTTCCCGGTCAATCTGTCTGCACGCAGATGATATAACATATTAGCATGCACAAGTACTGCGCACCCATGTCTCTCTCTCTCTCTCACAACCACACACGTTCATATGCAAACGTTAAAGTGGAGAGAGTCAATACCAATCTGAACTGTCTGAGGGCCTGACAGGATTTTTACCAACAACCTCGCTGTTGATAGCAACACACTCAAACACGACTCCCCGTCACATGCAAAATATCAACTAAGATGACACTTGATGTGTATTATCATAATCGTGTGATTACATGTGTATTTCAGATTTCCCTGCTTCAAATGTGAAGTGTGTGCGACTGTGTGACACTGTTAAATTCTCACACACTCTTGCACACACACAGTAAATCCTTGGCTTTGTGTCGCTGTCTCCTTTGGTCCCTCTGGCTTTGCGTTAGCGGAGTGGCTGCCCCACTGATCCCTCCGCATCACACATCTTTGGCACACTTTGCTACAAAGGTAATCATCATCATCAGCATCATCATCTTCAGCACCGCCATCTTCATCTTCATCATCATCATTAAGCTGGATCAGAATCATCATCTTACACCGTTGTGAAAAAGCCCTCCTGGTGGCATCCACCCCCGCACACAGACGCAAACATCCCCACTCACACACACACACACACGCAGTTGCGGATCAACCACAGCAGCTCTTTGGCTCTCCCCTAAAATCCCCTGCACCATCAAAGGGAAAGGCCTGTCTGTCAGTCATGGGGGTGATTATGGGACTGAGTGACAGGGGACGACTGACACTAAGCGGCCGGGCTGAATGCACCTCCGTCAGGCCTGGCAGGTCTGGGTGACACCGGGGGCTGGGCCGCGTCCCTCACGTAGGGGGATTAGCCTCACCAGCTGCCATCTCAGCGCCACTCTGCTCTCAATCACACTAAGTGGCAAACACACACTCACACATAGGCAACACATGAGGTGAAGAGCATACATACAGTACAGCAGCACAAGGTGGAAGGCATGCTTTACTGTATGGACACACACAGGTACATGGATGTTACACACAGAGAACAGTGCAGCACATCTTCAATGTGAGAGCAGACCATCTTTCACCCCAAAAACTACCCAATCCTTTCCTGCTATAGATTTATCTCCCTTGTTGTGCACATTAATTTCATTTTCAATTTAAGGCATAATTGTTGCAAGAATAGCTTGTATGCATGTGAACACAAGCAACTCAAACTCAGCATGTATATCAAGGTTCAACCCAGATATGCACAAATACACTAAGGGAGAAGATGAAGGCATACTTTATTAATCTATGTTTTGTAAATTATGTTGTTATTTTAAACACGCACACAAACAGAACCTATAAACACGCATTATTGTATGGAGAGAATTTAGAGTGGAGGTGCTGCGAGGATGGCAGCCTGAATAGTTGCCGTTTTGGTGCCCTGCTCAAGGGCACCTCAGGAGTGCCTCTCTAGCTACAGGGTGCACTCTCTGTTCTCGGTCAGAGCTGGGCTTGACATGCAACCCTCCAGTTCCCAAGTCCCCACCGAGGTGCAGTTGCCCCAATGGTGTGTGTTTTTTCACATGGTCAGCAGCTGTGTACAGAACAACAAATATTGCTTTATATTTTGAACATAGTACTTCGATCTCAAACACAAAAGGTAGAAAGGAACATCTTGCAAAAGGTGGGATTCAGAAACATGAACAGAAAATGCAATTTGCTGACACCTAAATGAAGCTTGGCGAAAGTTTAGTCGGGAAGACTCCTCATGCCCTCATTCATTCACACTCTCTCTCTGTCGCTCTCTTACTTCTACTCAGATGACTATGGGTTTTACTCTTCCATGTTAATCCAATCAGATTTTGCCAAAATCTCCCTGAATCAATCATATTGTTGCTGTCAAACTTTAAAACAGTTCCTTTCTCTGCCTCTGTCAGTTGTCATTCCAGGGCAAAATTGATGCGACCCCCCCCCACCCCGTTCACTTCCAGTTCTCATCATATTCAGTGCCCAGGATTCCTTATTTGATCTTCAGCCAACTCCCTACTGCTCTTCACCGCCACCATTGTCTAGACACCATCTGGGAATATTCCTGTACTATCACTATCATAATCTCACCATTGGGTCACCTCTGTTGCGCACCGTGTCAATAAAATTATTTGATCACTCAAAAAATGGAGTCCACACCGATTGAGCCTAATTTGAAGGAGTCTCTGTCCATTAGTCTGTACGCATGTATGTCTGTCCTTCGATTTTCTTGACAACCGATCCGCCGATTGACCTGAGGACATGCATTTTCGAATGTGAAGTTGATTGGATGATGGCGATTCTGACCAAGCCCATTTTGTTTGATGGTTTAAATAACACTAAATGAATAGTAAATAATCAGTCTGTGCGCATGTCTGTGCCCTACTGTATATGTAAGCACGTTTTTGGTTTCCAGGCTAGTTGCCAGGAAGCAGACAAGTTACATCAAAAGTCAATACATCAGGCATGACGGTTTGATTTTGTTGTAAACTACCTTCTTCTGTAACACGAGATCCATAAGGGAACTGCCATTCAAATCTCAGTTGACAGTGCATGTGCAGCAGGACTGACAATACAAACAAATGTCCATAGTTTTATACTAGATGCATTTCAGTCCACCTGTTGTCATGTGCATTTGTGAATGAAGGAAGACCTTACTGGAAACACCAGAAATCCCAAAACACCGGGCTTTCACCAAGGAGACCACTGTTTGTGTCCTGTGAGAACCGAAGTCAACCTTGACATTTTTGTTACGTTACATCCGTACTTAGGTAGCATAACAAACCCAAACCAAAATATTTTCCTAAACCTACCCAACTAAGCACTGGGGGATGTACGGTCCGTGTAACGTTACGTTTTGATAATAATAAATAATAATAATAATAATAATAATTGATAATTTGTATGTTGGCCTGGGTCCGGGCAGCAGAGACGAGCGAATGAATCTGGCTCGCAGACGGCTGCCGAATATCACAGCACCCAGTGGTATCCGCTAACTGCTAACAGAAGATCGCATACTCTACTCCCGGCAGAGGAGCCTCCTGGCAGTGGTGGCGACGAGGCGATGCTGCGAGTCCTTTTCTTGTTCCTGCCACTTTGGATTTAATCGAAGCAAACTATCAAAATGTGTTCAGGGGCACAATGGTGACAGACCCTAGAGTTGAACCCACAATCCACCAGTGTTCTATTTGGAACCCTAACCACTAGACCACCACCACCCACAGTCTTCATCCTAGAAAGGACACTCTAGAACTGTCAGTCAGCATGCTAATTTCAGTAGATATCTTTGCAACACAACACATAGACGTCTTTGACGTAACGTCAGCACTGTTACCTCATCACATTCTGTTGATAATGTTATATTGTTGTTTTAATGTTTTAAGTTTACATTCTGGCATATCTTACACATTGAACCTTTAGGAACATCACATTGTACAGGTGTATCAGAAAGTGCAAGTTCACTCATCGTTAAAAACACAAATGGCACAAACAAAGCATTCGTGATGGTGTATCTGAATGAATCGCCACACATTTTTCTTTTCTCACTATGTCATGTTCAGTGCCAGCTGGAGGGTAACAAAAGATGTTTTCTTTTAATGTTGCATTATCCTTTCCAGTGACATTTGGATGCCACTCAAAGGAACACTGAAGAGTGCTTGAGTACTGTTAATGGAGTTGATGCAGGCTTTTTGCCTTTTCTTTCATGATTCACTTCAACAAGGACGATACCTTCTACAGTGAGCCAACAGCAAGCCTCATTTCACCTCTCAATGAGACAGACCATAATGAGCAAGGCTGAAACCTACATCACTCCTTCCCCCTCTCTCTCTCTCTCTCTCTCTCTCTCTCTCTCTGTCTCTCTCTCTGTCCTCTTATACCTGCTGCTTTTTCACCATTCACATCACTTCCTTCATTAACACCCATACACAGCCCTCTCCTTCCTCCCCCCCACCTCTCCTCCCTTTTCCCCTCCCATCCGTAACCTCTCTAACCTGGCAGACTGAACACCTTGGGCTTATTCAGCAGAGTCAAATGCCAGTCTCTTTCTCTTCGACAGCCACTCTTCTGCTCCCGTGCACTCACATTCACACCTCGCCTACCTCTTGGAAATGGGATTGTCTGGGAATCCGACTCTGCCTTCCCCCAACAGGATAATTGAAAATGGGACTACAACGGCAAATAAAAGAAAAGAGAAAGAGAAATGCCACATGTTCTTTTACAAGCCCTCCTCACTCACACCCTGCCTGTTGATATACTGTATAGTTGAGACCCAACCAGTGGTGTTAAAGGGAGTTGGCTCTGCAGTGCAGAACTGGCAACAAAACTACTTGGTTAGGTTTAGGCAGTAAAACTACTTGGTTAGGTTTAAGAAAAGATTGCGGTTTGGGTTAATCATCCACCACAACTTCATATGTGTACTTTGGTGCTCTTTATACTACGTAGCCTTTCCTGGCTAACGATTAAGTGGGTTGCATATGAATTATAGTGCTTTAGGTATGCGTACGAACAACATAAAAGGAATCACTAGACTCTGTTCCTCTCAGCTCTAAGGACTGTTACTGCTTTCTGTCACTGCAATCATCATCCCCGTTTTTAGTCACAGTAGACAGCTGTTTTCGGTGAAATAGCTCCAAATGAATGCTCAGGTTGCCCGTGTTAGCTGGATGTCTAAATAAACAGCTGTTTTATAACAAGTTTGCCATATTAACAAAGTTAATAGATCAGTGTTGCATTCACAACTAAATGTGCTGTCCACAAGCAACTGAAGATTCAATAATGAAGAAACAAATCTGCCCAACATGTTGAAAGGTCACATACTGTAACTTTGCCCCTTCTTCCAGATAGTCAAAATCTTCGTACCTAATTTGCATATTAAGTTCTGGTCATGATGCAGGCAGAAACAAGATAACAGCTCTAAATGTAAAGGCCCATGATCAGATGTCTTTATCCAGATGAAGCACCCATACAGTATACATGTTAATGCAAGGTGTAAATGGAATAAAGGACTCCGACTTGTTTGCCTTCGGAATATGCCGATTTAGGGTAAGGAGGAGAGCAGAAATTAGCAAATATTTAAATTTTCATTGCAGACTGTTTTTGATTTATATCAATTTCGCCTCCCATCAGGTGCCATATCATAGAGGAAGGTAATAACCCAGAAATAACCTCGTTATGGAGACAGCACCGCGGTCTGGGCACACTGAACTCAGAGCTGAAGAATTAGTGACCTGGAAAGTGGCAGGGAGAGTTAATGGCATTAGCTACATCAGACACACGGACAGAATGGGGGGAGGAGGGAGAGAGAGAGAGAGAGAGAGAGAGACCAGGAGTCATTGACGGCATCGCAAAAAAAAGACGCATAAAAATTCAAATGAAAATAAAAGAAAGGATCCTCTGATGGCTCATTGTTCTTTTTCCCTCATCATGGTGCCTTTTGATATCAAGAACACAGCACTGAGTATTTTACCATCAGCGTTATTATTATCACTGCTGTTTGAAATAGAAGTGCAGCTATTCTTATTGTTTTTGAATCTAATTAGTGGGAATTATGTTGGGAAACAAATGTAAAGTAGGCTGTTAATGAATTATTTCCTTTCATGTATTTTATAGTGCATCTTTTGGTGTTTGTGGAATTGACGAGCACACACACTTCACATGTACACACACGCTCTTTACCTGCTGACTGTGTGTGCTGTGTAAATATATGTGTGTGTGTGTGTGTGTGTGTGTGTGTGTGTGTGTGTGTGTGTGTTTGTGTTAGCTCACACATGTATTGTACACCGCATTGACAAGATACTAGAGGAAGCACATGTTTGTTTGCTTGTTTGTTTGCAAGTCTCTCGTACATTAACGAGGGCTTACGCTTTGCTCTCACTAATGCACGAGCCTACATTTTAACATGAAAAGACAAAACTGGAATACAAACGGATACAACAATCTGGGAAAAGAAGGCAAATAGATTATCTGTTCATCAGCAGCCATTGGTCCTGTGTTCCTTTTAATAAAGAATGAGGAAAAAAAACAGCCCCACATATATCTGCTGGGTTATAACTCCGGAAATGCTATTTGGACCAGGACGAGGACAATTAACAGCAAAAAGATTCTGGATATTACGGAGTAATCACCTCTTTGATATCTAACATCAATACAACTTTAGACACTTTGAAATATGGGCCTGCCTTGATGAGCCTGGTGAATACATTAAAAATATGTTTAATTAGCATTTCAAATCAGTGGCACTCAACTGAAAAAGAATATACAATAAAGGAGAAATATGTCTGAGGAGTGTGTGTGTGTGTGTGTGTGTGTGTGTGTGTGTGTGTGTGTGTGTG
>CALSCE010010660.1:3890693-3913519 GCA_943593645.1 Bovichtus variegatus
GTGTGTGTGTGTGTGTGTGTGTGTGTGTGTGTGTGTGTGTGTGTGTGTGCACTAGGTGGGGGCGGGTGAACAAATTAGTCGTGGGTTTGATGAACAAAGAGACTGGCCTCAGAACAAAGCACGTGTTTTAGCCTTGTGCCTTTCACCTTCTCCATTCAATTTGAGGCCAGCCGAATCAAAACGATCCTCCGGGCCTGCTTTTTTTGATTTCTCCATCGCTCTCATGCAAGAAAATATTCTGTCTCTAATTAATATGACCTTATGAATTTTTAATAAAGCCCGATCCCTTCTTTGAAAATGCAGTGGGGAGCCTTGAAGTACATGTGTCAGTATTTGCACTTAGCTGTGAGGAAGAAAGGGGAGAAAATATGACTTTGGTTGAACTAGTTTGTGATGAATAACTGATGTACATTTTATCCTATTTTCTTCATTTTGATTTTCTTCAATCAGCGCACTTGTGCATCTTCAGATCACTGGAGATGATTGACAGATCAAGACTGCTTGGGTAAAATGATTGCTATTGCCTTATTTATTTATTTTTTTTATGAGATGTAATGCCATGCCAAAGAGGAAGTTAAGATTTCAAACTGTTCAAAGTGAATTCCAGATGAGGTGTAATTCAATGGAAAATATAAAATGTCAGTCTCAATTCTGCGCTGTGAGAAGAGAGGGACTCTCAACACTCCGTTGGCTTGCCACACACTCACATCGCTCCGGCTGCGCTGAGGCGTCTCTCTCTCTCTTCTATTCCTGTCTGCTACCTGTTCTTTCTGCAACAACAAAAAAAAAAAAGCACAGACGGCTTCAAATCAACCAGCCACCAGGAAGCAGTTATTTTGTTAGTTTTTTCAATTATGTACACATTTACTTAAACTGTTAAATATTGTGCATACATATCAAGACAACTATGTAGGCCTAAAACGGAATCTTTGAAGGGTTGAATCTTCAAAACATAATGATGAATCAATAAATCCTCCAGACTAAATATACAAAAGTACATACAATAGTAAATACAATGTGTCATGTGTCTGCGGTTTCAGTTTCGTGATGTGACACCACTATAGTGAAGGTTCTTAAGAGGTCTCTAGAATGCTTCTGAATCTTGAAGGATCTTCTACTAGACTGTGTGAGAATATTGTTTTACTAAGTTTTTCTAAGTTAAAGTGTATTTGCTTTCAATAGGTTAATGTTAAAAGTGTAGTTTGTCTACTGCTAGTTTTGATTGCTGAGTAAGTTTCAATTGTTAGCCATCAGTCAGTGGGTGTGGCTAACACAGCTGTAGCCACCTAAGTAATTAACTCTGATATTTAAGGAAATCTCATTGTTTGGAGCGGCAGCTTCATCGGACGAAGACTCAGCAAGACAAAGGAGTCTTTGTGGGAGGATAAGTGGGAATCACAGCAAACACTACTTGGGCTAAGTATCTCGTTCTGCGTGCTCTTCCCTCTACTTATTTAAATGTGTATATTTTCCATTCCAGTCCATGTCTCGTCAAGTAGATATTACAGGCCCCCCACATGCTCTCAACTCCACCGTAACCTCCCTGCTTTTGTCTATCCCACCCGCTCCACACATACCCAACACCTCGTCACAGGGGGCCTGTGGAGCTGCCGGTCAGCTACTCACAAGACTGAGTTCATCTCTGGCTGCGCCTCCCAGCGATCCCTCGATTTCCTTGCTCTCACTGAGACTTGGATCACACCTGATAACACTTCCACCCCTGCAGCTCTCTCCACAGCTACTCCTACACCCACTCACCCAGAGCCACGGGCAGAGGAGGCCACAGGTCTACTGATCTCCCCCAAATGGAGTTTTTTTCTTTATCCATTGCCAGACTTCACTTCTTCGTCTTTCGAATTTCATGCCGTCACAATAACTAAGCCGGTTACATTAAACATTGTTGTTCTCTACCGTCCTCTAGGTCCTTTGGGGGAGTTTTTGGAGGAATTGGACGTTCTCCTGTCTAACATCCCTGAAAATGGCCCTCTACTCGTACTTCTCGGTGACGTCAACATCCAGCCAGAGAAGTCAACATAATTGGTATCTCTCCTGTCTTCTTTTGCTCTCTCACTGTGTCCATCTCCACCTACTCACAAAGCTGGCAACCACCTCAACCTCATCTTCACCAGAAACTGCTCTACCTCAAACCTCTCTGTAACCCCGCTTCACATCTCTGATCACTTCTTCATATCCTACTCTCTCCCCCTCTCCCAGTCTAACAAACCTAACTTCCTGAATACTGTACCTCTCTGCCATAACCCTCGCTCCCTCTCTCCCTCCTCTCTTGCCTCAGCTGTCCTCTCAGCCCTTCCTTCACCTGACTCCTTCTCACTCATGCCTGCCAACTCTGCCACAGACACTCTCCTCTCCACTCTGTCCTCCTCTCTGGACTCTCTCTGTCCTCTCACATTGCAGCAGGTTTGCCAGTCCCCTCCAGCTCCCTGGTTGGATGACAGAACCATCCTACGGGGGGCTGAAAGGAAATGGTTGAAATCTAAACACCGTGGTGACCTCACTGCCTTTCAAACTATTCTCTCCTCTTTCTCTTCTATTTCTGAAGCAAAAAGTGCTTTCTTCCAACAAAAAATCCAATTCTACTTACAGGGTAACTTGGAGAGGTTCTCTGTCGGACCCATGTCAACTCACCACTGGGGTTCCTCAGGGCTCCGTCCTGGGTCCTCTCCTCTTTTCTTTATACACCAATTCACTTGGCTCTGTCAATCACTCTCACGGCTTCTCATACCACAGCTACGCAGACGACACTCAACTGATTCTGTCTTTTCCCAAATCTGTAACCCAGGTCGAGGCACGGATCTCGGCTTGTCAGGCTGACAGCTCTCAGTGGATGGCTGTACACCACTTGCAACTCAACCTTGACAAGACCGAACTGCTCTTCCTTCTGGGGAAGGACTCTTCCATCCAAGACTTCACCATCAACATCGGCACCTCGGTTGTTTCCCCGACTCGGACCGCAAGGATGGGTGTGACACTAGATGATCAGCTGTCCTTCTCCACCAGCATCACTGCAACAGCCCGCTCCTGCAGACACACTCTCTACAACATCAGGAGGATTCGTCCCCTTCTGACTCAGAAGGCAACGAAGGTTCTGGTCCAGGCCCTCATTATCTCACGTCTCGACCACTGCAACTCCCTCCTGGCTGGACTTCCTACATGAGCCATCCGACCTGTACAGCTCATCCAGAATGCTGCAGCCTGACTGGTCTTCAATCTCCCCAACTTCTCACACTACACCTCTTCTCCGCTCCCTTTACTGGTCACCAGTGGCAGCCCAAATCTACTTCAAGACTCTGGTGCTGGCCTACCGTGCAGTGAATAGATCAGCCCCTTCCTACATCCAGGCCATGGTCAAACCACACACCCCCGCTCGCTCACTTCACTCTGCACCTGCCAATCAGCTCGCTGCTCCCTCACTGCGAGGGGGACCCAGATACCCCTCAAACAAAACCCTTCTGTTTGCTATCCTGACCCCTAAATGGTGGAAGGAGCTCCCCATTGATGTTAGGTCAGCGGAAAGTCTTCACACCTTCCCTCGCAGACTGAAAACCCACCTGTTTCGACTGCACTTTGGTCAATAAATAAAAAATACAATTATTTTGCACATGGTTGGCTTATTTGATGATTATTGGTTGAATTTTTATTTTATTTGTTGTTTTTGTTGCACTTACTTTGGTTTGGCTTATTTGAAGCTATTCTGCACTTGTATGATTATACCTATTTGAAGCTTATGTACTTGCAAGATTCTCGCTGTTTAGATTCGTATCCTCATGATTGTTTGCACTTATTGTAAGTTGCTTTGGACAAAAGCATCAGCTAAATGAACTGTAATTTTCTGTTCAGGCACTAAGACGAGGTTTAAAGAAAGATTATGCTTTAGGTTGAAATGAGTACTTTGTTAAGGTTAGGGAAACATCATGGTTTGGGTTGAAGTGACGACTGTGCTCTAGTGAGGGGAGCTTCGGCGTCATGGTGACAATAAGAGACACGTGGTGAAAGTGAGGGAACTATGGTGGTCACACTTTAAAAAACCAAAAGCGCTGACTCATGTCGGAAATGAACAGCGGGCTCCTGTGTTAAAGTCTGATGCTTTGTTGACCCATGCATCCACCTGAACCTCCTCCCTACTCAGACGTTGTCACTCTATAATAACTTCCCGTCGTAACTACCACGAGGTCTTGACAAATGTCGTTTTAGGGCCTTTTCTGAAACAGCTGATGCTGTTGTTCTCGGGAGGAAAGTCTCAGATGCATTCATCCAAATGTAATGCTGCCATATGGTGACATTGTATGTAAATATGATTATTAATAACGTTTTTTTTCTAGGCTTACACTGATATCCCTGCTTTGCATTTTATTACCTGCTGCTCCCCAAAGTATCCATACTACTAGATCTTATTTTTTATATGGTAAATGGACTGCATTTATATGCAATTTGGGGTTCAGTATCTTGCCCAAGGACACTTTGACATGCTGACTGCAGAGGCCCAGGATCGAACCACTACACCTCCTGAGCCACAGTCGCTATATGAATGCTTCGCAAAGTTATCGTTTGTCCTCGGTTCCTTTTGCATATTATGTTCTTGATCAAATGCAGGTGGACGTGCAGCAGTCTGCTGCTGAGATACAAAGTAGGATTTAGTACTAGAAGGATGGATAAAGTTTTCCAACAAAAAGTGAAACAAAGCGTTAGTTCAGAGGGAGAGCACAAGTTATTTTCTTGTATTGACTGATTGGCATCAGCTTTTTCATTCTAGCTTCACAATCACTGGCTCATTTAAAGCTGTGTGGCTATAGGCTGACTAGTAACATCCAATCATATTCATGGAGGTGTACAGCGTAGCTATCATAACTGACACTTCTTATTACTATGTAGCTGATAAACTCATGCCAGCGCTGTTTGCTGCCATATCTCATTGTACGGCCCCACTCCAATTGATGTGCTGTCTACACTATACTATATATATATAGATATATATATATGTGTATATCTATATGTATATATATGTATATATCTATATGTATATATGTATATATCTATATGTATATATATATATGCACTCAGTTTATTAGGTACACCTAGAGAGATGTTGATCATTTTAGAGGCTCTACTTTGTGGTGGTGTTGAACCATATTGCATAATACATAGAGGGAGAGAGAAGTGTTTTTTTTGCCTTAACATAAGCAAGTGGTTTTGTTGCCTTTTTGTTTTGCTTCAATTTACAATGGGACCATAATCTGGGAGAACCCTTGAAAAATAATGGAGAATGCAGTTTAGGGGTATAGGAACGTAATTCTGGAGGAGACAGAAACTTCAGTTCTCACCAACCGCTCAGTACCAGTAAGTGTTTCTCTGTCCATCCGGCCTCAGGAGGCAGTAATTAGCCCATTAGGGCTTGGTGCACCACAATGAGAAGAAGAAGACATTCCCATTAGCCTCCGCTGTACTTTGTGTTACATACTTATTCACACATTTAGCATGCTATAATGAAAAACTAAGATGATGAACATTGTAAAAATGATGCCTGCTAAACATCAGCATGTTAACACTGTCATTGTGAGGATGTTAGCATGTAGCTCAAAATACTGCTGTGCCCAAGTACAGCCACAAAGTATTGCTGTAGAGTTTTGTGGGTTTTTTTATATCTGACTATGTAAATGACTAATCAAAGAATCACTACAGAAACAAACATTGGACACACACAGAATGACCTGTAGATATTCTGAACTTCAATATTCTACCATTAAAGCTTTTCCCTTGAGAGATATTTGTTGATATTTTTATAATTTCACAGTTGTTAGACATACTAGACTAAGATAAGGAACTACTACATGCACAAAACATACTGTACACAAAAGCATACACACACCAACACTGTCCTCAGCCTTTTCGTTCATTATATTTGTAATTATTTGGTATGTGGATGCATACATTCACACTTTTATTGTCTATTTCAGATCTAGAGTCGTGGTATGCAGCTGCCAAAGTTCTACTTTGTGCACATACATTAGTGTACTGTAGGTCTATCTCCATACTGAGTGTGTGTTCTTATAGGAGACTGCCACAATGACCTGCCCAAGAAAACTCAGAATCTGCCAAATTCTACTTCATATTAAAAAATGCGGCTTACTTGGCTAATGAACATAGCACTTGGTGTATCTGTCGGAGAGGGGTCGGAGGTCAAATGGCTTAATGCTGCATGTGTGGGAGGTGAGTACAGGGCATCTGTCTTAACAGCTGGTCAGAGAGGAAGAGTGAACAGAGAGGAGAAGGTGCGATTTAAACATTTGTAGAGGCAGACTTCTCCTGATACAGTGTCATCCATCATGATTTTATTAACTGATAATATCAGCCCGGTCTCATTCCTAGGGCGTCACAATGCCAATTAAATAGGCCTTATCAGTGGTTATCAGCCTCATAGATGTGGGTCAGAAAGGGCCTGCTACACCAACTAGTAGGTTTTATCATCTATTAATACGTTTGATCACCGAAAGAAGGAATACAAGAAGACAGCACCAACCTCTAGCGACAGTAGAAACTATGAGCTTCATAGTTTGACACGTGGGGCTGTAGGATTTGGGAATAAAAACGGGTTGATAATATTTGTCATGGCCCTGAAAGTAACTTTTAACATCTCCCCTAGTGCTCTGGACACCTTGGCTGCCTTGTAGTTTTATGTATGTTACGAAAGAAAAATGTCAAGTTAACCTAACAGAGTGCTTTAACTGAATTTGTGAGCTAGAGGCTTATCATCCCCCCACCCATGCATGCAAAGCTACAACACCCACGATGACACATCAGTTTTTCTGTGGTAAAATTAGGGGTTGAAAAGAAAAGACAGCTTGGCACAGCTGGAATGGCACACAACCCTGCTCGCCCCTCTCTGGCACTCTCTCTGAGGTTTTATAATTGATTTAGGGGGCAGGCAATAAAGATCGATGTCAGTTCGCCAAGGCTGCGACACCAAGAGAGTCGCAGTGGCACCATGTGACGGAAGACACTAGCCTATTATGGAGGCACAATCAAATATTTGTAGCATCCGGACACACTTGTTATTTATTCATGCTAATACAAGTATATTAAAGAAGCTAAACAGGGTTAGTGCTCCATCACTCACAAGGGGAATCAGCCAAAGCATTTATCAGGACCTCGGGTACTACTCCCCTTGGCCAAGTCTCCCCTCACATACGGCACACTAACTGACAGACTGAGGTGGATAATGGGCCCTGATTTGTATGCATAGAGTTGCCACTGTCATTTCTTTATGGTTGGTTTGCAAATAATGCATGATTTGGGACTTGAGCGTCAAGAGGGGACTTTTCCTGTATGTACTGGTAGCCGCAAGCAAACACACACACACAGACACATGTACCACACATTCACACCCACTCACATCCATGTGTGCACACTCACATTTGCACACCCCTACTGGAATTCCTCTGCAGTTTTTGTCTGTTATTGACGACACTCGCCGAGAGAGCGTCTTCATTAGGCAAACGCTGATGCTGATGTGTGTGATGGATATTTGTAACTATGAGTGTACGAACAGGAACAGTTTTACACCATTAACAGCGCCTCCCCACCCTTTGTCAGCCCATAAAACCAAGACTTCAGATATATTATGTTTTAATATCCGCTTATAAAGGAAAACATAAAAATGCAAAATGCAATATCCAGGAGGTGTCACTTTGATAAACAAAGCTGAATATTGATCTGTCTCTAAATTGGAGTGCAGGGAGAAAAAACAATAATGTTAGATTCCCCGTAACATGAAATTACATGCTGAAACAGAGTGCGTTCTGCTTTGGCCTGTCACCATCCAGCTGCAGAGCAGTTTCTCAAACGTAGTAAACCAGAGTCTCACAGAGCCAAAAGGAAGCTGCAGAATGACTTACGCTGGAGCACAAACACTAGTTTTCTCCACAGCAAAATCCATGATGATGGAATAAGATGTGCTGTATACTGTTGACAAAAATGAGGGAGATGTGCTTGTTGAATCAACCAGTTTGTTAAATGATCATTTCTAATCAATGGTGATAACAGCTCCCAACAACAGTCTTGAGAACAACATATACATTTTTCAATTTATTTGGCAAGTATTTTTATAGTCTACCACACCTGGCAGGCACCATGTGGGAAAATACGTCCCGATCTAGTCTAAAATCACATGACCATACTCACTGGCCAACAGCATGTGGACACCTGAACATCACACCCGTATGTGATTGTTTCACATTTGTCCTTCCAAAAAAGCATTAGCAATAATAAGCTGCCATAACAGCCTCCACTCTACTGATTTCAGGCTTCCCACAAGATTTTTTGAATATGGCTGCAGGGATATGCTCCCATTCAACAACAAGAGCATTGGTGAGGTTAGCCACTGATGTTGGCCAATAAGGCCTGATTCGCAGATGGCATTCCAGTTCGCAAAGGTGTTTGATGAAGTTCAGATTAGGGCCAGTCAACTTCTTCCTCACCGATAAAAGGTCTTAGGTTCTGCCATTTTCACTGTGTTTTACTAAGCAGAAGAAGACAAGGTGCCGACTGCAAGATGCAGTGGAATCCTTTCTGAGCTTTTTTATTTCAAGAGAATTCACAATTTTTAATTACAATGTTGTCTTTGCAACACTGCAATTTAAATCGAATTATATAGCCTCCCCGTAAGGCAACAATACACGAAATGCGGCCAAATTGTTGAAACTCTAAGAGCCGGTAAACATAACACTGCTATCTTATAATCTTGGCATGTGGCATGGCCTATAGTTTACATTAGCGATCTGTGTGTTTACTGTGGCACTATCCGGGGGATGTACGGTCTATGTAACATTTTGATAGTTTGTTTTATTGGACTCGGTCTGGGGTGGCAGAGATGAGGGAACGACTCCCTCCAAAGGGCAGCGGCTCCAGGGGAAGCAGATTCCGTTAGGGGCTGTGGCAGCTGTAATTCGACCGGTGAATCCAACCCAAGCAACGGGAGTCAGAGTGGGCTGTCACATTCAGAGGCTCCTTCCATCTAACTGTAACATCTTCACACCCTGTTGAAAATGTTAGTACCTTCTTCTAAACTACAATTTTGACCATATCTTACACATTGCACCTTTAATCATGCAATGATGATATGGATGTATCAGTATGTCCAAGTAGCAGGTTATAGATAGTGCTGACAGTTTGGTCTTGTATGTCAATCCACCTGCTAGCACATCTGAGCTTTGCTCAGAACTTTAACCTCCATGTATTTTGGTTTGACACCAGTTTTTGAAATGTCTTGTTCTGCCAGACCGTCTGATGGCTGTCTGAGTCGATTTGTCAGAAACATCCGGGGTGAAGCGATAACAAACTGCATGCTAACTCCCATACTCCCTACTGCATGAAAAAAAAAAATCTCCCTCACTCTAACAAGGCATACAAGCCCATACCTAGAGAGTTAGCGCTTCATGTCTTCGACAAATGGACTTACACCTCTCCTTCCATCTCCTGCTCTAGCAGAGCTCAGGGAAGGCAGGCACCCGTCTACTTCCCTCCATCTCTCTCTATATTAAATCGACCAATCAGGGGGTGTCAGTCATGCATCCCAGCTCGCGGCTGACAAGTTGGCAGTTGCGATGCAAGAGCGGTTCATTCATTCCGATGACACTCTGCCAATATCTGTATGGTGGAGTCTCTGCCTTTTTGCTCTTAGTCAGTGGAAACAGATTCACAGGCAGACAGGGAGGGAGAGAGAGGGGCATCGAACCGAGCTGAATTAAAAGCTTTGACTGGAAGCTTTTAGATCCGGGGTGTCTGACATGCCAGTTTGAAGTGTGACTGATAATGCAGGAGGAAAGGAAAAAGCTTGTCTTCCTGCCAGCAAAGCTCAATCTTTAATGTCTGTGGATAGCAAAGTGTAATAGCGCGCTTGTGTTGTTTAGGCTTGTTGTAGAAACTTGGGGGCATATTGATGTAGCCAGGAGGGTGCTGAGCCAGAGCAAGGATTGCTCACTGGGCTTGAACTGTTACCGGAGGGGGCCCTTTGGGGCCTCTGAGCATCACCAATAATCACAAACACAACCACCATGACATCAACTCAAAGTCTTCTGAATTCGAGGAGAAGCAGCCACGCTTTACTCTCTTCAGCTTGTTCTGAACCCTTTCATTGTCGTATTTATTGACACTCCTAATGAGTAGCTATCATGAAAATCACATCAAAGATCTTCTCAAAGCTGAATTCACCTGATTCAAAACATAATGGCTGTATAGGGCTTCTTACTGGGAATAACTCAAATAAAAACAGTATAGAAATCATCACAAATAACAATCTCCTGCTCACATCTGTGGAGCAGAAAGTAAACTCTAAAAGTTGAAAGCCAATGTCACCATTAGTGAGTCCTTGGAGTATTAGCTGTGAAGTTGTGCAATAAAAAAAGCCAAACAACACCTATTTTAAAACGCATGCGTCTAAATGCTGATAATTGTGTTTTTCAGCCCAGTATGTTTTTAGAATCCACGATGAGTTCATGAGTTGCTTTGCCTCTAATGAGAGACCTGTCCCAAGTGGGTCAAAGCATTCTGGGTAAAACAGCTAATTAAGTGGCAATTAACCAGTGCTGTCTGCCAGAGAACTAAACATAGTCAGGGCAATTTAGTTGGAGCGTGCCCAAATGGCTGCTTGTTAGTCCAACCACCAGAACATTAGCTGAAAAAAATCACAACAGAGATTGTTTCATTTTTTCCTGAAATGAGTTTAGAAAATTACAAAACAACATTGATCTCTAACTTTACTCCTCCAAAAGGATAAATGATTATGAATCAGGTCAAACAAGGATATGGGAGAAAGGTAAAGTGAGAAAGAAAGGGATTGGACGCACAGAAAGCAATGCATGAGATGCATGTTTTGTCTTAAGTGGGATACATATGGACCTTAACACTGGTTGACAGAGTGTGTGATGTTTTCCTATCTTTCATTATCAGGCAACCAGCCCGGCCGCCAGACATTACCTGTTGATGACCGAGTGGACCACCGACCTGATGGACAGATGGATGGGATCATTGATGAATGTCTGGCAGGTGCTTTGTCAGTCTGGAAGGCAATCTAAAACCCAGGGAGAGGGGAGAAACCACTTAGACTCCAGGGACACCTCTAACGTCTCTTACACAACTCAAAATCCCAACTGCCCCCACCACTCCCAAACCCCCGCTTGCAATCAAATTACAGCGTTACGCTTCGTATTAATGAGGCTGTTTAACAATGCTTTTGTCACCTATACTGGCAGGCGATGTCGCTCCAATATCAGCTGGGTCTAATTTCGAAAAATGCCCATAGAGGAGGTCAATCTCCTCTCTCATACACGATGACTGATAGATCCAATACCTCTGGAATCAGATAAAACTTTGACAAATGGCCCCGCGCCGGTCTGAGCGGTGTTGGGGAGAACGGCAGGGAACCGGGGAGCTGCTGTGTCCATGGCCAGCCCTGTCCCTCTATCCCATCAGACCAGCACTGGCTTTGATCAATGGGGCCACAGTTCAGACACACACACGTACTGAGACAGGTCCTAGGCCCGTCATCACATGATTAAAAGGCCTAAAGGATATTGCTTTCACCACCATCCTACCAAAAAGAGCAAAAAAAAACTTCAGAAAAGTAAGACGACAGCATCTTCCCTGTGCCACTTTACCTCCTCTCCGTTGTTCTTCTTTTTCTCTTTGCATGCAAATTTGGATTGATCAGTAAGAGAGAGGTTGCTAAGTAATACGAGATAGATTTCACCTTCCCACTACTCTTGTCCTCTCCTACTGAGCAAAGGGAGAAGAATCCCTCTCACCTCTTCTGCTTGTTATTGTTGTTTTGCATCTACCCTCAGCCACAGGACACCCGCCGCCCTAACCTTGTATTAATCACAACCCGGCTGATCAATCGACCCGCCGATTAGCATGATAGATAGCCTAAAATGTAAAAGTTACCACACATTGATAATTGGCCCCTCTACCTGGAGACACATCTGTAGTTGCTCTTTAAAGTTGGAGGATAACTTTATCCTGGCGGGCACAGCTCTCGATCATTAAAGAGATGTAGAGTTATCATCTGTTTGTGAATCCCTCTCCTTGTACGATTTCTCTTTCGATTTTTTCCTCCAGCTTCCTGTCCCCCTGTGTATGCTGATTTATACATTTGGTTTTGTGAGGAAAGATGGCACCTGTACACACTCTGTTATAACAAATGGTATGGAAGGTAGTTAAGGGGCTAACATGATATTGAACAGCCAGGGAAATCAATTGAGAGCACATACACACACAACCACAGTAGAGCATCTGAGTACACAACTAACCACAGCAGTCACAACACACACGATTCTATTAGACAAGCTGTGTGTTTGTAAGGAGAGAATGTTTAATGTTAGAGTAAGTTACCATCAGTTCAGCAGCACCAGGAGCTGAGGGGTGTGTGTGTGTGTGTTAGAGGGCATATGAGGGGATCAAGTGTCCCTAGTTTCATTTCCTCTCGCCCCCATTTGCTCTGCCAAACGAAACAACGCTTTATAAAGTCTCTGAGTTCAGCCCTGTCTGTTTTGGCAGTAGACAAGTTATAAAGTATACCATTTAGTAATGGTAAATGGACTGCATTTATATAGTGCTTTTCAAATCTTTGCTACAAGGTGACACCTGTTTATTGGTAGTGATAAACATTCACTCACACTCACACAACAAATTGCACCATCAAGAGCAATTTGGGGTTCAGTATCTTTCCCAAGGACACTTTGACATGTTGACCTCAGAGGCTGAGGATCGAGCCGCTGACCCCCCGACCGGTGGCCGACAACTCCACCTCCTGGGCCACAGCCGCCCCTCACTACTAGTTGCTGCTCCATATAAGAGTATACATTTTAAGTCCTTGCTATGACCCCTGAATATGTGAAAATTAAACAAGAGCAAATATTTTTTGCAAAAAATACTATCTGCTCAAGCGGTCATCAGCCTATTACAGTAAATGAGATTCTTAAAATATTTTTTCCTTCTTTGTACTCGTGAGTGTTTGTTCTGGGACGGCATTGGAAACAAAAAGAAACATCTCAAGAGGTTTCATATACAAAACATTTGATTTGATTCATAGTGGAAAGTCTGCGCTGCTAACTTGGGACATGGAGGTTGAAAGATGTCAGCATTTACCGAGCAGGGAAACAAAAAGACGCTATCAAGTTTTTTTTGCATTCTGGTGATCCAGCATTTTTGGATCCTTACCCATACTATGGACAAGGAGTCAGGACATATTGGCCTCTGCGGCTTTGATTGTGACTATTCTTTTAGTAAATCAGTGAGGTACAATTTAAACATCTGGCTAGAATACCATTGCTCTGTCTATACAATCCATTCCAATAATCTACAATCTCTAATCCTTCTTGGCTGTGTTTAAATATGGCATTTTTGAAAGCCATTTGCATTGAGTTTAAATAATATAAAAAATATAAAAAAATAGCACTGATTTTTAAATCAACGTAGTGAAAATGTAACTTTTTCGTCTGCCTCCATTCACCCCTTCCATTCTTCCAACATGGCTGCCTGTTTTCCAGCCACAGCAGCAGTTAAACCCTCCATGTGTTTCAGCCTGGTGAGGAAGCCTCTGTGGCCACTGTATGCAAAATGTGGCATTAGTCACTAGCTAGCCTCCACTGACACACCAGCAGTGTGAGGGAGATTAATGCCTACTAGGGACACTTTATTATTCTCTCTCTCCCTTCCTCTTTTTCTCAGTCTCTCTTTCATTCTTTCTGCCCCTCCAACTGGCCACATAATTAATTGTCTGCTGCGTGCCTCCCTCCCTCTTCCTCTTGCCAGAGTGACAGATGTGCAGAGGTACATGATATGGAGGGGCAAGATTAAGGTAGGGGTGTGTGTTTAAGTGTGTGTCGGTGGGTGTGGGTGGGTGGAGCGGTCCAGGAACACATGCTTTTGGCCTTAACAAGCACCACCCATCCTTGGCCTACCCTTTCCTGCCAGCACACACACACACACAGACACACAGACACACACACACACACACACACACACACACACACACTGACTTGTTTTAGTCAGAGATACTCAATCAAAACGTCAAAGTAAATGTTGCACACATTCATGATTGAGATTTGACAAATGTCTGTTACATTTACACTTTTGTAACATTTACTTTTTTTACTGCCACAGCCCCTCAGATCAGTGGTTCCCAAGACACTCCACGGGGTCATGAGATCAATCTGAGGGGTCTGGAAATGATTAAGAATATAGGAAAGAAGAATACAAAAATGGTTCTACAAATGATGATGTGTATTTTCATTTTATTTTTTACTTTTCTCAAATCTTTGCTTTTGTGTGGCTCTAAGGGATGTGTACTTTGGCCGTTTTTTTATTTTTTTTAAATGTTATTATTTTTGAAAATATGTATCATGTCACTGCTAAGGAATCTTGCATTTTGGATGTTATAATCATTCTCCCGGTGATGTGCATGTGTTTTTGTTATGGTGCACTGCACTCACTGGACACCTGCCCGCCCGTATTATCTTATTCAAGCTCTCTGAAGTTAGATTAGCCAGACAAGAAAATGTATATAAAAAATAAATAAGAAAAATGTCCGTCATATGACAAACCAAGACAGCATTTTGTTAACCCACCTAAACTATTTTTTTTCCAAGATAATAGATCCTAAAAACGCCAAATTGGATGGAAAATCGCCCAATCTGGCAACATTTCTAGAGCGTAAAACTTTCTGCCCGCTTATTTTTACCGTGCGGTGTCATCCAATCAGAGTCCACTAGGAGAATCTGAACAAATTACACATTACATGGAGAAAAGTATAGCCCTCGGCACACAGACAAAGGCTGTAGGTGGCTCTTTTTCATTAGTCAACGCATGTTTCTGTAATGATGTATGATTTATGTGGCAGTAACAACTGAAATGTATAAACAACACAACAAAAAACAAAAAGATTTTGCATTCAAATTTGTATTTCACAACGGAATTGCAGCGGGTGCGGCGGACCAGCACCCTAAATGGACTACATGCCATGGCGTTGGGGATCCCCTGAGCGCCAACAGCAGGCAACAGTAGGTTTTCGCTTATCTATCTCGGCCCCATACATAGAGGTTTTTTAAATTGTCCTTCTGATTCAATGTAACCAAAGAAGTCAGGGAACTTATCATCCTGTGAGACAGACTCTGGAGAGAGTTTAACCCTGCAAGCTATAGCAACAGTAAGAAGGGTTACTGTAATTTCCAAGTAGTCCTGGCTGGGACTTGGACAGGGATTGGAGATCTAGCCCCGCCCACATCCATGTCAACCATGCTTCGTTCAAGTCGAGTCAAAACTTTGGATGCTTGCCAATGTCCTATGTATTTAAGTTGCTGTATTTACGACACCTATAAAGTGTAGGATTTCATCCCAGCATGCATATTAGGGGTCTGCATTGTAGTTTTAAACATTTAACAAGGTCAAGTGAAATTGTATTCACCATTTTGAAATCAAGCATGTTCTTTTTAACTCACCCAAATGTTTTCATGTATAAAATGAAATGGAAAATCTGGAATTACAGTATATCAATTAAAACCTAATCAAAGGAATTTGTACTTTGCAATATACACACGTCATTACTCCTTCCACATAAACAAAAAGTAAATGTCAGCATTCAGATAAGTCTTTTCCATACAAAAAACAATGCAACATTCTAAAATGGTGATAAATTACTGGTAATAAGTCTTAGATATACATTTCCTGGGCATTTCAATTAATGCACCAGCCATGAATTGTACGCAGCATTTTGTATGACATAATGTTTACCTCTGTCAGCAGGATTATGGAAAAACTAACAGCCCAATTTACATGAAACTTGGTGGAAGGGTGTAGCATTGGTCAAGGAAGAACATACTACATTCTAGAGTGGATCTGAATCACGGGGCAGATACACGTATTATTTTTCCCTTATGGAAAAGGCCTTCTGGGATATCTGTGCTCTCTGAGTGCCCTTTCTAGTTATAGAGTGAGTTTCTCTCAGCGGTCCAACTATCATTGTCTCTGGCGGGTGCCATACCAGAAAAGCAGGATACAAAATGTAATACTAAGAAAGAGTCACTTGATATTTCTATGTTTTGCAAGGAGGTGCAATGTTGTTCAAAAGGCAGATCAGAAGAAATCCAATAAATAAAACGAAACAAACGTTTTTGTTTTTTTTTCTGAACTGACTAGGTTGAAATGAACTGAAGCGCATGAAAGTACTAACCCCTATCTTTGTCCATGGCTGAGTTGCTTACATTAAGAGTAACATTGGCAAAGTTAATGTGCAGTATTTCTTAATAAATCACATAAACAGGCTTGCTATTTGTACAGTGTCTCCCCTGTCTGAGAAAGCTTAAACAATCCTCCAATGTTACATATGTACATGTTAAGGGTGGAATAACTGTGATGTGCCTTCATCTGACCCCACACACTTAGCATACCTCTGTCTCTAGTGGAGATACGTTATGTCAAGAGGTTTGACAAAGAGACAAGACTAAGAGGGAGAAAGAAAGGTTGAGGGGAGGGAGTTAAAAAAAAAAAGTAGCAATGAAGAAGCTGACAGGACGCCACACAAATTGTTCGCTATGAAAGGATTTAAGAAAGGGAGATGTTGAACAGATGCTATGGTGAACTATACATACACGCCTACACGCACCCCACTGATCAGAAAATGTGTCACATTTTTTTGGTATACAGGAAGAAAAAAAAAGAGAGAGAGACAGAGAGCAAACATCCTTTAAAAGTTGACATGAGGTATTCAGACGCAGGAGAGCAAAGTGCCGGCAATTAAACCAATCAATCTTGTTGTTGCTCTGGAGCCAACATCTGGTCCAGTGGTCCTGGTAGACTGCTGTCTGGGAGTGGGGGTGGGCATGTTGGGGTGGACAGACACTTTGAGCTGTCCTTCAGTGATCCCTCTTGCTCACACACACACACACACACACAAACACACACACACACACACACACACACACACACACACACATATGCACTCTCACAAATACAGAAATGAGTAGGAAAGAAATGCTCAGATACACAAACATTCCCTCGTCCCAGGTCCTTACGGATCTGATGTCAGCCGGTTCTGCTGTGTTGTTTCCTTTGTTATAAATAACAACAGGCCACCTGGACTCCTCCAGCCTGTTACCACAGGCCCACATATGTGTGTGTGCGTGCGAGCGCGGCAAGGTCTTAACGATCCCGCAGGCTAGCTAGGCTGAGCTGAGGCTCAAAGCAGAGCAGAGCACCTCATCCCGGGCTAATGGGACAATGGAGGATTGCCTCGGTGGGACTGAGTATGTGTGTTTGCATGAGCGTGTGTGTTTACACGAGAAGACGTGTGTATGCATGGAGTGTGTTTGCCTGCGTATACATGAACACGTGTGCTGTACATATAAGAATGTGCACGTGTATGTGTGTGTGTGTTTGTGTGTGTGCGCGTGTTAATGGGACAGTGGAGGATTGGTTGGAGGACTGACTGGTGGCAGAGACGGATGGCCTGGGACAGAGACTGTGCTGACAACCAGTGAATACGGGGCAACGTTGCAGAAAGGTCAACGCCGCACACACCCACACACACACATACACACACACAAAATGTGTCAGGAGAGGAAAAATAGGAAAGGTGTAAAAAGAGTGTGCGCCTCCTCCCTGCTTATGTGACTTTCAAAGTTTTGTTGGTGTGTTTAAGTATGAATGTGTTAGCTGCATATATGACGAGAAAGTTTCATTTGCATTCACACCGACATACTGTTACTCACAATTAGACTGATTTTCAATGTACCGACTTCCAACAATGCATGTGGAAAATTGATGTACAGTAGGGTAAGAATTTAAAGGAAAACCCTAAATAAATTAGTAGAGAAGCATAACAAATGCAGATGCTTCCTCATAGGGCACCAGGGGTCACTGAATGCTTTGATGAATGATATGCTTTGGCCTTCACAGTCACCAGATCTGAAACAGTTTTAGAGTGACGTGTTTGTGCTCTCCACCAGCATCATCGAAACACCGAAGCATAGCATTAGCTTGGGCCGAGCACTGAAATAGTGATTGGCATCAACTGTATGATAGTGTTTTTTTGGCTCATTCACAGCTGTGTGGCAAAATAACATCCGGTCATATTATTGCAGGCGTATGGTATGTTCATGTTAGCGTGTTAATGCTCCTTACTCGCACTTCCGCAGGCTTTCATTAGAAACAATTTTGGCATGTGTCAAAAACAAACGTAATCCGGGACAAAAAAGGTTTCCCTGGAAACTTAATTGACAACGCAGTTTTGTTGAAGATACATTTTAGTAGACCAGGCTGACCACAAAGAGGCCATCTTCAACCCTGCATTTAAAACTGTGTACTTGTTTTTGAAGATTCCCCAGATGTGTGAATGATCGGTCAGGCAGTTTTCCACTGCTTCGTGTTGTTTTCTGATCAATAGTTTATTTTTCTCATCCAGAAATGCCCTGCAGAGAGTAACCAGTAATAGGCTCCCACAAATCACAGCCGTTTCATTCAAAGCTGACTATCTGACAACTCAGTGACATCAAAAAAAGCAAGCAAGCAACGTGAAACTGTGCCATTTTAATTTTCATTGTTTAACACTGATGCAACCATTGTTGGTAAGTAGCTTGTGTGCCATTTAGAATCTAAAGAATGAGAATGGAACAGTATATCTGATAATCCAGACTGCACTGCTCCTTCCATGCTCTACACTCAGTCATTGATTATACAATAACACCAATTTGGGAATATGAAAGTGGTTGAGGGAAGGCCGATCCTCATAATCTATATGTGTGTGTGTGCGTGTGTCTGTGTGTGTGTGTGTGTGTGTGTGTGTGTGTGTGTGTGTGTGTGTGCGTGTGTGTGTGTGTCAGGGGGAGGCCTCTATGGTCTGGAGCATATGTCTGGCCATGCTAAAGTCACAGGGTTACTAGTAGGTAAGTAGGATTCAGACCAGGGAATACACTGCTGCAGATCTGGCACTAATACAGCCGTGCACTACCACCAACACATGCGTGAGTGCACAGTAGTGGCTGTTGTAAGCAGCCACATCAAGGCCATACCACCATTATAAGCTTTCACATACATCACTGTGAGCGGGTGCGCTCACACAGGGAAACGACAGCGGAGGAAATGAAGAGAGGGAGCGTTCTTTTGGGAGCGCAAAACAGTTTATTGAAGGCGGCTCGGTCTCCGCCTCGTCTCCATCTCCGCCTCGTCTCCGTCTCCATCTCCATCTCGTCCGGTCTGGTCCCGTCTCTCCCCAACATGAACCCAGCCTACTGCAAGGCAGAACCAGGTCATCGGCGTGCTTTTATTGTGCGACTGATTACCTGATTCCGTCCAGCTGCCTGGCCTCCAGCTGTGCCACTCCCATCTCCTCCCCAGCCACCGTCCACGCCGTGGACGTGTAGGGGGCCAGCAGCCGCTGCCCCCGCCGGGTGCCTCCTCCTCGGGGCTGGGGTCGGCCGGTCCGCTGGGACGCTCGGTAACCCGGCTTCCTTCCTCATGCTCCGCTGAGGAAGGGAGAGATGGTTCTCCGCGAGGACGACGGCGGCCTCTAGGCTGATGGGCCGGTGGCACTGGACCCTCTCCGCCGTGGAGGAGGGTAACCCGGCGACGAACTACTCCAGCACCACCTGCCCTGCGACGTCCTCGGCGGAGTTGCTCCCTGGCTGCAGCCAGCGCCTCGCCGCCTCTGAGAGCCGCTGCGCGTAGGGGAAGGGCCGGCCGGCGTCCTCGAAGGGGAGCCCCCTGAACCGGCGGCGATGTCCCTCCGGCGTGCCTCCTAGCCGGTCCAGGATGGCCCTCCTCAGCTGGTCATATGTCTGGCGAGAGGACGCCGGCAGAGTGTGGGCTGCCAACTGTGCTCCCCCAGACAGCAGGGGTAGCAGCCGCATCCCCCACTCCTCCCTCGGCCACCCGCACCCCGCCGCCGTGCCCTCAAAGATCTCCAGGTATGCCTCCGGGTCATCCTCGGAGGTCATCCTCAGCATGGCGACGTGCGGCGGTCGGGCCGGGTTTGTACAACACTCACCCTCCCGAGTGGCCGGTCGCTGCAGCAGCTCCCGCAGGAGAGCACGGTCCTCACACTGAGCGGCCGCAGACTCCGCGAGAGCCTGGCTCAGCTGCCGCTGCAGGGCGGCCGTGCCCTCCTGCTTCGCGGCGAGGAGCTGGAGTGCTTGCTCAAGCGGACTGGGTGGGGATTCCCCCCCCGACCTAGTCCCTGTTCAGGCGCCACTTGTGAGCGGGTGCGCTCACACAGGGAAACGACAGCGGAGGAAATGAAGAGAGGGAGCGTTCTTCTGGGAGCGCAAAACAGTTTATTGAAGGCGGCTCGGTCTCCGCCTCGTCTCCGTCTCCGTCTCCGTCTCCGTCTCCGCCTCGTCTCCGTCTCCGCCTCGTCTCATCCGGTCTGGTCCCGTCTCTCTCCGACATGAACCCAGCCTACTGCAAGCCAGAACCAGGTCGTCGGCGTGCTTTTATTGTGCGACTGATTACCTAATTCCGTCCAGCTGCCTGGCCTCCAGCTGAGCCACTCCCATCTCCTCCCCAGCCACCACACCCCACTGCCACAATCATTATACTAAAAATAGTGAGGTGTGTGAAAAATAATGAGTTTGTTCTTAAGAAAGAATTACGGTGTCTAGAGTGTCATGTTGGAGTTTAGTATTGTTCTTAATTAGTATGGATTACACTATGATGATGTATGTGAAACATGTTGACAGTGTGTGTAAAATGTGGAAGAGAGTTTAACCATTAACCTAAAAAAAGAGACTGTGTGTGTGTGTGTGTGTGTGTGTGTGTGTGTGTGTATGTGTGTGGAATAATATTTGTGTCACAGAGTGTTTTAAGTTCCTGATCAATGGAAATAAACTCTTTTTGTGCTCTGCTAGCAAAGTTTAGGCTACAAGGGGCCTCTAACGACTTACAATTTTCTTGTTTTGTGGAATTGAAAGCAAGCACGATTATTTACCTTCTTCTTCTTTATAAAGCTGTTTGCTAGTGAGGAAATTTAATATTTAAAGCTGCTAAAATAGATTTCTTTTTTTGTACTGCTCTGGGACAGAACAAAACAGTTGCTTTGAATAGTTGTTATCGCTAAAATATTAGCAAAAACATCGTCTGAGAGGAGGAGTTTGTGTCGGGCGGTATGATGGTGAATATGGACCCCTTTTCTGTTAGTAAACATGATAATGTATTTTTGTGGGTGGAACATAGGTGGACGCAGAATAATTATCAGAGCACGTTAGCTAATGCTGGCAAAACTTTGTTGGCTTTTTTTTTAAACAATCTGAAAATGCAGAGTCACGTGCTCTATTGGACCAAGAGTGTAATTTAGGGACCGTTAACATTAACCAACGTAACCGGTTTGGCATTTACATACCTGATAGAGAAACCGAGCGAGCGTAGCAAAGAGAAACTGAAAGGCATATAAATCTTTGGATGCCTATAACTATTCTGCAGAAAAAAGTTGCTCTTCCAGCATTGGCAACAGACTCCTAATATTACACTGCAAAGCAACCCAAAAAAGGAAGACGGACAAAAATAATCTTACAATACCTGCAAAGCTTTTCCGAGATAGAGAGAAAATGTTGCTAACAGTTTAGCCTTCTGCTAAGCGTAGCCTCAGGCTTACAGCTGAAGCTACAAGCAGAAGGCTAAACTATTAGCTACTTAAGTCTTAGCCAATATTGTAGCTCGCTAAAGCCTCAAATCACAGTTTGTCATCTCAAAGGTATGCAATACAGTTTTAAGTTGGAGCCAAACTCCTATGATTCTGGAACCCAACACCTTAACAAGATGACATTTTGGATTTGTAGCTTTAGCGAAGTAATTTGTGTTTGCCTCCAATCTTTCCTTTGTTTTCCCTCCCTAATCATGACGTCGACACTGAAAGGGTCTATAAGAAAGTGCATATGGGACAGCAAAGGGCTGCATCTGCATGGTTATAATGCTGTGTATGAAAGCAAATATGATTTATGTCCTAAACAGCCTGCCTTGCACACTGGTAGATGGGCACATGGAAATACACACACACACACACACACACACACACACACACCCACACACACACACACACACAAATGAGTTCTGTATATGAACATAATTACTTGTTATTCTAAAATTAAGGAATAGAGAAAGGCATTCTGAGCGGAAGGCCCTGTATGTGTGTGTGTGTGTGTGTGTGTGTGGTTGGCCCCTGCGTTAACATTTTCCACCTAGGTCAGTGTCCTCGCGCTCCAGCCCCCAGGCAGTGACATCCAGACCCTTGATCTCCATTTCTTTCTGCCACACAAACACATTTTCTGCAACCTGCAATAGATGATGATTGTAATCTAAAATAAATGAAAGGGAAAAACACAGGAGAGGGGAGGGCAGGCGGGCGGGGGGTGGGGATGGGGACAGAGAAAAAAGAGGGGGACCAGAAGGGAGAGAGACAAAGAGCATTATCACCTTGGCCGAGCATCAGGAGTTAGAAAAAAAACAAAAGAGTGGGAGAGAGAAAAGAAGGTCCACGGGCAAATTCATCTTCCCCTGCTACAATCAATCTCTGGCTAAAAGAAATACACAATAACTAGGCAGGAAGAGGCCAAGATTAATGGGCCACCGACATCTCCACTGACCAGCATCCACCTCCACCCATTACCATCTCTCTCTCTCTCTCTCTCTCTCTCCCTCTTTCACATGCCCTCCTTCTTTCTTCAGCCTGTCTCTCTCTCACCCCATCCCTCTTTCTCCTCTCACACTTTTGCTCTCCCTCTCCCAGAAAAGCCCCACACTTTTTTCTCATGCCCAACGCCCCCCCCCCC
>CALSCE010010660.1:3913619-3925970 GCA_943593645.1 Bovichtus variegatus
CCCCCCCCCACACACACACACACACACACACACACACACACACACACCTTGTCCCTGCCACATGCAGTGATCGATCGTCTCTGCTGACTGTTTAACAAGTGCATTAGCAAGCTTTAATGAGAGCGGCCAGTCACTGTGCAAATGCATGCAAGGGCAAACAAGGCCAGCCAGGCCCACTAACTCTGTCATCCAGCATGGAGCAAAGGGGAGAATGGATTTCCCTCAACATTGAGGATTAACTTTTATCTTTACTGGAGATACAAGCTAAATATCAAATTTACATTTCTAAATATGTCATGACGATAAGGATGCGGAAACAAATTGACATTGGATGAGTGGTTTACATATTCTGGGAGCATAAAGGAGCATTTGTATAAAGTTTTTTTTTAATCATTATTATGTATAAGAATTGAAAGTAGAGCGATGACAGGAAAGAGAGAAGATGGGGAACAATATGCAACAGAGGTTGGAGCTCATAGCATTCACCTTAAAGGGAAATCCAGGTATATTTCAACTTGGCGTATTTCTAATCAATGTGGCTATTGTGAGTCTATAGGTCATACTAAGTTTTAATTCACCACTTCCTTTTTTCACGAATGATCTGAAATGGTTGTCCGATCAAAAGTAAACACAGAGAGTAACCACGTGTAGCACCCACAACTGACTTATTGCATAGAAATGCACATGTGGTGCAACCTAACAGGGACATCCACAAAGACAACATGCATCAGGAAACTGGTGGCGTTCCTGCGGTCACTGCCCTACATAGCCGATCGAGGAGAAAGCCTATTGCTGTGGAGAATGGGACCTGTTGATGCCAGACTTGGAATATCTAGATGTTTCCATGCATGAGAGGGATTGTGAGGGATTGCAATATGTGTGACCCAGCAGCACTAATCTCCAGGATCTGGTTGTACATCTTCTTGGACCCACTATGATCCGACTTTCCAACGGTAACGTTAACTGAGATAAAATTCCTATATGATATAGTTGTTTGGTCCTTGTTTCCCCGAATCTCTAAAACAATGGCGGTAAGTGCAAAGTTAGCATGAAAAATAGGGTCACAATTGCCGCATTTTTGGGAAACATTTTGTTGTAATATACCGGAATCTTCCTTCAAACCGTTAGGTCCAGAATAACCCAGAATGTTTGACTAAAGTCAGTAATGTAGAGTTTAAAAGGTGATATCCGAAGTTGACCAGAAAGGTTTCTTTTGCCAGTTAATTACTTACCATAAAATACTTGTATACTGACAATACAGTATTCATGTAAGAACCATATCATGTCTTATTACACTTAAGGTTTTACTAATATTGTCATGGAATGTCAACTGTTGCATGTATAATAACCATTTCTGTCGAAAACGAAAAAAACAAGGTAACTTAACATTACATTAACACGTGTGTGTGTGTGTGTGTGTGTGTGTGTGTGTGTTTCGGGCCTTTCTGTGTTTGTAATTTAACATGGAGTGAGAAAATGGAATTTCCCCGCAGGGTTTTAAAATTCAAGTAATTATTCGTCTTCCTTTAATATGTGAAACATCTAAACAGCTGTGCTAATTTGGGCCACTAGATAAAGCATACGTTTCTCACCTATTCAAACCATTCTCTTCCATACATAATAAAATAAATATAAGGCCGAATGGAACAAATAAATAAATCTTTAAATCAGCCTTAGCCTTATTGTTGCTCACAAGAAATCATCATGACAACGTCACTTACTGACAACTCCGCCTCAGACATTCTTCAAAACAGATTGTTTGGAATGAACGGAGATGGAATGTAAAGGTGGTGTTGGCTATAACTATCCAGTCATGCTATGTCACCTTTAGATGCATGGGTTGGTCATGTATTCCTGAAAAATCTTGTTTTATATATCGGGTATTAAACATTTTTTTATTGACCTCATTTGGTTTTCCTGACAATAAAGTTTTTTCTATCATTACCCCAACTTTCCTCAAGTGGGTCCAAATTGCCAAGGAAATTCATACGAACCTTTCATCCTTAGTTATTATATATATATATATATATATATATATTATACATTGAGACAATATCAAATTTGAGAATTATCATTAGAAAGGTATTATTTCTGTTCTTTATTTCTGAAAATTTGCCATCGATGAATTTATAGCTGTTTTACATAAAGTTTTCACACTGATTACAATTAGGATGATCTATTGCAGTCACATAAGCCTACTTTAAAGATACGGTATATCTACATATATAACATTACATTTTCAATAGTTATTTGTTATACTATGTTTCCCTTAAAAGGACTTATCTTCATAGAACTAGCACTACTTTCTGCGATGTATGCCTTAGATCCAGGTCATGATGATTTATGCCTGCCTAAGAAGGCCTGTAAACTCAACTCCTGCATACAAAAAGGTAGAAAAACTGAGTTTCACTGAGGTTTAGCCTGGAACACCTCTCTAGCAGGAATAAAAGTACAGGAGATAACAAGGATAATTATATACAGTATACTGTATATCAGAGTAATCATATCTGCTTCATTGTTTTACAGTCATATCAGCAAACACAGCCCTTCCTGGCCTATCGGAGAAAATAACCAGTGTACATGGTGTGGTGTTCATAGCCACATTTGTTATCTCTGTTTTTGGACTTTATGTGCCTGTGCAAGCAAAGCGTGTGAGTGAGTGTGTGCTTGTGTATGTGCATGTATGTGTTTTTCCACGGGCCCAAGAGATCACAGAGAAGGCTGAGCGAGAGCAGGTCCCCAGCCCACAGTGGTAAAAATTCATTTCTTGAAAGCTATATATCAACGGCATTTGTCTAATGAGCGCCAGAGTGGAAAGATGTATAGAACATGTCAGGCGTCCACTTGCAATGCGTTGTGGGTAGCAGATAGCATCACAAAGTGTGACCGCTCACTCTGTCTCCCCGCTCGCCTCTTTTATCTCCAGCCTCCCTCTCCCCATTATAAATGAGGGACAGAAGGGAACAAGAGGTAAAAAATAAATAAATAATAATAATAATAATGGAGAAGAAAGAGGAGAAGAAAAGACATACGAAGTCTGTCTGCACCAGAACTCAAATGTCTACACATTTTTGCACATACTGTGGCTTCCACGTGTGCTTATACAAACAGCAAGATACAACATCAGCAGCCAAGATGTGATATCTACAAGTGGAGAGAAATTTGAAGTTTTGGAGGGAACTTGCTTTCTGTAGCAATCTGTCTTAGCCAGGTATCAGTAGCCGATCTGCATTAATTAGTTTTTTTATCAGTCACACCTCAGCACAAGTCTTACACACACACACACAAACTCAATCACACACATACAGACACATCGGCATGCTCCCTGGCATGCCTAACTAACCTGTATTTTCCCTCCTGGCAGATCCCCCTGTCTTTGTTAAGATATGTAAATGGGATGCATGGGGAGGACGTGAGGGTAATTAATTGTAACTGGGGGGATAATGTTGCACTGTCAGAGATGTCTCTGGTTTGTGTAACATTTTTTAAGAGTAATGTGGTTTAACTGGGAGTGTCTGTTAGCGTTCAGTCTTAATTATACCGTGCTGGGAATGCTAAGGCTTAGCTAGCCTGCTCCCCCTATCTCCTTGCTTTTTTGTCTGTGGGTGTGTGTGTGTGTGTGTGTGTGCGTGTGCGTGTGTGTGAGTGTCGGCAACCTCAGCACAGAGAGGGAGACATGTATTATCCCAACTTTGTGTGCAAACAACTTCTCCAGCAGCTGTTAAAAAAAGGATTGTTCTAATGAAACAAGCAAGTTCCAGAGGGAGAGATTTTAGAGCTAAAATCACTATGTAGTGCAACTGAATGACGCAAAGCATGTCCCATTCGGATAGCGGAGAGAATGTAGATCGGCCCAGTGTTGCAGAATACATTTTAGGTGTCAAAGTACACCATTTCCCACAAGCCCTAGACGAGTTGTGCTCAAACTTTTTCCCTTGGAGGGCCAAAACTGAAACTTAAAGGTAGGGGCCTAAAGCAAACACCTATTGTATTTTATTATATTGTTTAGAAATGCAAAATGGTTCTAGGATCCCAAGTTCCCTTAATTAAAATGCCTTTTGTCCGTGTGCCACAGTACTGTTACCTGCCGTGCTCTGATGATGAGCAATAATAAGTAATTAGGGATCCTATACATTTAGAAAGCATTTTACCTCACAAATAATAAAACCGCAATTTATATTAGAATTTAATTTCATAAGGAACATTTGAAAAATTCCAGCTCGCAACATCCGGAATTACCTCTTTTTTCCAGCCACGCTTGCGAAGGTCTAGGGCAGGGCTTCCTAAAGTGAGCTCCGAAGGCCAACTTGGTTCAGTTTGGCCCGTTGGCCCCACTCTGGGAAACCCTGCCCTAAACCTTTGTAGGCATGGCTCTAAAAAAAGAGGCTTGTCCAAGGGGTAGTCAAAGGTCTCCACGTGTAGAGACAGAACAAACAGAGTATCAGGTCCCGCCCCGTTCGCTAGATGTTTTATGTTATGTCTGTGTTTCCTGTTTTATTGTGTTAACTGCATGTTCGCTCTCGTGTCTGTTGTTCCTACTTCCGGTCCCCAGCTGTTTCCACTCTGTTCGTTAGTGTCTCCACCTGTGTCTCGTTACCCCCTCCCACTTCCTGGTGTATATAGTCTGTGTGTTGTTTGTCCCTTGTTGCCAGTTTGTCTTCGTTCATTCATGTCGAGAGTTCCAGTGTTGTTCCTGATTCCCCGGTTTCCCTGGTTTCCTCGATTCTGACTCCGTCTTCGCTTGATCCCTGCCTGACAGTTACAACTAAATACTGTAAAAGTGTTTAGACAGCAAAAAATTATTTTGAAGAGAGCTTTGGTGAATTTAATGATATGGACACAAAAAGTTACAATGACATACAGTAAGTCCCCGCACTGCTGCACTGTCGTTTTTTTCAGTGCTCACAAAGCAATCATTGTTTGACTTTGTCCTAGGTGTAGAGAACGCTGGTACGTATGTCTGAGAATACGGACAGCATACCCTAAAAAAACATGCGTCACAAGACTGATGAAAGAAATGCTCAATCGGAGATTACACTGAGTAACAGAAGCTTGTGTAACAGACTAGCTCTAGTATAACATCACGGCTTTGGTTTGCCTAAAAGCAGTTGGCTTCCTCATCAAAGTAGCAGTGCACAGAGATTTAGCCTGCACATGCAACAGAAAATAATTGTGAACAATGATTGGGTGGGACAAGCTTTCCCATCTGATGCCACTTTCTCACAAGCAATAGCACTTTCTACATACAGTAGCGTCCCGTCTAAGCAAGTCCTGTCCCCCGCAACATGCTTTCTCTCTCACTCTCTAGCTGTCTTACACACACACACACACTTACACACACACACACACACACACACACACACACACACACACACACACAGTACATCAGTACACACCGTCAGCTAAAGCATGTTAACCAGGGTGTGAAAGCCCATCAGAGTATGTTCTGCATAGAAAGTCAGTATGTGAAGGAGGGAATGACACATTGTTTATATAATATTACATTAGAGCTAAAAGCTTATTCAGGTTCTTATTCCTTGAGATTGAACATTAGAGTCCAAGTTGTCCTCAGCACCCTCTGTAACCTGACAACCAGACTCTGTTTGGGACAAGCCATAAAGTGAGGCCATTTCTTAAAGGCATGGAAAGCCTGCCACGGGATAACACTGTGACATGATTTAGTCAGTTTCCTTCAATTTCCTTATCACCTGCTGTTTTAATGAAATAATTCATCTATCATTTGTTTGTCGTTTTGAAGTGTTTAACTTTGATGAACTTCACCTTCTCAGTGGAAGTATTCTTAAAGACAGTAGATTAATTAGCTAGCTACCGATGTTAAACAATGCGGTCCCCAATCTTAATCCCACCTACAGAACTCTCATTGGTCGATTGTTTTTTCAACTAAGGGAAATAGCTGTCAATGAGTTAAACACCAGGCCTGCATGAGCATGGCGTCATTACGGAACAACTTCCGTAAAGGATTAAAATATTGAAAAACAATTGACAAAATGAAGTCAAAGTTTAGTGGACTCTGGATTTATGTTAAATAAAAATTACAAAAATGATCCCTACTCACTGAACACAGTCAACCCAGAGAGCCACAACCACAGTGAGCAGGATAAGTGCACATTCACTGAGATGTATTGGAAAATCTTCAAGAGAGAAGAGACAAGGTCTGCCCAAAAGAAAAACGAGATTTGTCGCGAGGCTCTTTTTTTGAAAAGAAGACGCAGTTAAGGGCTCTTAAAAGTTTCTAAATCTAGCAAGCAAATGGATAAATTGGCAACACTGCTGATGCAGCTGTCCATTAAAAAAATGTTAGTTTCAATTACTTGGATAAAATTATGCAAATGTTACTGCCAGTACAGTTGTAGATATGAATGTATCTGTACAGAAAACCCTAGTATCATGTTTTTTGCATTTTGGAAATACCAATGAATGAAGATCTTTATTGCAAAATACATTGTCTGACCAAAGTGGTGGAACGGAGGCCTGTATAAAAATGGGACCAGACTTCATCCCTCTAATGGTCCATCCTGTTGCAATTAGTTTCTCCTTGAATCAAATCACTCATCTCATCTGTCCTCCAATGGTAGGGACAGTTCCCAGCAGGACCATCAGAATAAAGCAGTCAACACTAAGAGGATTCGTTTAGCTCATCTGTCCATCAAAAACCGCCTTCTGGAAGAACTTGCCTATTCCTGTCATCTCCGTTGAGCCTCTGCCTTCTTAGTTTCCTCTGTTTTGATGTGTCCAGTCTCAACCTTTTAATACATGTCAAAGTGACAGTCCTTGTCGTGTCAAGCTCACGTCTACTTCCTGTGCCCACGATGTCTCTTGGTCTCAGTTGGTGTCTCAACTTCCTTGACGTTCTTCTCTGTCACCCCCGACTCCCTCCGCTGCCAGTTTGACTCAGTTAACATTCCCTAGAGATGATAGCAATGAGCGGTGATAGAACATAAGTTGACAGGATGGAGCAGTGTGTGTGTGTGCGTGTGCGTGTGTGTGTGTATAGGGCTAACTTACTAAGCAATGGCCGGTCAGGCAGTGTGTGGTGTGGTGGCCTGAGCACAGCAGGAGCTGTCCATGGTACGATTTGTGTTCTTTCATTCTTTCATCTGAAAGTGTCCTTCACCTCAGGGGACAGTTGGGAGAAAGATTAAAGAGACAGGCTGAAGAAAAGACTGAGGGGAGAGGGAGTTTGGAAGGGGCAGGGGAATTTAGAGTGTTAAGTAAAGCCCCTTTCACACATGCGAGCTGTAGGTGAAAAAGCAAATATCCAAATCATTCGGACCAGATATCAAACCGACTTTAACCTGCAAGCTCCCTAGTATTAAGTCCGGGTAATGTACCATCGAGCCCAAGTCTGATTAGATGGATGTTCAAAGGATTATTCTTTCTTATTATAACTTAGGTCTCATTTTCTTAGGTATGATTACATTGTCCTTGTAGATCTGGGAACACAATGACATTGCTCATCAAGAATTCAAACCGCTTCATTCAGAGGTAAAACCGAAAGTGAGGAAAGCAAAATGATGCTATAGTCCGTCATTGCACAAGAAAAGCTGAAACATGACATTGGTGTGTGATGGATGTTTACAAAAGGCGGGTTTGGGTTATCATTTTACCATTCTCCAACAACCAGGGGGTTGTTTCAAACCTGTCCGATCTCCTGGTGGCTAGTGTTTCTCTCCCCTTTCTAAGTAATGGCAACGAATACTCAGATCTCAGCAAAAAACATGAGTACAATGGTATTATTGCCATTGGGAATGATTTTTTTTATAAATGAACAAAGCTGTAATAAACAAGAATGATTCTCAGACATTGTACTTGACATTTTTTATCATCTTGCCCTCCAACCCTAGGGAAAAGTCTTCCTGATTTAGCATTTTCCCTCATCACCTCACAGAACTTCCTCTGAATTTATTACCAATTTGATTTGAAAGCCTCTCGCGGTCTCCCATGCTGCAGTACCACTCTGTGCCTGAATGCTTACTCATTCGCTGCCGCTGTTTTACCGAAACACAACTATCACTATGTGATACTGACGGAATCGTTAATCCAAGAGGTTAGGCCCATTTTAAAACTTTACCAGGCGCCCCATGGTGAGGAGCACTGGACCCTTAGCTTTCTGAAAAGGTGGATCCCTGAACAATATACAGCCCTATTCTATGGTGTCGGCCTGTCTGAAGTTCAACTTCCTTCCAAAGCTTTATAGGCTTGCATCAAAATCCACACGACAGCACGTCTGCTAACGGCCACTATGGGACGTCGATGTACTATATGTCTTCTTTCACAAAATAGTCTGTTATCAGTGATGGAAATGAAGATGTTTCTGTGTGTGTGTGTGTGTGTGTGTGTATGTGTGTGTTAAACACGTTGCATCTTTATCTGTACGGTTACGGTACAGGTGCCCGGAGAGGCAAAAAAGAAGCGTAGATCAAACCTGGGGGGAAAAAAATGTAATAGGCCTTTGACTTTATTGAGGCCATACATTTTCCTGGGCGCTTTTGCACACATGATGCGTTGACTGTAGCGTTGCATGCATAGAAAGCAGCGGCAAGAGCACATCCCTAACGGGTACTGCACTAGTATAAACAAAGTATTGTGAAAAAAAAATAAGTCAGTTGTGATGGCAATGGGTGCAAATATTTTGAATAAAGGAATAGTTCAAAATTTTAGGAAGTACGCAGCAACAGCGTATTTAGTATTGTGTCATGTGACTTGTTGCCGAAAGACAACAGCGGAAATGTGAGTTTGAGTTGGAGATAGGAGTGTTGGCAAGAGTTTGTTGTGTTGGAGTAAAGAAACCATACCTTAGTGTTAGCTCAAATATTTTCAATGTCATGACTACATATTATTATATATTAAGCTGATTTCGACAATGTGGATGTGACGCGAGATTTCAAAACGAGACTCCTCCGAGCAAGACTTGGTTAGACACAATAACAAACAGACCTGATCAAGAGAAAGGTAAAGAAAAAACTTTTAATTTGTCTGTATGGTCCTTTCCATAACCTTGTCAGACATTTATAAAAACAATTTGAGCCTGTAAGTGGCAAAAACAAGCACTTTTATTAGACATACGTGCAGATTTGCCCTGACATGATTACGTTTCGTGGCTGCAGAGCTCTTGATACTCGATTAGGCTCAATACTGGACCAATTCCAACAATGATTGTCTCCATTAGTCACTAGGACACAAAAACATGGGAAAATAGGATCCAGGGTGAAAAATACCAAAGTTACCCTTTAAGTTACATGTGAAAAGTGGAAGAAAATTGAAGCGTAAAAAACACGTTGGGTCACATAGCTGTACATGTAAAGCACAAGTAAATACAAACCATTACACTACCTATGTAACTATGCATTAAGATAGACTTTTTTTTTACATTTATCTTTGAGTTTATCAATTAGTTGGACGTAGAGGTGATGCTACGCATATTTTTAAATGTTGGACAAAGACAAGCTGTTTCCCCCTGCTCCACCCTGAAATAAATAGGTATCAATATGTGTTGAACTATTCCTGTAACACCGTTTAAAACAAGCCTTTTCCAGAACTGAGGATAGGATGCAAAAGTCAACACTTTCCTCTTTTAATGTGGAATTATAACGAAGCACTATAAGTAATCACTCCATATTGCCTTTATTTCAGCTGTGTTTGGGGATTAAGATCGATTTGGTTCCACTATCCATAGTCCTGACTGCATTTATTTGCTTACTGAAATAATGTTTGTTCATGGCAAGTTGCACTTTTATTTAACAAGAAAAAGCCCTCCATAGCCCATAAAGACATGTCACTGAGACTGTTTCATTGGATTCATGCCCACAGCCGTACAGTCCCAGTCTAGGTCAGCCAGGCCCATATATCTCACTGTGTATTTACAACACTTTCTACATCACTCTCCTTGTCCCTGCCCAGGTAGCTGTTTAACACCAAATGAACAATCTTTATAGACGTGTGGCTGCCATAACAGGCCTGATTTCCAGCACCGGTGTGGGCTGTGTAAGTCTCAGGGAATTGTCAGGCTTCCTGCTAGACGAATCAGCCCTAACATATGATGTTTGGGGTGCAATTTTTTTTCCTGTTTGACTGGCCAACTACCCGGAGGTAATGGGATGTTGGGGGCGGAAAAGGAAAACTGCTGGTGGGAAAAGCATCCATGCTGCTTGTGTGAGTGTGTTTGTGTGAAGCCTGATTGATCGATGGAACATCCGCTCTCCATTTATATCCCGCTTAATCGGGATTGGTTAAGTTTAAGAAAAATTAATCTGAAAAACAGAGAACGAGAGCATGAGAGAAGAGATATGGTCCCAAGATTACAGTGAAGCAAGCTCGTACATCCAAGATGGGCTTTGGAGGGGCTGTGAATTGTCTGAGAACGTTAAGTTATCTAAATGAAAATCAATAATGTGTGTGTGCCAGTGTCTTACTAGTGAAGAGTGGCCGATGAAGAAGGCCAGCAGAGCCATGAGGTGGGCAAGGAGGTGCACTGTTTGTGTCCTGTGTGAAACCAGGACCACCATTTGACCACTCATGTGTCACGTAACTTCCATAATTAAGTAACGCTACTTCTGTAATTAATTTAACCCAAACAATGACTTATTTGAGACGTAACTTTTGTACTTTTCTGTCATGTAACTTCCATACTTAAGTAACGTCACTTCCGTAGTTATTTTAACCCATACGTTGACTTATTTGTCATGTAACTTCCGTACTTAAGCACTTAAGGTCGTCTACTTCTGTAGCTATTTTAACCCAAACCACAATCTTTTCCTAAACCTAATCATGTTGTTTCTTGTTACGAATTAACTTTATTTTGAAAATACCGTATCCACGTAATGAGCGGAAATTGACATGTGTTGTTGGAAATTTGTAGGAGAACGCACAAACAATGATGATTTACTTTTCGTGAGATATCGCACAAACCATTGTATGAGGATACGTTGAACGGAGATTGGTTAATAATCCAACATCAGCTATGTAGCATTGTGACTGTTCTTTTATATTACATTATACATGCTAAAATGTACGTGGATGTTTCTGCGCTAAAGGAAGTATGTGTATGTTCTTGTTTGAGTTCCTTGCATTAAGGAATTTGCATATATCTGTTTGCATATCTGAATAGAAACCGTCTTCAATCCTTCTCACATACTGGCCACTAGAGAAATATTTTGCCGGTCATGGTTGAGCACCCTCGCACCTGTCAGCATCTATAGAATCATTTCATCCCACTGGCAATTAGCCCAACGTCGGCTGGTGTAATGAGTGTCACTGTGCCGCTCAAGCTCACTGCTTTAAGATGTAGCTAAAGCTGTGTCTGGCTCACAAAATGAGCCTTAGGAAGTCTGCAGATCCTGTAAGAATTTATAATCATACATAGCCACACTTTTGTCTGGAACAACACAGAAGATATAATCGGTGGTGGTCTAGTGTTAGGATTGGGCGCTCTCACCGCCGTGGCCCGGGTTTAATTCTCGGTCAGGGAACAAGTCTTAAAATTCTCAATTTCTTTACTTGCAGGATTTTCTTTTTATATATATTTAATGAGCATTGTTGGAGGGAGATTGAGATATAAGATTTTCATTGCCAATGACTGTTATTGTTGTGCACATGACAAGAACTTGATCACAGTCAGCAGCCCAAGCCCCTGACAACTCAACTCAACATCAAAATGCAACAACTTCAAGGTCCACCTTTTTTCGGTGCCTCAACATGACTTTATGATTCTCAATAAAATGTAAAAACATTTTTTTCTTTAGAGTCTGTGTGACTTCCTTCAGAATTGTAGAATATAAGAACCCCTTTCTTGTTCCACCCCTAAAATGTACCACTTTATTTTATGAGAAGTTTTTTAAACATTTCTTACAAGTGGTTCAGAAATGGGAACAGAATGAAGAGCTCTTTATTGGCTTAAAACGTGAAGGCACTGCTCATCAATAAAAGGTGATAAACAACCAGTTTTGGCAGACTCAGGTCAGGTAAGCCAAAAATGCTTAAAAGATTGTACTTCCTACCAAACATTCTCATTAATCACCTGAAATATTAATTTAGAAGTTAAATATCATCAAATCAACTGGTGCTTTTTGACTTAATCAAACATTTGACAACTGTTCTACAATGAGCAACTGGCTTCTTTGTATAAGCATAACAGCTAGTTTGTGGGTACCTATGAACTATGTTTTTTTAATTATAAGCATAAATGTAGTAAATACTTTGATATCCACATTATAGATAAAGGATCCAACCCCTTCTAAAAGTGGGTGGATATATTCCACAATCTCATCAAAGAAGGTGTTGAAGTTATTCCATCCATCCATCCATCCATCTTCAACCGCTTATCCGGGGTCG
>CALSCE010010660.1:3943162-3960367 GCA_943593645.1 Bovichtus variegatus
GTTTGGGGCCCCCTGCTGGAGCTGTTGCCCCCGCGACCCGACCCCGGCTAAGCGGTTGAAGATGGATGGATGGATGGAGATTGTATGGAGCCAGTTTGAAGGTGAAATACTTCCCCCTATTTTCTTTGGAGCAGGTGACTCGGAATTACACTGAACCTAATTTTAGAGCACAGCTAAAAAAAACTAAAACAACCAATTTTCTCGTGCGTACATTGTGCATGGTTAAAAACCCAACAGTAGAAATTGAGAGCTTGACGGATTATAAAACGGCAGAGTCTAAAATGTAGAACGGTCCCTTGTTTTTGCTTTAAAAAGAAATAAAAAACCTGACAAAATATATACACAGTATATACTGTATATATATATATATATATATATATACACAATATATATATATATATATATATATATATATATATGTGTGTTTGAAGTAAAATGTAACTAACTCATAGCACTTCTGATTTAATCTCAGGAGTGAGATGCTTGGGGGGCTAACTAAGAGTATTTCAGTTTTACCTTTGTTTTTTACTTTCAAGAAGTTTTACCAATAAGTACAGAAACAGATCGGAGTCTGCGTCAGTTTGACTTTGCATACCTGCGTACAGAGGGCTGGTGGTATTCAGAGTGTTTGTGCATAGTCAGTATGCGTGTGTGTCATCAACTTGACTCTTTCTGACAGCCATAATGACACCTTGGGGTGTTGAAAGTAAAACACAACCTCCAGCAAAGCCGGTCTTGCTGTGATAATGAGTGGCTTGCTCTTAGCACACTGACAGACGCAGGAGAAATCCATTTATGCAACTCAATCAGGTAATCAGACTGAATCTACAATGCCAGGTAATAAGTGTTTATGTGGAGCTAACAGCTACCTTTCTACACCTCTGCTGCATTCATCCTGTAGCAAGTTAAGTGTAGCTTTCTTAAGGGGGAAAAGAGTGGAAAAAGCATGCATGTACTGGAGTGTGAGTATGGCTGCACAATAGAAATATAGCGGGGGGGGTCTGTCTCAAAGAATGTGGCATTACTCCACATGACATTGATCAGAAGGTTCTATGTTAATACAGGCGTTATAATATTTGTGTTTGCTTGCCTGTGTCTATATGTGTGTGCGTGTGTATGTGTGCGTGTGCGTGCATGGCTGCATGTCAGGTGTGTGTATCTCCAGAGTATATGAAGCCCTGAGGGCAGCCCGGGGGCTCGCCTCCGGCATCTGTTCTTACACCGACAAGAGCAAGACACACTAAGCCTGTACCCTGCAGCCACACACACACACACACAAACACACACACACACACACACACACACACACACACACACACACACACACTGAGTGGGAGCCCACTAACCTTTTCAAAAATCATGCATGACGTTACAAACAATTATAGAGAGACAACCTGGCATGGAATGCCAGATACTGCAACACTCCTCTCTGTCTTACAAGGCCGCTGCTTTTCAAAGACTGTAGGGCAAATTTGTGAGGAAAAATTATGTAATATGAATCGGTGTGGTCTGGGAGTTTCTCCTTCCTTGTCTCTCTTCTTTCGGAATGCAACGAATGAATGCTTATTCAACCAATGCCCACAACATTACTAAGATGGAGCAATTTTTTTATCATCTCTCCGAAACTTTTCCACAAAAATGTATAAAAAGACAAACCAGAAGAATGTTTGACAATTTTTCAGCATTAAATAAACCAAATTCAAAACCACGTCAATCAAGTCTAATTAAATGAAAGCCTCTTTGTAATGACATTTATGATGAAAAGGAGTTTGTTTCATTAGAACTTTGATCATCTTAAAAAGGATACTGATGTGACCAAGTTTTACACCTCCATAAAATAGGGGGACTCACAGAAGACCTCCGCCAAAGCCAATTCACTTGCTCCTTGGATGGTCCCATTTCTGGAGATGTGTTGTATTTAATTGCTCAGTGTTTTCAAACAACAAATTGATCACTGTCTCTGAGTTGTTGCTCCGACGTGAATTTTCCCATTGAAAACTCATTGGATTTTTCCAACACCATAGGAATGCAGCACACATGCCCTATTTTGTGTATGTGTATCTGCCCTGTGCTTCGGATCTGCTCCAAAATGTATTGGGTTCTGCCTTGGCCACCTGGGCTATCTGTTGCTGTCTCCAAGCCATTTGGTTTATGAAGCTTATTGGCAGTTCTACATGCCATGGATGAAGTACCTTGCAGAGTACACACAGGGGCGAAAGAGTTAGAGAAGCGCCAGCTAACTGCAAAGGTTAGCATCTACAGACAAAAATGACCACACATTGGGCGTTTTCTGGGTAATAGATTTCTAAATAAAACCTTTTATTTTCTTACTGGAACTTACTACTTATAACCGCAGGGGTGTCAGGCCTATTTTGCTCATTCAGCTACGGTGCCAGTTGCAACAACTTTTCATATCACCATGCATAAAAGCCAAACTCAGCTATGTGTTAAAGAGCTTACCAGACAAAAGAATGCAAGTCTATGCTGCTCACAACTTTCTCTAACTCCTCTGCGCATCTAAGACTACTGGACTGAACGATATAACTGTGCGCTCTTTCTGCCCGGTCTCATACCCGGGTCATCAAATACCGGCGTTTTGTCACAGCCCTCTGCGTCTGATATTGACCTACAAGTCACGTTACTTAGCAAACATACGTATTCTAACCGAAACCAAAAGCTTTACTAAGCCTAATCAAGTGGTGGTGTTGCTTAAACATAACCAAGTGTTTGGTAAAGATTGGTTTTAATATGCTGCTGACCAACACCCTATGAGATCTATTTCTGGGGAAGGACAGGCTAAGTTGTTCAGCTCCCTCAAATGTGACCAAAACATCTATGCATGCATTTTTTACAGGCCAACGTACGATTTCTTTTAAACAATGACAATTTATTGCAAAAGTGCAAAAATGGTCACAAATGTTTGCAACATTTTCAGAAAAGCCACAGCTAATACAGTCGTTCTGGGCCCGACTAATTGTCGAGAGTTCACTCCCCTCCCCTCCTCTCCTGTCCTCTCCTCTTGTTTCCTACTCCCCCACTCACCCCCTTACTCCTCTAATGTTTATATCAGATGGACAAATAACTGTAGCAGGATTGAATTAGAAATGCAAGCAGCCGGCCCAAGCATCGCAAATCAGCCTTCTCTCTTTCTCTCTCACTCCCAGTGTCCCTCTCTCTCTCTTTCCACGTTGCCATCACTCACGAGGCCGAGCAGATATATTACAGCCAGAATTACTGGGTGGCTGACACAAATGAGCAGGGCCTGAGAACCTGCAGTAAACTAATTACAGCCTTGGCCCCAGTTCTTAAAGCTCGAGCAACACTGTTGTTACAGTACAAGCCCTCTGTGTGTGTGTGTGTGTGTGTGTGTGTGTGTGTGTGTGTGTGTGTGTGCTTGTGCCTGCATGTAGAAGCAAATGACTTATGGACCTTTAACCTTGTAATCAATACCACACTTTGCTTTTTACATTACATTACATTACACTTCATTTAGCTGACGCTTTTGTCCAAAGCGACTTACAATAAGTGCAAACAATCATGAGGATACGACTCTAAACAGTGAGAATCTTGCAAGTACATAAGCTTCAAATAGGTATAATCAAAGTGCAGAATAGCTTCAAATAAGCCAAACCAAAGTAAGTGCAACAAACACAACCAATAGATTAAAAATTCAACCAATAATCATCATCAAATAAGTCAACCAAGTACAACAATATATATATATATTTTCTTATTGACAGAAGTGCAGTCGAAACAGGTTGGTTTTCAGTCTACGATGGAAGGTGTGAAGACTTTCCGTTGAGATTCATAAAGATAATGTTACTTTGCTGTCTATTTTTTTCACAGTGTTACTTTGAATACACAACATCTGATAATCCCACAGTGGTTCCTTACAACACAAAAAGCAAGACCAATAACAATTCAGCGAACTGCAACATAAAGAAAGAGCTGTGAAAGTGCGAAAGACAAAACGCTTGCTTGAATTACAGCACCTTCAGAGTCGTCATCGTTTATGCCTATGCCAATCACTCACCAGTCGCAGACCTCAGAAACATCGTCATGTTCTTCGTAATGTTACGATCGAAACGAATAACTGAAGAGTGAGGAAGAAAAAGATGGACAGGGGATGCATTCAAATGTAGAGATAAAGAGGGAGGAGAGGAGATGCAGACAAGTAACCGGTAACCAACATTTGTGTTGCATCTTTAAAATAATTCCGGTTCATTACAAATGTGTTTTATTTTCGTAGTTTTTAACCCAGAGCCCAGCATTCTAGGAATTATGTCCAAACTGGATAACTCCACATCTCATGGTTTCAATCCAGTGCCAAAGTTCAGTGCCAGTGTATAACGTAGTGTTTCCTTTATGCTCTGTGAAAACTGTTACTCAATAATAAATAGTAGCTGTGAGAGTGAACATTGAGTAAAACCAGTGTTTAATATCCTTTTCTAGAATACATGAGCTCAGTCCGTTAGACAGAAAATCCAGCTAATTTAAAAACCTTCACAGCTCCACACAGCACTTATTCTGGAACATTCTTAACTAAGCTTTGCACATAGCACTGACACAAGTACTGAGTGTCCCAAGAAAGTTAGCAGCTGTTATGTTTGCAGCTCAATGTCTCATAAACATCACAGTCCATGACACTGTGAACTTCAAATAGACGTTTTATTAATATGGCCCAGTTAGAACATTTTTTAACCATTTCGCAGAAACCTTAGGTCCTTTAAATCATCTCCGGAACCCTCAGATTGATTTTGCAATGTCTGATGGGGTCCTGACCCCCAGGTTGGGAAAAACTGATCCAAACCCATTTATTTGATGTAACCCAAAGTGAGACATAAGATCATCTGATATTTCTGGCCCCATGTGACTTTCATTCCCAGTGTTATGCCATATTTTATAAAGAACATGTCTCGCAGGATTGTACTCATGTCAGTGGCAAAGCCCCTCAAAGAGCATTTGCATCAGACTCAACTGAACAGCAGAACAACACAATTATGTTTAGGTTGATGAGGGCAGAATAACCAGCGAATCTACTTAAAATTGGAGAAAAAAATTTCCTTGCTCAATGCACCCAGCAACTAAAAAAGATGTCTGAAAATAAAATGGCACTGGATGTTTGGCTAAAACTGTTCCTACCACACTGTACTGAAATTACTTCTGTGGTTATATGTATATCTAATAATGATAATAATGTAACCCAGATGCTGTATACAGATTTGTCCCTCCTTCCTTTCTCACTGCTTCCTCAGTTCCTCCCCGTCAGCGCTTGCTAGTTCAGCTGGGGTTGGTTTCTCTGCCCCTTTTCTTAATTGGCGTTAAAGATGCCCAGGGCCCCAGCAACACACACACACACACACACACACACACACACACACACACACACACAAACACAGTGACTCTTACAGTGGCAGCGGAGAGTGGCTGACGTGTGGGAAAATTAGCCTTCAGTGTAGAGAAGGGAAAAAAAGCCTCTGAAGCAGTCCTTTATGGGATAAAAACTGCAATGATGGCGAATATTCTACTCTTAATTACTGCCTGTTTACTCTGCCCTCCCCCAGCCTTTAAACAGCCCTACCAGCCTCCACCACCCACCCAGACTTTTTCCATTTTTAGAATAAGTAAGGTGTTGGGTGGTACCGAATAGTTTGAATCTTCAAAGAGTCATTCATAACGTTGACATTCAAATTTGATCTTTTTTTGCATGTCTATTGATTTGGTTCAAACCCCGTTATTCTGCAGAGTTGCAGATAGAGATTAGGTTTAGCTAATATTTTTAGCATTACAATATTTATAGAATTAGATTCCAGTGGTGGCTGAGTAGGATGGTTCCTCATGTGATCCAAACATTTACAATAACTCCACGGCGTTGAAAAAAGATAGATGTGATCCTTTCTAAAATTAAACAAAATAAAATAAAACATCTTCACTTTCATACAAACGGCGGTACAAAAGTGCTGTGACAAATCGGCATTTTGGTAGCGTTCCAAATTGATTTAATTAAAAGAGACTAACTTATTTCGTCAGATGAATCACCGTGAGTTATTTTTCAGGGTGATGACAGCATAAAATATGGCGACAGACATTGGAAACTTCATTTCGAAAGCCTCAATAGAAGCTTTGAATGTAAAAACAAGAGACATTTGATACTGCCTTAGTAAGGTGAGACTCCACTGGTGAACAGGAAGAAAAGTCCTTTTGTCCTAAAATTCCTACAATTTTAAATAATTTTTAGATTTTTATAAAATCAACCGTTTCTACTTCTTTGAACACACTTTAGTTGTAAACCTGTTATGCTGTATACTGTAATTGCATTCATATAAAACATTTATCAGGAGAGTAAACCAACATGTGAGGTCATTTTGTGTGGTTTTTCTCTTAAAGCTCAGTTTCTCCTGAGTTTTGGATGATGTGGGGGGCGGAGGGAGGGGGGGTTAGAAATATTTCCCTGTCCCCCAATGTGCGCAATGCTGTATTAAAGCCATATTTCGCATCACACTTGGCAGATATATGGGGTGTCTTAAACAATATGAACTATGTGTTAAGAAATAAATTGCTTACACCACTAGAATTCTTACAGGAACACTTCAATCCAGACACTCAAGACCATTCAGATCATTATTTCTTGCACATTTTCCCCAGTGCAAGCAGACATGGATACTGATTGTAATAAAACACACTGTGTGGAGGTGTGTGTGTGTGTGTGGGGGGGTGGGGTGGGAGGGCTACCATGACAGCGCTGGATGCCATTCATCTTCTTCACTTACACTCTAGGATTCCGGCGCTGTAAGCAGTGGCTGTATTCAACGTGTTGTTTTTCGAGTCAACGTTGTTTCATTTTGAAAGTGGTTAATTTGAGGAGTTGTAGCCATATTTTTCCATTTCCCCCTTGAGAAACTAAGTGAATGCCTCCTTCAGTCAAGAGTTGCTGACATGAGAAGCACAGAGGCCCATTTTGGGGTTACGTGTGTAGGTGTGTATGCATGCTTTCTCAGTGTTAACATGCCCGACGCATAAATCTACTCAACGAGCTATGGATAGTAGCAGTACCTGGAAGACACACACCCACTGTACACAGTAGCATTTCACACATCATCTCCCTCTGCCCTCTTCTCTGGCTTTAAAGTGTACTACAAAACAGTATTTAAACATAAAAAATAGATTGTCTATAAAAATCGACAAGTTTCCTGTAGAAAAAACTGTGAATTTTGAGTGTGGGCGACATATTTTTCATTTGATTCCAGCTCTCGAGCCCTCTTGCCACTATATTTGAAAGTGTAATTTTACCGCTGCGGTCAGTGGGGAAATTAGACAAGAGAAACTCACTGAAAGTGCACCATCTGCATTTTTACATTTAACAGCCCAAGGATGATGATTTATATAGTGTATGAAAGCTGAGGTTCTACACTCAAACGTCATCCTAAAGTTAGCCACATGTTACCTGTACACACTGCAGGAGACTTCTAAATGTACCCCTAGACTGAAATCAGCTCCGTGGGAAAGGAACACAAGACAGAGGACGATGCATGACCTGAGAAAAAGTTCTCAGCCGGATATAAAACAAAATGTTCAGCCTGCTTGCCTTCTATCGTACTCATATTCTTTGTAAATTCTTGTCTTTTCTCCTCTTGAGCAACTAACATTTTAAAATGTAACATAGTAATGTCAGTTTCCCTATTAATAGCCTAGTCATTACCAAAGCAACTATATAGCGTCAGGGTGCTTTCACACCTGTAGTTTCGACCAAGGGTAAAACATTGATATACATTGTTATGTTCTAACTGGTATTTTACAAATATTTCAAGAGCTGACTAGTGTCTTGCTTGGACAGTTCTGGCGATTGTTCATCATTCAGCGATCTAAAATGTGTAAATTTACATAAATTAAAGGTGAATAAACAATGTCAGTGTATCGGCCTTCCATGTCGTTGGCTGTTTCTGATGAATGGGTCAAATTCCCACACTCACAAGCTAACCTGTATAACTGTTACCACGATTACGCATGATGATATTGCATAGATTTATATGTTATATTTTAATGGTCAGCAGATGGCTTTAATATTATTTTAAAGACCATGCTACATGTCACTAATGTTATTGTCTCATAGTTATATGTATTACATGGAAGAAGTACAACACCTGTAGCACAAACTGGCTCTTCATCAGTTACAGAGTGATGAAAAAAAAAATCCAGTAGACACAATAATAATTCTGTGTATATTGGAGATGGTTGCTTCAATGCTCCAAGCTACGAAAAGTCAGAAAGTATGTGTCAGTAGCATTCACTGCATTAGGCCTACAAACATACCCTAAAGTCACAGGGTATGTTTGTCAGTCACATGTCACAAAATCCTGCAATGGTGCTGTACTTTGCTTTTGTGCCACAAACGAATTGCACCAGTTTACCAGATCAACCTTGTCAGGCGGTCTCGATTCAGTTCTTTAATCTGTACCAGAGTCCGATTGACAGCTTTCACACCTGGCTAAACAAACCCATCCAAACGTGCCTACACACCATTCACTTCATTTGTCATTTGTACTAAAAAGGTTAGGTGTGAAAGTACCTGTGGACAATCGTTGTCTAGAGTAAAATTGTTCAATAGACACACCTGGTAAGGTACAAGAATTGTTGGTAATGTTTATTTGGATGATAAAGTGGTGGTAACAAAAAATAAAAAGCATAAATGAAAGCCAAGAAAACACACTGAAAGTAAAATAACTGTTGAAAGACATTTGGTAGCATTTTTTTATTTAAAAATGCCTGTTGTTCAACAGCTGACTGTCAAGAGGGGGAATCCTCCCACTGCATGTAAATGCAACACAATACAACAAGTGTCAGCTCCACTCTTAAAGAGCAGCCTGCAACAGATGTGTAAGTCAAGCATAAACTGGGATAGAGCATGCTTTTATGTCTGATCTTTGAATGTCCTTCTAAAATATTTAAGACTAAATAAGAGGAAACAATGAATCCAGAGAGTAGGCCTTACAGTCTATCTTAAAACCAAATATCTCCACCAACTACACTTCAATTTATGACAGCAAAATAATAGCACGTTCTAAACCAATCAGGGAAAAACATCTTTCTTTTTGTCTGCCCTCCTTAATCTCTGAATGTGTCAAACCTCATCCTAAAATTTGTTTAAGTGATCTATTTATCTCATATGCCAGAATTCCACTTTTTGTGCAAAGACGATGAAGCTCATAAAAGATGATAAAGAGACACTGGTGGAAGGCGGTTCCTCTGAACTATAGTTTTTCATTCTTCTCTGCCAAATTTAAACAAGCTTTAGATCACCAGCTGTATTCATCTACGCTGAAAAAAAGAATCTGGTAACAACCCTGCTCCACTCGTCAGATCTCAATCCCCCCAGAGATATAACGCTTGCCTGTCTAATATCTATGACTCCAGCCGCCCACTCTCCCTCCCCAAACAGCATTGACTGATGTCGAACCCCATCCAACACCCCCAGCGCATGTCCCAAAGATTTTTCCACCCTGCCACTGAGCCCAAATCCCCAAGCAGCGCTGTTATGCTTGCTGTCAAACACCAACAACGGCTTTTGTTTTCGGCTGTTTGCTTCAATCTTTGCCGCCAAAGCCCGAGTGATGGTTTCTACTGGCTAACCAGGGTTTGTCTTTGTTTGTATGATAGAAAAGTTGCCCGGGGCTAATGGTTTCCTTGACCGTGAACCATAAAGGAAAATTTCAAAAATGCCTCAAGTTGAAACCTTTTGATGTTAGGTTTCATCTTTACCTCCGTCAAAGAGGTTATGTTTTCAGCTCAGTCTGTTTGTTTTTCAGCATAATTACGGAAAAAACTGCTGGCACAATTTTGATTTCCACTTGGTGGAAGGGTGTAGAGTGGGCCAAGGAAGAACCCACTCGATTTTGGAGCGGAATTTTTGCTTAGGTATGTTTGTAGATTATCAATTTGTTAGGCTATTATTAGCTTGAGTATTATATGATAAAATTCAATTTTAAAAATATGAAGATTTTGATGAATTAACATGGAAAATAGATGCAAATGTCTTATTGTGTAAATTTGCTTAGCCAATGTGATATGAAAGATGTTATTGAATTAAGTGACTACGCCTAGTCTAGAAGCCAACCTACTGTGAAATAAGATGCAATATTTGTAAACTGTGTAGCGGAAGAGTACACCACTTCCTAAAAGGGTGACAGAAGATCTGATTAGAGCAGAAAGGCTCTAGGAGGCGAGGACATGCCTAAGTGCGAACAAGGGGCCAATAGGACCTGGCCCCAGCCAACTAATGGGAGAAGACTATACCCAAAAGGAGGGTACAAGATGTGTTGTAAACTAGAGATCGTGGCCGTTCTGTGGATCTATGAGACAGAGTAACTACTTAAATGTGGTCTGTGGAACAGTGAAATGGGTCCTCAGCTGAGTACTTTTGTAATACTTACCATATCATCATTGAATAAATACAGTTAACCTCTCTATTCCAAGTAAAAGAATACGACCGTTTCTACAGACTCTGGGCTGACCCTCAGACAAAGCTTGGAAACGGGTGCCTCCTAACCTGCTCTTAGTTTTGCTCAATTCCAGGATGCCTATGGGATCATGATTATGTTATTTGATCCAATAGACACTAAACAATTGAGCCAATGCAGCTTAATATAGCTGTTTGACACAACTTCAGACTACACCAAATCATTTTTCTTTGGGAAAGTGACAATCAGTAAAATTCCCCTAAAGTACTTTATCTCTGAACTATCTCTTTAACCAAATCACACACATTTAGGCTATTCTATGTGATCTTATTTTGATAACTAAGTTAAATACTAATGTAATATTTATTTCAATTCCAATGACTGACCGTCCCCTGAAACTGTTTAGAGCCCCCCTGGGGAGGCCCGCCTCACACTTTGAAAACCTCTGCCTAAACGTCCAGACTAGGGTTACGGCTCCTAGATATTAACTTCATTAATAATGATGCCATACAACACTCCTGTTTCAGAGGAAAACCTCATTCAAAATCACATTGGCATTTGTATTAATGCAGATTAGTAAAAAAAAAAAAAAACATACAACATAACCTAAAACCTAAAAAGTATGTTATGCGGTGCACTTTATTTGAATGGTATCCTTTGACAAATTTCCCAAAAGCCCATGTCCATTGTGCATTAAAGGTGCAATGTGTGATTCCGAGCCACCTGCTTCAATGAAATAAGGGGAAGTATTTCACCTCCAAACTGGGTCCAAACACTCTTTAATGTTTATATTTTAGTTGTAGAAATTTGGCATATTTATTGTATTCTCATGTGTTCTTTGATCCATCTGTGTTTACTGAGGCACTACCGAGATGAAGCCTCCGTCAGACGGAGCCCCAGTCAGTGACCGATGAGACTTGAGCTTAGCCAGAAGAAGCCCTAGCGCCAGCACTCGAGCTAACTGCTAACTGAAGCTACGCTGTTTCCCGGGGCTGCCGACAGATATACACTTGGAGAAACAGCCTCCTGTTAGCTGTGAGGACGAAGCGAGGTGGTGCGGCAGGTTTTCACATTTCTGCCACTTTGAATCCAATAAACAAAGTATAAAACAGACACGGAACATGGCTGTAATATTTACAAGAGAGTCAGGCAGCTGTTCTTCTTCTACCTCTGTACTGAGGCAGACTGGAGCTAGACTGACTTACTATCACCTCTAGAGGAACAAGTGGTATTACAGGCTGGACGGAGCAGCTAACTGTTAGCATGCTAACTTCAGTAGATATCTCTGCAACACAACACAGAGACGTCTTTGAGGTAACATCACCACTGTTACCTCTTCACACTCTGTTGATAATATTAGTTCATTGTTTTAACGTTTTAGTTCATTGTTTTAATGTTTTAAGTATATTTCTGGCATATCTTACACATTGAACCTTTAAAGGGGCACATAAAGATCACTTTACTTATGGGGGCCATGGGGTGAACGACTCAGCCTGTAAAAAATGTTGTAGTCTATCTTTTGTGTCTCTGGAGCAGCTTTGTCAAGTCCGAGAAAATAACGCTAATGACATTATCAGGGTTATCTCGGCTTGGAAACTACAAGTTTGTAACAGGCAGTCTGTTACAAATTGAAGGTACTGAGGTGGGTATTTAACCTCAGAAGGTGGGCATTTAACATAAAAGGGTTTAATAAAGACATGTTGCATTATGGGTAGTGTAGAAGTGTAGAATCTACTATTTCTGGAGCTTGACCAATATTGGCGACTAAAAATCAGGATGTATCAGCCTTTTGACCATTCTGTTGGTAATTTGTCTCTGGTGAGTCCAACAACTTCAGTGAAATACAAATCGCTGGAGTCCTGTTCTAAATATCATTATCCTGACAGATTTAGGTCAATCGCGAAGGGGGTCATGAGGACAGACAGGGAGACGGCATCACAAGAGAGCATATCAGTAAAGAAAAAAAGTTATAGTTTTTCATGTAAGCCACAGAAACACATTTCACACTTTCTGAATGATTGCATTGAGTTACAGAAGCTACTGAAGCCAGCACTTTGGCTCTCTGTCAGGACTGAAAACTTGACATTCTGGAGATACAAGTGTGTCATCTGACACCCACAGTAATATAATATATATAGACAGACTTTTTGGCCACATTACAAGAGGAACTATTCGAAGAACCCCCACCTTTTCCACCCCTAATATTCTCCTACAATTCCACAATTGTCTCCTTCTCAATCACGTAAACTGCCCTCTTCTCATTTCACCCTCCTCCTTATGACATTATAAGAAAACAATAGGCAGAGAAAGAGAAAAAAAAAAAGGGGGGGGGGAGCAATAGACAGACACGACAGAAGCTTCGGTGACATGCTCTCTCCAGACCCGCAGCTCTCTTTCTTTCAAATCCTGCCAAAGTTTTGAAGAGGCACCCTTTCTCTCAGCTTATAAATCGCCTCCCTATTCACTCCATCAAAAAAAGCAGATGCAACAGATCTGGCAGATCCCCTCTGACAGACAGGCAGGAAGATCAGAGTGAGGTGAATGATGGAGAGGGAGGCAGAGGGAAGAGGGATGGAGGGGTGAGGGATAACAATCCAATGAATGACAGAATACAGGTTTGGGTTTGCTAGACAACCTCTCGGCTGCCTCCACTCCCTCCAGCAGCCAATGTTACCAGACTACTCCACTGTTATTGGCCGACAGTCTCAAGAAGCCAGACAGCAAGCTTCGGCGGCAGGGGAGGAATGATAAACCGAAGAGCAGGAGGAGGAGAAGGAGGAGGAAAGAGGAGGCCAGCGGGGGAGTAAGAGGTGTTTGACACTGAGTGAGAGAGTGAGTGCTTCTCTTCAGGAGCATCCCTCCCTCTGTTGCTAACATTTGGCTGAACTTTTAGATAGGATCCTCCCTCATGACGTCTCCTCTGTAAGGTCAGGCAGAGAGAGAGAAGAATGGTACATGGAAGGAAGAGAGGAGAAGAAGGATAGGGGCGAGGCCAGTGTACCATTACGAACTGAAAGGGATGTTTGGTGGTGGGTAAAGAAAACTTGACCCAAAACAGGTCATTTAGCAGATGTTCTTATCTAGAGTGACTCATAGTGAACTAACAACAGGGACAGTCCTCTGGAGCAACTCAGGGTTAAGTGCCTTGCTCAATGGTGGCAGCCTGGTATTGAACTCACAAACTTATGGTGTTCTATGAATGCCTACTAGACCACTAGACTACCACCACCACTGCTCTGTGCTACTGTTATGGTCTCATAGTTGTATTTAATACATGGAAGAAGTACAACACCTGTTGCACAAACTGGCTCTTCCTCAGTTACAGAGTGATAAAAAATATATATCCAGTAGACACAATAATAATTCATGTATTCGTTGGAGATCTGAAGATCTGAAGTCTTTGTTGATTATTTCCTGTTGTTATAGAAAACAAAGTTGTCACCTTGTACTGTATGCCATTATGTAGATAAGGAGAAAACTGTTTAACTGCAAACAGATAGGCAGACAAAACCATCCGGCATAGCAATAACATGAGCATTTAGCTTGAAGAAATCAATTTGGATAAAACATTGACCCCGGTAAAGATTAGAGACATAAACAGGAGGGAAGCAGGATACACATAATCCCCTTTTCATTCCAGTTTTCTTTGACTCTGTATTTCCTTTCTCTCTACTGAATGCTAATTCTTTTCTGCAGCACGCCAAAGCTCACAATGGATAATCTGTATGGTAATAGAACTGCTTGAGCCCAACTTAACACATAAATGTGTCAGAAACTCAGTCGGAATATAAAAAAAAGAGAGAGTGGAGAACATGAAAACGAATCCCCTGGTCACAAAAATCCTGCCATGATATTCAGAGGTATTAATTTCTAATTCCACATTTTCCATGTTCAGATGTTCAGGAAAGAGGACTAATAGCTGAAATTATATTTGGTAATAATTCATGCGGAGTGGACTCCCTTTGAGCGCTGGAGGGACCCAACTCTAATTCATCAGAAGGAATCAGAGAACAGCTCTGTGATATCCGTCTTTTAAAACATCCGCCGCTTGCTCAACGTTTCATCAGGGAACACAATTTAAAAAAAATACGACCAGAAAATCAATCAGACCACTGCAAACGGATAGGCGTCAACACATTCATTGGTACTGATGACAGTATGACAATATATGTCCATTTCTCATATGTCTGAGCAGACATATCAGATCATGTGATTTATTAATTACAAAATGTTTCATATCTCACTCGAATGTCACATTTACCAAGACAAATGACACGTTTGTCCCGTTTACTTCATCGGGGATGCACATGCAGCAGGGGGGTGGAAAACTCCTTGCCACAATGTCATGATGTCATATATATGGATATTTTCTGTATTGATGAATAATATTGTGGAATTTGTCTTTGCATCTTCAAAACCTCTTCACCACACTCCACACTTTTATAGACATGTTGGCTCGTGCTATAGTAGCTAACAAGACACCTGGAATTCCAGTGTCTGTTGCAGTGACAACACTGAACCCACTAATATCTGGCTTTTGTCTTTAGTGGGAAAGTTTACAATTGGCATTGTTTCCTGGGACAAATGGCTTTGCAGCAGTCACTGGTATTTATCGGCTCCAGCTCCAATCGGTAGTGATGGAAGCATGACACACTCATTGTTTTCCCCCTTTTACGGTGCTGTGACATGCGTTTATGTAAATAATACAGAAAATCAACAAGCGGTTTGGACAATTATTATGATGTATCAAAGTACAAAACGCACAATTAATATGCTCCCCTCAAAGCCACTAGACTCCAGTCAGAAAAGAGTACTTTGCCCGCGCTGATCATCTTAAAACAGACTTCATTCAAACTCGACTGAAACAAGATGAAACTCATGGAAACCATCTTTGTAGTCTTTCCACTGTTCAATCACCAACTCTGGTTTGAGAGTTTGAAAGAGAGACTGAATGAGTAACAGATATAAAAAAGAAGTTTACTAACCCTGCTTTCCAGCACGTTCATGACGTTGAAGGTGACACACCAGAAAGAAAACAGAAAGGTAGACTCGTCTACTGGCAATGGGAAAGGAGTCTATTGCCTACTTTTCGCAGATTGTTTAAAACACCTGCATATACATGCTCATTTTGGTGGGAAAAGTTTATAAGATCGACAACAGTCATTTCATTCTCTCTTCACATATGTAATGTTAGGATAAAGAAAGTAATGTTAACACATATTAAACGCCTGCTGTTTCCCTCCTGCGCATGTTACGAACATGGAATATGTCTTACCTTCCAACAGTTGTTTCTTCCTCACCAGTTCCTGAGCAACACTGTCCACCTTCTTATTAACATTCAGGGCTGTGACCGGATCACTACACCCTCATTGCTAATTTTGCGCTCTGAGCTAAAAGAGAGGTTTTCCACATTTTACTTTAGTTTGGATTTGTGCAGCATGTGTCACAAAAGAAAGGTTTATCTGAACACAAACTGTCAGTCACTGCTGTTTGTTTTCTACCCGTATATAAAAGTGCATCTTACAATGACGGGGCTTTGAAAGCCATCAGACAAACAATACTAAAGGTAAGTGTGTCATTTTTGAAAGCAGCATTACAGCCTAATGTAATGAGTATGGTGAAGCAGGACAGTACCAGTGAAAAGAGTAATGAAAGCCAGTTGAAGTGTACGAGAGGCAGCCCTCTGTGAATGCAGCACAGAGAAACATGACAATATGTATAGTTATTGTTACAGCAAAGTCTGTTGGGGCAGTAATAAAGTCAGGACGATTATATAGCTACAGGGGGAAATGCAACACAATTTCATGCTGCATCTACAGTTTAGGCGCTTTATGGGAACATAATATCAATGGCACTGTCATCAAAGAGAGGAAGATTTAAATAAGAGGAAATATGTTGAGGCGGGTAGATTTCAATGTTTCACCATTATCACGGGTCACTGATCCAAGGGGTGACTGGGTTCCAGTTGTGTGAAGAATACTGCACAAATCTATGTTCTACCAAAAAGAGAAATATAACGAAATGATGTCCTGGATTGGTAGAAATGAATTATGCACTTTGATCATTATGGGCAATAGGAATTAAAGGAAAATAATGAGGGTGAATTTAATTTAAGGATCTAGTTTTAATTGTAGTCTATTTTAGAAGTGCTGTGTAAAGATCCTCTCCATGCTTTGAGGTTTGTACAGCCTCTAATATTAAGAGAGAGAGAGAGAGAGATAAAGAAAGGGGGCAGAAAAAAAAGAGGTAACAAAGAGGGGCACCACCTCCTCCCCCACCACCAACAAAGCCTGCTTTGTTAATTAGCCTGTGCCACATCAGCGTTTTTCAAATAAAAACCTTTTTGATACGCCTCATCACAGGGAGATCTGGTCTTTGTTTTTTTTTAAAGGAGGACACAGAAAAAAAAGTCAGTAAACTTGTGCATGTGTGTGCATTTCAAACAAGTTACTTGGGAGTTCAGGTGGCAACACTTTCTATAATGCATTCTAAACAAACTATGTGTTATAATCTACTTATAGCACTGTATGATTATAGTTGTAAGAAATCATACATTTTCATAATGCTTTATAACAATAATATATTAACTCATTACAAAGCAATTTATAATTACTCATAAGGCCAAGTCTCCTAATACTTTATATTTGCTGGTCACACATAATTCCCAAAGTTGTAATACATTGTAGTATTTTTTATAATGCATTATAATCAATGTTGTAACACATTATAAATATGTTTAATAATGCATTAT
>CALSCE010010660.1:3982272-4004518 GCA_943593645.1 Bovichtus variegatus
TGTGTGTGTGTGTGTGTGTGTGTGTGTGTGTGTGCGTGTGTGTGTGTATGTATGTAGAGGAAATAGAGAACAGAGCTGATGAGATGGATAAGGCGCTTGGTATAAAGAGAGAAAGTTAAAAAAAGAAGAAAAAATGACTTTTCATCTCTCTCTCTCTCTCTCTCTCTCTCTCTCTCTCTCTCTCTCTCTCTCTCTCTCTCTCTCTCTCTCCCACCTCCAGTCTGTCATTCTCCCTCTGATCATTAGGAAGTTTTAATTAAAGACTAGAGGATTATTCTAGTGGCCTGCAGTCTTTCACCTTCTCTCATCATCATTCCCATTTCTTCACTCCCATTTCCCCCCTCATTCTGTGGCTCTTCAGGTTATGGCTGTGTGTGAGTGTGTGTGTGTGTGTGTGCGTGTCAGGGAGCTGCATTTGGTGAAGAGTGGTAATCAAAGCCTTCCACATACAGTGCCAATGATCTCTTTCTTTATCTCTCTCTCTCTGTCGGCAGCAGATGTCTTAAGTCTCCAACATGCCGGAGAGTTGTCTGAGTTCAGTATCAATATTAAAGACAGACAGGATGTAGTGTGTAGTTGTAAAAATGTTAATTTCTCAACTTAAACTTACTAAAGAGACTTTGTTCAAACATACTCACAGTGCCCACAGTGTTTCTTCATGTTTCATATTTTGCAGATTTTTGTGGCTGAATATATTTTCTATTTTTGAAAACCTTGCTTGCCTGTTTTTATGATCATATTTTCACACTTTTACGCATTTTTAGGTGTTGGTTACATTTTGTCCCATTGTGAAATATTTCCACAACATCTTGAAAGACATAGCTCACACATGCTACATTTTGCCTGTCAATATGTGTTTTATCTCTCTGGTAGACTAGTGACCTGCCTATTTTATTATCATTTTATTACTTTTAATATCATAAAGTTTGTCAATCGCTTGTAAAGCACTTTGAAGTGCATTGATTTGTTCGAAAGATGATATATATATAAAGTGGGATTGATTGATTGATTGATTGATTGATTGATTGATTGATTGATTGATTGATTGATTGATTGATTGATTGATTGATTGATGAGGTGTGTTGGGATACCTGAAACCCCTGTAACCCTAAACAGGATAAAGTGGATTTAGAAAATCGAAAATTGTTTAGAAAAACAACAAACACTATGGCACAAAATGGACTTTCTTAAAGTTAGGGAAATATCATGGTTTGGGCTCAAATCTCTACTTTTGTACGGTTTGGAGAACTGTGTTGTCATGCTAATAATAATAATTATAGAACATGTTTATTATTTATTTATAATTATAGAAAAGTTATGGAACGTGCTTTAAGAAAATACAACATTGACTCGCAGTAACAAACGGGATTAACAGAACAGAACAGAAATCCATTGCTGTCAAAAAATAGAAAGCAAAAAGCCCTGTGTTGGCCCTCCTGGTCTAACACACATGTGACTGCAAGGTCACTCGATAGAATCTACTTCAGAGTTTGGTGTGCGCATCATCATGTTTCTCTCCACTGTCTGTTGTGAACTCTGTGAGCGCACATGGTGACACAACTGCTTAATGCAAATAATCAAAACACTGTGTTTGGACCCCGCCAATATTTGAGATTGAATCAGATGTATACTATGATTTGATGGGGTGGTTTTAATATTCATCTGCTAAGTGTATTAGACTTTATTTCAGCAGCACACATTGTTTGTAGCAGGATCTAAGCACTCTATATTGGAGTAGTTGTTTTGTAAAGTTTAGATTAAGATCGTTTTATTTGAATTTGAATATTTTTGGAGAAATACTTCTGATGTTGCTTAATAAGGGGAAATAAAAAATTGATATGGGGATAAAATCTTTTTGAGTGCCATATTTAGCAACCCCTACCATCCCAACATATTCTCACTCCCAACTTGTGACTTACGGTTGCTTTTTTTAGGACCTCTTGGTGTCACTTTCAAAACCCTTTCACGGAATTTTTCGACATGCAGGGTAGTCCAATAGACTCCTACACGTGGTTGACGTTGTGAATTCAAACTAAAACTATTTGGTTAATGTGAGCTATTTGGTTAAGAGAGAGAGGAGGGAGGCGACCAATTAAATATTTTATTGTCAACAAAAGAAGTCTGGCCTTTTCAGGCAATCTCCCATCCCAGTACTGATCCGACTCAACCTTGCTTAGCTTCGGAGATCTGACGAGATCAGGCGTGTTCAGGATGGTATGGCCGTAAGCATGTCTTCTCGAGCCTCCCACTGCAACAGTTAAATTTAGGCAACAAAAAGATTTGGTTGTGATTGGTAAAACATCATTGTTTGGCTTATGCACGTTATGCACGTGGCCTAAATTAGGGATACGTTACGTAAATTCAGTTACATTTAAAGAAGTCAATCTTGACGTTAGATCTTACACACAGGACACGAACATCGGTCTCATGGGTGAAAGTCCTGTATTGTTTATCCAATCTATCCCCCTGACCTTCTCCCGACACGGATTCTGAGTTATTTTACAATTCGTCATTTGACTTACTCAACATAATTACTATGGCCTCAAGAGGCAGCCCTACATGTGCAAAACTGTCGCTAGAGGGGTATGTGGGCCGTCATAGTTGGATTTACCAAGATGCCAAGATTACCAAGAGTTGGGAGTGAGTTGGGGTGCTGAACATCCTTTTTCTTGTTACAAGAAAGATAGCTTCTCTGCTATTCCACGGAGTAAAATATTCCTGTTGTTGCATTGCCCTATGAAAAAAAAAGCTGTTTCAGCTAGTCACCATCTGACCATATGACCAATTGACCTGTTGAGCATGTTCTAAATGTGATTTCCAAGGAGAAGCAGTCGTTCATATTCTGAGTTTCCAATAGCTCAATGTCAAGTATATTATAATACGGTAAAATATATCAGGGGAGAGGGTTTTATCCTTTTAAGGGAGCAATAGGAATATTATGTGAGTATTTGTACAAATGGATTTATTTCATGAACACAGACAAAGAATGTGGCAGTGGGTGCAGGCTTAGCAGCTGTACAGGAGGGCTTGTGTAATTGTGTTGAAGGTGTATAGAAGCTGCATACAGAGACTGTCAGTGCTGTTACTGATCCCGTCAGCACACACCCTGCAGGGAGTGGACACATACTCCTGCTGAACACACTGGAAATGATTTGATGGAATGATGGAATCATTTAATACATTATAGGGTAGTGACTGCCATTGCGTCACACTACCTCAGACTTCACTGCACTTGTGAGGACATTGCAGGACAACATGAATGTTATTACCCAAAAGTTGTGGCATCAAAATTCTAGAAGTGGCAACGATCTTAATGTCCTCACTTTGGAGGACAAGAACATGAAGACACACTTTAATCCCTCATGGAGTCACATCAACTGTCCTAAAAAAGTAGTTTATTTTTGTCAAAATCCCAAAGCCCTCAAGCACTCCATCCATCTTGAACCCTCCATCAATTACATCGTCCACGGCATCAGAGGACGAGTACAGCAGACACGTAATCACACACCTTTAAAGTATTGGCTGGTCTGCTTGCTTTGTCCCCGTAAAAAGAGGACAGGAAAGAAATGAAGAACAATAGGACAAAGAAAAATTAGGAAGTGTAAGTTGGGTGGTGATGGTGAGGGTATAGGGTGCTGTGAGATGCTGTTTGTTTTGCATGTCATTACAAAGTCCCCAAAGGTGATCTTTAACCTATTATCATGTGTTGTAAAAAGCCAATGAAAAGAAGTCAACTGAAATTTCAGTCTTTACAGTTTTACATCAATCAAAGCTGGTATATAGTTACATTAAAATGTCATTACTATAGTGTCCATCCATCCATCACTTCCTGTTTCTATATGTGTGGCTTTGTGTGTCTAAGAGAACAGACAGCCCCAGACAACTGTGTTTGTGTGCACTTCAGTATGCATGCATGAGTTTCATGTCTCCACACATCGATGCACAACGCACTCACACACTTCCATGGCCAGGAGGTGTTTGTTTCTCTTTTAAATGGGCAACGCGCCATATGTGTGGTCATTAGTCTAAAGACCGTCCTTCAGCCACACTAGAGGACAACGTGTCAATGAGTAGATTAACTAGCCACCGGTGTTCCCCGGCTTTACTAAAGGACCTTGAATTATAGCAACTTTCACTTTGTTTCACTCCCATCAATTTTATGGAAAATATCGCACAAATCACAAATGCCATGACGGATGTGTGGCTTGAGGTGAAAACACCAAAGCATTTGTTTGGAACATGTTACCGAGAAAGAAAAAAAAAACAATGGCGTTGCGGTGACGTGTTATTGCCAGAATGAGAGGAAATAATTGGAACTGGTGTTAGTGGAGCACAGGATCAATTTGTATGTTTGTCTTAACTTGTGTTGTGGTTTAACACAGAGAAAGGCGCTGCTCTTTGCTCCACTCAAGATTTTTAACCCCTATTAGACCGAGGCCCAGCGGACACTGTGTCCTACTGTAGCTACAGTAAATTGCCAATTTGGAACCTTACTGTATATCCGCCCCAGTCCTTCCTCTCTGTGTATATAGGAGAGTCATTGTTTCAGGAGAGTAGGAGAGTCATTGTTTCCATGCCTTGTCTGTCACACACACATAAATACCTACAGGAACACATCCACAAATACATACACACACTCAAAAGCACACACAATCATACTTGCATTCATTGCAACATGCATTCATACATTTACAGCTCCACAATCATCTACTATTTTGGTGATTTAGAAAGATATGGGCTGGGTTAGCACAACTTAAAGGTGAAGTGATTTGACTGTGGAGCCATGGGTTTATAATAGAGCGTATAATACATAGATATATAAAATCACTGACCTCCTTATAAGCTAAAGAGCTTCATTTAATTAGTTAGGAGGTGGATATTATGCTCCATACTTACAACATTAACTTGTGTAACAACTAACTGGTGTAATGGACGCGCCACTAAAAGCCAGTTTGAACCCATGTTTGAACATGTTTAAACATCAAGAAAATATATTTTCAAAATCAAAGTGAAGGACATATTATGTATATTAAGTACAAATATGGCTGTGACTCATGAGTAACATTGTTCTTACCCAGAATAGCAGAGGTTGGCAGATTTGAAAATATTCAAAAGAAAAACACTGTGTGATTTGAAAGGAGTGTAAATGACTCCCACTTTATTTAGTATTGCACAGTCCATAAACATTTTTTTTTTTTAAATCACAATTTTGCCCCTGTTTTCACCTTCTATTACATAAGTTGAGCCAATCACAACAAGCAACATCACACCTCTACTTCTACTACATTTACAACTACTCCATATTTTCACGCCTTACTGTTTACGTCTCAGAGCAGCTGGCGTTAAGTCCATAAAAATAAAAAAACTCAAACGCTGTCCCTTCAGACCAGGTTAACAGTTAAATGAGAGCACATGTTTTTATAAACAACCACTTACACTTCCACAAAGGTGCATCAGGGCTGCTACCGTGTCAGTAATTAAATTATTTCAATGATTAAACTGGAACAGCTGTTGTTTTGCCACAGCCTCATTTAGGACTGGTGTTTTTTTGGGAGTGTCCGTCTCCCTGTCTGTCGTTCAGTCGGTTTTGTTTTTTTTGGTCCAAACTGAAATATCTCCACATCTATCAGATGTTTTTTTTTTTTTGTTTTTTTTTTTTTAGACATTCCTGGTCCCCAGAGAATGAATGTTTTTGGTGTAGAACATCTACAACTACAACTATTGGTTGGATTGCGATGGAATTACGATTCAGGCAGCCATGGTCCTCAGAGGATGAATCCCAGTGAGTAAAATGTCTCGACAGATGGTTTGATGTGAAATGTTTTACTGACATCCACATCCCTTCACTTTGGTGATCCTCTGACTTCATCTTATGTAATTCCCTTAAGCCACAGCTGTACTGTGTTTGATGCTAATGATAATGCTGGCATTACAAAATGTAATGGCTGTTTAACTTTGGTGTCTCTAGGTTGTATGTATGTATGTATGTATGTATGTACGTACGTATGTATGTATGTATGTATGTATGAACGTATGTGTTTAGTATTCTTAATTTTTGGACTTTTTGTAGTATCACTTTACGTTGCATATCGGATCTGGTTTTATTGTATATTTATGTGGTGTTTTGTGAGGTCATGCAGCTTAGCCATATTTGCATGATCTTTATCATCATCAGCAGCAGCAGCAGCAGCAGCAGCAGCATCTATATCAATACACATACCTTCTCACACACAGACAACATGTACTCACATGTACAAAAATCATTCCGTGGACACCCTCACAAAATATGAAAACAACACTTTTGTGTGAGCACCCATGTACACACACATGCTCTTACATAAACAACCATTAATTGAAAATACACACTTGTATTCTGACCCACACACACACACACCTTACCTGGGCCCTGCTAGCCCTGGGCCTGTCACTGTGTATGGACCGAGCCATTTATCATGTAATCTGGTGGGGAGAATGGACGGGGCACTATCAGCAATCTGCTATTGATCCACGCCTGGGGCCCCAGCTATTGTTCATCTGTAGCCTTCGACTGGCACCCAGCATTAATGAAAGAATCTAAACAATGCATAGCAATCAGACACCCCCCAAATAACCCCGTCTTCCCTCTCTCTGTCTTAAGAGAAAGAGGACAGGAGCTGGTGGGGTGTTAAAGAAGGGAAACCACTGTAAAATGAAGAAGGAAAAGTTTTTTCTCAGTTTGGAAGAAAACTTTTGTTATTATGTTTCTCTTTGAGTAGGTGTGAGCAGGAGGAGAAAAACACATTTATCATGTCAGAGATGGCGCATATCATCCCTGACCCTGAGCACCAGACGACTCAGTTGATATCGAAGCGGCCTATTGAATAATGCTCAACGGCATCCTCTGCCTAGGAAATAAAGACGTATGGTAAATCAGTACGATTAAGGGATCCTAAGAACATGGCAACTGAATTTTTGCATGTTTTTTCTCTGAGTATTGGCAAAATAGTGATGAAGTTGGGGTGTTTTGGTCATTGGCCAGAGGACGTTCCCCTATGTGCTTTTAATGCAGACGTGGCAGGAGTCGACAAGTGTATTTCATTGAGCATGCATGTTTCTTTCTTATCCAGACAGCTGTTGGAGCATGTTCTTGTTTATTTAAAATTATGTTACTCCAATTCAGCAAATAATTGAACAAATTCCACAGTCAACCCAAACACAGAAGCACTTCTGGTGGTGTGTCTATCCTTGATTCAGATGTCAGCTTGATGGATGGGATCAAAACAACAAAGAAACTCAGTTCAAAACAACAAAAAAGGGCACTTGTCAGTGGCCTCCTAAACAACCCATGAATTTTTAGCCTGATGATGGCGCTGGAGGAAAAATGAGGGGATCACCCAAGTTTTTATTTATCATCCTGGGGTCACAATGAATGTCTCTTCCAAATGTCCTGACAAACCATCTTCTAATACCATCCAATAGACATATTTAATTCAAAACCACATGCAACCACATGGTGGTGCCTTAGGAAAAGTAAGGGGATCACCAAAGTTTGAAAGAAAAAAGTGGTGGACCGACAGATCAAGAGACGGACATTACATCCCTAGAACGATGATACAAGATATGTTTTATTATTTCGTTATCCAACCAAAAACACAATATTTTCCCTGACTTTAACCACAGTAACCATGCGCAGGTGTAAACCTTAGTCTCCTGCACTTTGTATGCTAACCATTCGCCCTCTATAGCTTGTGTGTGTTACGAGAACCAAGAACCTCATGGAATGGAAGAATTAGATTTCCTCCAAAATGCGTTAAATGGCCATTTAGTATATAAATGTAATTTATAGGAGACTGGGTTGTGGTACGGGAGGGGTCATGAACCATGGTCTCCCATCAGTCTTTGCTCCTCAAACCATCCACCCCAACAAACTCCTTGTGTTGGTATAAGAACATCACGCTTAATATGCTCTTGCCATCTAAAGAGGACATTAATTACTATCATAATTGTGAAGGGTCAAGTTTTGGAGGACTTGGTTTATCTCTTCTTATTAACCTAATCTTCTGGCCTTACTGATTCCAAACAAAGGGTGTGAAAAGCATACTGCAGGTGAGTTTGCTAAAAACTCTTCAAATGCCTTGAAACTTTATTCTCAATTTCTCTGACAGAAATAAATGTGTGTGCACTTTGACAGGAAGTTCCACACAAAGTAACAAAGTCTAGTCCTTTTCCATTTTTTTCCTTTTCTCAAAGTCAGGTTAATTCAAATAAACGTTGCATAACTGCAATATTTACAAGTAAATAAAAAGAATGAATTAACATTAAAAAAAAAAAAGGTAGGACAAGACCAGAAAATATCTACTGTATGAATTATATTGTAAATTGTAAATATTAAAAGTACAGTACACATTTTACAGTAACTCTGAGTTTTACGGAGTTAACTACTCAAAAATCCACTATGATGATATCCTCTCACAGCATTTAGTTCTCATTATTATGTTTTAAAGTAATTTGTTTTTTTGAAATGTGTAACGTTTTGTTTCCGAATGTATTCCATTGTCTCCTGTGCACAGGACCAAACAGACACCATAATACTAACAAATTCCTTTTTTTGCATCCTCATATTTAAGACGCCCCATCAAAGAACACCTGTTTGCGTCGATCTAAATCTCTGTAGACTAACATGCTGTACCCATACACACACATGCACACAACATACACATAACATGCTGTGTGCATGTCAGACAGGTTTGTCATTTCAAATGAATAAACAGATGTTCCACCTGCAAGATATAATTGTGGACCTGATCTGGACCAATCAGGGTCCAGTGTGTAGGAATCTGGGCCATTTTACAGAGCTCTTGTTTCCAGGCAGACGAGATGCTGATCTAACCATGGGGGCTCCATTGTCAAGTTGCAGTAGGAAGTATGCCAGCCACTAAAGCACAGGACCCACAGGACCTGGGAACTCAATTACTAATTTCCGCCAAAGTAAAAATAAAAATATAAATTCTTAACTTCTCATTAAAGATTTCTGTAGATCTTTTTTTCTTTGTGCTCTTGTCACTAGGGGGTGGGGTGCAGCGAGGGAAATGGTTATGTCATGTACTTCTGCGGTAATCAGGATCTATCCAAATTTATGTCAAAATGTGATGACAGCTGGTGGGTCATTTGGCTTCTATTTAAATCTGACACCCACACAGTCATGATGAAGCAGCTTAATTGAGTTTTGCCTAAACTTTTATGAATAATTCCAAAATATGTCTTTTTTTTACATTGATTGATGGATATTAGGGTTTGTTGTCTTATGCCGTCGGACCCCAATCTGCTCGATGGTGCTCTACAAAAAAATCCTCTTGGACCATGAATGGCATGAAGGATGTTTTACTAATTTGCACAATTTGGAAAATGTAATTTGACATCTACTTTCAGTTTTCTGCTGTATTAACACCACATTTTGGTGTATGGCCTTATGCACTATAATTGGACAAGACCGGTCAAAAAACATTAATAATGAAATGAATTGCAAAACACTCAAAAGTAATTGCAAAGCGCATTTAGAATACATGTGATAGAAATACTATACATGTGATAGAAATACTATAATAGAAAAAGTATGTGATTAGTTTTTCTCACACTTTGCTGCTTGCAAACCCAAAATCACCCAAACCCAAAGTTACATACTATGGTCAAAAGACTGATGAAGACTGTGAGATGCAAGTCCTGGAAAAAGGGATTAAGTAAAGCTTGAGTTGGAGTTGCACTAATCAATATTTGATATACTGTAGGTCAAATGACGTTGTGTAATGTAAAAGGAGTCACTCGTCGTGGCAAATGATCATCTGACTCTGCAGTTCTCCTCTGTATGGAGTGTTTTAGCGTCTTTCACCTTTTGGGTTTAACAGTTTTAGTTCAGACTCATGACTCTCTCATGACCTCATTTCGAGCCAGAGCAGGCAATCAGTTTGAGAGCTCAAACCCTGTAAGCTACCTACCCAGAACCAGCAGACACACAAAAACTTAGTGAATAGAGAACATAGTGGAGTATTTAGCAGCTTAAGGGCCAAATATTTCCCTCAGGTATCAGAACAGAGCTAAAGGGAGAGTGAATGTTGGACTTATAGTTGTGAGGTGGACAGAAAAATACGACTCCAAATTGTGCGCAAAGAGCGCTTGATGTTTTAATAGTTTATTTTAAAGTTGTAGGGATTTTAGCAAAAAATGCTAATGATTTAGGGGGGGGGTTGAGAATCACTTTGCTTGCTCCAACAATGAATGCTTCGTCTGTCTGATTTGTTGTACACAATTCTCTGTGTGGAAGTATCTCTGTCTCTCTCATAAAGCAGTGTGATTGCCCATAGCATCACCATCTGCCAGCTAGCACAAGGTGAAACACTAAGCACTCTAGTGGGATGAATGAGTAATAGCAGCGTGAGTGTGTGAGTGTGTGTGCATTCTCACGTTACCCGCACACACATACCTATCCTCATCGTTAACCCTGGTGTAAACAGCTCAGTCTTATTATCGCTGCTGGGGCAGCCTGCAGACAGAAAGACAGACGGACAGTATGTTAGCCAGACAGTCAGACAGTCAGACAAGTTAGTCGGTGGGAAAAGCCTGAACCACACTGTGATATTTAAAAGCATATGTTATCCATGGTTTCAAGAAGTGAAGGGTCTGCGCTGATCGGTGCTAATTAGAGCGGATGTCCATGGACGTATGATACTGCATCTTGTAGTGCGTGCAGGTTCAGCATTTAATCTTCTTCCGTCCTGAACGAACATTAGACAAGTCCATTTTTTCAAACTTGTTTCGGTTGGACACTCTGAAGGTGTTCCTGTAGTTTGAGCCGGTCATTTCTATGAATGTGTGTAAGTATATAAGTACTCTGTGATTGAATGTGCGCAGCAGTCAGGTAGAATTTTAGGTCTTGTAGTGCTTTCCCGGCTTAGGAGAAAGTTACTTACACGGTAATATATATTTAGTTTGTTGTTCTCTTGGTTACTCATCATGCGCCCCGGCGAGAGGCGTGGTAGGGTGTTGCAATGGCAATCTAGTGGCATACTGAAATCTTGGTGCCAAAAATGAGGCAGAACCCTTGTATGTCCAAAATCATTACTTTTTTAGAAAATATAAAACATGTCCCCTCCTACTCTCCATGATCACCTACGCTGTGTTTTAATGCAGCTGAAACCACGACATGGCTGTTCTCGTTTACATATTTTTCTCCTTCTGTTGTCAGAAAACAGAATGAGTACGACATTTGATTGCGGCTCATAAATACTATGTTGATCAGCAGTCATTACCAAGCTGCTGAGCTGCACATAAAATCATGATTTTACGATGACAAAATCATCAGACACTTGCCTGGCGGTCTCACAATGAACAGAGATTTCCCTTGCAAACTAATCTAAGAAAGCCAAAATTGTACAGAGGACCGTCAGGTAATGGAGAAGTCTGTAAGTGAGGCAGACAGACAGTCAGGGGTAAGTCTGAGAGATATGTATCCTCCCCTGAGGGCTCCGGGGGGAAGGGTCTGTGGGAGAGGCAGCAGCCAAGAGATAAGGCTCTCACGTGGGGCTGCTGTCGTGTAATTCACCCTCTAATACAGCCAGGCCCTGGTTCTCAGCTCAGCCCTGATCTGCACAACCTCTCCTGAGACTCAGCTGTCACAACCCAACTCTGCCACGACTCTGAGCAGCCACACACACACACACACACACACACACACACACAGACAGAAAGGTGCTTAACGTTTGCGTGAGTGTATGCGTGTCAGAGAAGAGAGCAAGCTCTGAGCCATGTGTGTCATTTTTCATGAGAAGCTCAGGCAGGCTGAGGCTAAAGCCAGACAAGTTCCTATAGGGAGAGAGGATCAAGCCACAGCAAGGGTTACTCAGATCTGTGCGCTTACAGTATATACAGCTGTGTGTCGACTGTGTGTCTCCGTCTGACTTTGTGTGTGTATATTTGTGTGTGTTCTCATACATAGACAAGAAGAAAAGGCTGCAAAAAAAAAGAGTCCACCCTGACGAGTTATTACCTCCGCCATGGATGTTTTCAGCTCGGTTTGTCTGTTTAAGAAAAACTACTGGCCCGATTTTCATGAAACTTGGTACAATTTAGGAGCGGATCTGAATCACATGGCGGATACACACAAACTAAGTTTCACTTTTGTTAACGTTGCATCTGTACTGCATTCATGTGATCTCGAAATAATATGAAAAATTAGTTCCCCACTAAATTCACATGGACGCCCCTTTAAGTCAGAAACTCAAACAGTCTGCAAAAATTTTGGTACACATTTCATGGTTCACCTGATCGTTTCCTTTGCTATTCGTAGTCACGCGAATACTGGAAACACGATGAAAATTGGCCGGCAACACATGTTCTTTGTGGCGTCCATGTTGTTTAACAACTTCCTAATTGGAAGCAATTGGACCATACGAGGAGCAAGTGAATGCAATGAGGTCTGCACTCTCAGAGTGCCATTCTAGTTTTTACTTGAGTTCTTTTACTTGAGATAACCAGTAAACCAGTTTTGTTCTGGTGTCATATTAGAGTACCTTGCTGAAGGCCAGCTCAACACTAAAATCATCAACACTCCCCACTGACATTATGTAGAAAGTCCGGCAAAGTCGGCTGCCTGTACTAGTGTTAAAGCCAAATATGCATATATATACTATATATATTTATTTATTTTCACAAATGGCTATTTTGATATTGCAGAAAAAATAATGTAAACATTGTTGGAAAAATGTATTGACAAAAATTGAATTTAAAGGATAGGATTTTCACATGCCAGCACATAATGTAAGTTATGTGTTTCATTTGTGACTCATTGTGTGTGTTTGTTTGGGGGAGAAGGGCTATAGGACTGCAGCTTCATCTGTATTGCTCACATGTTCCTGGTTATTAATATGTCCTACATTAATAATCATATGTGACCATATTTAACGTTACATAGTTCCCTCTGGTATGGAGATATTACGTGGCCAAGTCATCTATCATCCTCTCTTGGTCCCCCCCCCCCCCCCACACACACACACACACACATGCACACACACATTCATACGCAGGGATCCTACTGGTCAGCAATCACTGCTGCAGCACGTCGTTTAATTATAAACATATCATGGAACCATCTTCCTCTCACACTCACACACGCTCAGACAGCTCGTCAAAGCAAAATCTTACAAATATATCCACTATTTTATTGTATCTTTACACCCACTTGCAAAATAATCCAAAGGTACGACAGTAAGAATTGAAGTCCGATCACAATGCGTGCAAAATCCAAACAACAAGAACAATTTATAATAACTAATAATAGGTGTAAATGCAACGGCATATATATATTAATAATAATAATTAAAAAAACAGAACCATAAAACAAGACAACATACAACATTATTATGAAATAAATATTAAAGTAAGTACAATAATGCTTGAAAAAGGTGGACTTAATTTAAAGCAAGTTCATACTTTTTTTTTTACCTCTTTCTTGTGCTTGTCTTTTTGTTCTAAACCTTCCGTGCTTAACAACAGAAAACTGCTTCGCCATACTTTTTGCAAGTCTTTTTCGGTAAATTTTTGGGACAGCAATATTTGTAATGTTTTGATGTGATTTAACATTCAGAGTCAAGAATAACATGCAGGTTTTTTACTTATTATGCAAAGCCAGAATTCCAAGTTTACTTAATATCTCTTCTTCTGATAATCAGCATTTGATAATCAGGTAGTGTTATTCAATTTACTGTATTTAGATGCAGATTGCATGTTAATGCCACATGTAAATGGCATCTTCCTCAAAAACACCTTAACTAGTTAAGCATCACTCATTAAATATTTGTGAGTGGCTCCGATTGTCAATCTTCTGGTTAGACGTTTTTAATCTGTAGTCTCCCACCACACCACAAAGTTAGACAGAAGAGAAAAAGAAAACCTGAGAGACACAAGTAGACACACAGACGGAGCTTCACGACCAGCAGGATTACAGCGGATCGTTTCAGAGCCATTTCCTCTCCCATCAGCCTCAAGTACTCTAAGGGGGAAAAAAAGAGTTGATTTAGATCCTACATCACTTTCCATTGTCTAGTCCATCACTAACAGTTAGGATTGTATCCACATTCCCCATTCCTCGTAGCCCCTTCTTCTGTCTGCTCTCACCGCTACAATGTCCTCTTACCTAGCAATGATGAGCCTGTTTCCAGTGGTCCATGGTGATGCAAGGAGGCACAAAGACATGCAAACACATTTATTCCATGTGGAAATGTGGGATACACATGGTAGAACAAAGGAGACAGTAGATAAAGTGGATATGGAAACAAAAAACATTCAGACAAAAGCTATTATAAAATCCCGTTTACAGAAAGGAGTGGGCATGTGTATGAACAAGAAGTGGACAAAATGTCAGAAATACCATAAAGTATATTGACGTTTTTAAAGGTCCATTATATTTTCAGTAGTATTTCGGGGACCGCCGAAACCCCAATAGTCCCATTGGATGAAAGGCCATTTGTCCGGCAACCCGTCAATCTGAAGGCCCATTGTTCCGAAAATACATACTTTCCGATTACCTACTGGCAAAGGCATGACCCACCCTACTGAGGGAGAGTAGGTGGGTTATGCCTTCGCCATGGTAGGAGCGAGAAGCTTCGACAACATCAATTATTATTGTGCTTCTGTCCATTGCTCGGAAGGTGTGTATTTCCGGGTTTGTTTTCTGGGTTTGTTTTCTGGACAACAGGCTGTCGGACCAACGGGACATTTTCTGCACTGTTTTGGTTCTGAAACAATGGCATGGCACCAGCAATTCAAGCTGTAGCCACTTCATCAACTCTTATACGTTTGATGTTAAACTTCCAGCTTTTATGAAGAAAATAGTCTAATGAAGTTCGTGTCATATGTTTAACACAAATGTGTGGCCTCTCTGTACCTACATAAACACAAGAGACAAAACTAGCTGAGCATCACAGGAAAGTATCAGAGTGTGTTGAACAACAGTGATTTGCTTGAATAGAATAAGACAAAGAAGATCCAGTTTATTTATTTCTTATTGTGAATCATTTCACCAACACACTACAGTATTGGTGAGTGAAAAACACGAGTACTTGGCTCTTTATATTCAAATAATATTTACTGCAAGAGCAACTTTTTTTTTTTTTTCATATATACTGTACATACTACGCAACCACACACATAACAAAATGAGACCGAGATAAAATAAACGTGGGGAAGGGGTATCAAGAAGGCCCCAAGATCACCATCCCGAAAATACTCCAGGGCAGGGAGTGCGGGGCAATCCTCGTTACAACAAACAGTTTCATTTAAATTACCGACTGGCAGCAGTTGCACACAAATATCAACTCCATTTAATTTCAACACAAACATAATTTCCATGTCATTTCAGCTATGATTTAACATATTTTAGAGAGCATCCTGGATGTAAGGACAAAATCATGATATTTTAAAATAAATAAACACTACACTAACACTTTAATCTACATCAATAATGGCAACTGGGAACAATGCAGTCAGTGTGGAGTCCACCGAATCCATTCTGAATCCAATCGTGACAAAGATTCCCACCCTATACTATCTGAGCAGCAGGGTCCAATTTAAAGCGGTCATCAGTCTAATGTAAGTTTCAAAGCCGCATTAAACAAAGCTGTTATTTATAACCATTTGGAAGCCAGCTGTATCCTATGCACAGAAGCATATAACCTGCACAAGGAGCACACAAGCTGGAGCCCAGAGCACAATGAACACCAGTGTGAGTCATACATACAGATGGGTTTACATTTGAAGAAAGATTGTTTCCTTCAGCCAGACCAAACGTGTCAACGTCGAGCCATTAAATGCACATGGTAGTGAATCTGTAACAGGCAGCCATCATTTGGGAGTTTGGCCTGATGACCGTTCTGCATTTTCGGCTGTTTGAATTGATCCAGATGATAATTCTTTATGTTAATAATACCTCTATACACACAGCGCCCATGATTTAGCCTAATAACCACTAACTACATATGCTTTACATTGCTGCAAATCCTGTCCCAGGCATAGGGTGCCATACATTTATATATTGATTTCCTACGTTCCAGGCAGCCATTAGTAACCAATCACTTCAGTACAGTATAAAAATACAACTTGAAAGATGATCCATTGCTGTAAACTGTGTGTAATGTTTTTGTCAAAGTTGTATCTCGTTGCTGTACTCAACTGTACAGCAACGAGATGCTCAACTGTTCCTTTCTCGGGTGCTGTCAGCTCTCACTCAGTGTTTGATTGACCCATGCAACCCTCCTCCACTTTTCCAAATCCAGTTTTCTACACCAGCCAGCAACAGAATGTGTCCAGCTTTGGGTCCATTATACGAGCTCATACAGAGTCCTGCTTCAGGTCACATCCATCTTGATCTTTAGCTGAATGGACAATTGACACCAAGTTGAAATAAACAATTTATTACAGTTTGTGGAGTTAAGAGGTTCCGTTAAGTAGAACATTCAATCAAGCAAACCTTACAGAAAAGAAGTAAAAAAAAATGCTCAATTAGTGACTACCATTAAAAACGTGCAACTCTTTCAATCAGTCTCCTGATTAGAAAGAGGAATTGTTTCAAACTGTCTTTTTTGTTGGGGCCTTCATCGACACTTAGCTTGGCTGTCACACAGCAACAGTTTTAATATGAGAAATTACCATAATTACCTTGTTGTTTGTATTCTGGGTTTGATTTTCCAACATTGTGCATGCACTTCTTTTCAGTAGGTGGATCTTGAAGTGTCATTGAAGGCACCAAGATGACTTACCTCTATTAGGTTTTCAACATTCCTTTGTATTTTTATATATCAAACTCAAATAAACTGCAACTAAGAGCTGCCTAGAGAGTTTAAATCAGTTTTTATACCATTCAGTCTTGTTTTTGATATATTATCGGGTCTTTCTCTTACTTTGTCTAGCTTTCACATATGTGTCCTCACACAAAAAGGGATTTCCGTAAGCGCTGTTAGCCGGATGGCTGGACATTGAAACATTTCCAGCTGATTACTTTCTTACTGGATTTTGGGAGTTGCTTCACGCCCTATTGATGTAAGATGCCTTGCATTCAATTGAGAGGAGCCTACATCATGAAAACAAAAGCTGATGTAAATTATGACTGACTGACTGCTTTTTTTGTGTGTACGTGCTTAGGCTAGAGAAATGCACATTTCACCTAATTTCCATTCTCTGGCGTCTGCCGGGGGCAACCCAACTAGCTAGCTAGCGTTAGAAGCTCTAATTAACTAATGACAGAGAGCTGGCTATTATGTTCACCCGGCTGGACATGGTATGCACTAGCAGAAAACCCTGCACAACCACAAATCGAACATTTGAACCTGCCAGATATTCCCTTCCCAGAATTCGCATCAGGTTTTTCTTACTGCTCCCTCCTCATTCTAAACAACTCAAGAGCCATGGTCTTTCTCAATGCCGGGTCATTATGTTCACATCCTTTTATGATTTGCATATAGACAGTCTCCACAAATACCTGTAGTCTCAACAGCACGCTCTCTTCAATTTGCTACAATATTGGAGTGCACACACACACAGTACAAGGTAGAGACTGTGATTTGTTTGTGACCTCCAAAACTTATTTTGTTTTCCTTACTTCTGTCTCATAAAAATGAGTCCGATCACACGCAGATACAGCAAAACAAGTGTCCAAATACACAATCACACATACACACAAACACACATACATAATACACTCTCACTTCTCTGTTCATACAGACCCCGGACAAGGTGAATAGGAATTACCCAGAGGACCTTGCCAGAAACCTTCAGGCTGACACCAATGCCCTATGCAGCTTCAATAAGTGTGTGTTTGTGTGGACCTACGCAAGTGTGTGCGCGTGTGTGTGTGTGTGTGTGTGTGAGAGAGAGAGAGGAAAAGAGTGTGTGTGATGAACATGTGTGTCCTTTGAAATGTAATAGTGCATTTCAAAATCTGCTACACAAAGCACATTCTAAAACTATGGCTTGTCCATTTCAGCAAACATTTGACTGGGTCTTTACAGGTCAGGAGAGCTTTTTAAAATACATCACCTCTCTCTCTCTCTCTCTCTCTCTCTCTCTCTCTCTCTCATGCCTGGGGCATCTGAAGGTTGACCCATGTCTCCCCCTTCCTCCATTCATCCTCCCCTCTGTCCACCACTGGAACAGCAGGGTAGGGTCACCAACCTTTTTTGTTTCATCCGAAGGTATTAGCTGTTTGAAAATGATAAATGTGACATTGGGAGAGAATCTGTTTAGGCTGTTATAATCAAAAGAAATGGTCATCTCCAAGTCCCCCCCACCCGACCAAAACCTTCCACTAAACTTGGTCCAGGCTTGATGACCTTCCAGCAGGTAAAAACAAATTAAACACACAATGCTGTCTTTGATTCAGATCTGCAATCTGAGGTTGTCTCAAGGACAAGCTGGCTTCAGGCTGCTGTACACACACACACAAACTGACACACACATGCACTCTGATAGAGACTACAAAATGCCCCCCAAAGATTATTTTCTTGGAACTATAGCTGAATTTCCATTCATTATGTTCTGCAAAATGTACTAACCGACCAGTAAAAGGACATTTTACTTGAAATTGCAGCAGTATCAATAATGACGTATGAATAAGTAAGAACAAATCAAGTAACTCAGTAAATACATTAAGACTATTTAAAGACTGATGAAGTGAAGTGACAGTGAAAATGAACAAAACTTCAAACGTAAACTGCACATTAGGACATTTGTCATGGTCTTCCAAAAGCACACATGAGCATTTTCTGATCTGTCACCTCTGTGGTTGAGGTTTGGTTACGTTTAGCCAATTAGATCTACTTGGTCAGTGTGTTCTATGTCCTATTCACACATATGGACTCAAACACTAGAGAAGCCACAGCATGTCATTCATTCAAACCTCAAAAAATGGTACCATGACCCCACAACTGTCTTTTGTCTGCCCAGGAAGATGCAATGTTTGCATGTGGCGAAACCAACATTTAAATCAAGAATGTCCACACTTGGCCTGTGCAGTATACTTTACATACATTCCAGCATAGAAGAAAAGCAGTTGGTTTTGCCCCAGGCAAAACATTGCATCATTCCAGACAGAAAGTAGACACCTGTGAGATCACAAAAAAATAACTTTCGAGGTATAACCCACTGCTGGATAACGGGAAAGGAAATGATGTTCTGACTTTTGGTATCTATTGGGATCACTATTTGACTGAAATACTCAGTTCACAGATAGACCGTTTGGTATCCAACATTAACCTCTTATCAAATTTTGTGTGACATATCGTAAAGAAAGCTTAAAATTGGTTTGGCAGATGGAAGGAAATGCAGCTTGTGTTAGTGGTGAAAATCTCCATCAAAGGCACTTTATACCTCTGTTGTTTAGAAAAAGAAGTTATCACAATGCTGATCATGCTTTGGATTATACACAATCATTCTTAAAGTCCTATGTGTGACAGCCAAAGGAATGCAGGATTGTGCTCACACACACACACACACCCAGTCAGGGTGGGATAGAGTTGTTTAAAGATAAATAGCATTAAGAGCTGGAAATACACAGTCTGTTTACCTACTTGCCGTGTTCACCCGGCGTCGCCAATAAGCCTGTTATTTGTTCTTTCATGTTCCTTGCTCTTATTTCATTGGGAAAACTAAACCTCAGATCAAAAAGACAAAAGAACCAACAAGCAGCTTTGAGATATTTACACATGTTGCTGTGTGTGGGGGTGTGTGCGTATTTGTGGTGGAACTATGAAGCCAAGTCTGTACACTGTTATTTAGCATGCATGCATGTATCACTTAAATGAACTATCTTGCAGAAAAGCTGTGTGTCTTTGTGAGGCAATAACTCATGTTTTGGCCACTTGGGGCAGTGGAGTAGTGTGTAGTAGACAATTATCTCAGACACAGATCAACATTAGTAATCATTTGGATTTGTGTTAGTGGTCACCTGACAAATTTAAGTCACACAGTCACTCTTCTTGTAGCTCTGTTCTTGGTCTCGACTAACTATGTGGCTATTTTGCTGTTGATGTGCTGATGTTTAACTATAGATTGCATAGAATAAAGTGGATTTAGCCCTCATGATGTCCCCCATTGGTTTGAAGGCTTTGACATGTTGGCTGTCGCCATATTGGTATTTTGGAGCCAGAAGTGACCATATTTAGACAAGAGGGTAAAACTGGAGGGGAGCGAGGCCTGGTGTAGGCAGGTACCGTTAGCATAGAAAGCACAAATAATCAACTAACGCTAGCAAGCTAACTTGGTTAGCAAGGTGTATTGGTAATTCACGTTAACTGTGTTAAATCATTATATTATATATAATTACTTATATTCCTGACAGTGTCGAAAAGGCTTCAAAACATATTTTAGGTCATCATGTACGGAGATAAAGCTGTAATTTAATTAGTGAACGTGGCTATAATCAATACATTTCATTTAATAATGGATTACATGATTCCTTGTAAATTAAAACAGTTGCTTGTGGTGACACAGACAGCTACATCACAGACAGCTGATGAGTGTTAATTCAGGCTGTTGTCCAGAGTCCTCGATGCTTCACCGATTAGGCGTCCCCCACAGCTGTCCACAGGGGGTCCTGTCTTTTAGTGTGTAGTCCTTGTGCGTAAAGCATCAATCACACCCAGGGGTGGTGAGATGATTCCTGAAGAAAAGCTGCAAGAGAAGAGGTGGAACTGTGTTTCTGTTTTCCACCCCAACCACCCACCTTCCACGCGCCTCCACCCCAAGCAAAGACAAAGCGTGTAATAATTACAAGGCCAAGACACAATGCAGTGTCCGTTGTGGCGCAGGGAGAGCTGAGCTGTAGCTATCACACTGGCAGATATATTCAACGCACAATTATTCATCCAGAGACTATGGCATGTAGATTAATGAGTTTGATAACCTGGAGTTTTGCACTGAGCTCAAGCCTGCCGTCGTCATCACCCTTGCCTCGCTTTCTCTTTTCCTCTGTTTCTAGCTCACTACTGACAGGGAAGGAACAGAATGGAGAGGTGGCCATCAGTTGGTTCATGTTTTTACAAGGACAGACAGATGAGAAGCGATAGGGGAAGTCCTTCAAAGTCAGGACATTTGGTTAGTCCTCACTTTACAACAGGTTTGTACTGTATAGGATTAGCAAAAAAAGTTATTATTATATTGACACATATAATCCATCTGATCTGTTATGAGGTTTACAAAAGTTATGTTAAGATCTAGTATAGATATATTCTAGTGTACTCATTCTACCTTGAGCTGCCCCGTCTACTTCTTTTTCTGCTTCTGATTTCCTACATTTCCCAGAATTTCTTTTATCAACCCCTTTAGGCCAAAAAACCATTAAGTCGGGTGAAACTGGTTATTCCTAAAATCACTAGGTACAAATCAGGTAAAAAATTTAAATGAATGATCAACATATGGAAAATATAGATAATGATTTTTGAGACTAGTGAGCTGTGGATTGCAAAAAGGTCACTGTGGCATTAAGTGCCTCCAGAGTGCTAACAGCATATACAACATAACTGCAACGTCCCCGTTTCGATTCCAGCCTAGTGACCTTCGATCCCTGTCATACCCCTCACTCTTTACCCCATTTCTAGTCTGCTTCTGCAAATAAATACGAAAACCACAATGTGACTTCCTTGATCTGTTCCTTGAACAGTGCTCTCTTTTCCCCAAATGTAAAAGCTGTATACCACAAAGAACCCATTCAGTTAATTTTTATTCTGTATAAGTTAAAATGAAGCAAGGAATTGTTATACTGTATGTCACTAAAAACTGGGTTAGCAGCCCCACCATGATTTTATGAATAACTAATAATGGAAACACTTTTATAATGACATTGAAATATAAACTGTACTTAATGTGGATTGGTCACATCTGTCTGATACCCGATTCACTTAAGAAGGTCAGTATTGACCCGATATCGATCCGGCAGATTGGATTGGTAAATCCCTTTTGTATAAGATAAGCTTTTATTGATCCCCAAAGGGAATTCAGGTGTTGCGGCAGCACATGGACAGGAATAAGTACAGCTAAATTAAATAAATTATTAACGGTATGTAAAACAAAAATACTAGTTTAAGCAGTTAAAATCAAATAATTACCAGGCACAAGTGACAGAGGTGTGATTTGTAGCAGTTTCCTTCACAGTTACATGTACAGGGTTACGGACACCAGAGTGTGTGTGTGTGTGTGTGTGTGTGTGTGTGTGTGTGTGTGTGTGTGT
>CALSCE010010660.1:4004528-4015840 GCA_943593645.1 Bovichtus variegatus
TGTGTGTGTGTGTGTGTGTGTGTGTGTGTGTGTGTGTGTGTGTGTGTTTAATTGTGAGCCTGGCATTCTTTTTCTTTGTGTGTGCATTACTGTGCATATTTGAGTTCCGTGTTTAGCCATTAGTTTGGGTTTGCTTGGATTTCAAGTGTACATGTGTGTTTGCTGGTATGTGTGGGTGTGTGTTCTACATGTTTATGTGTGTGGGGAGTGCAGGGCATGCTGGTGTTGAAGGGTTTTTTGTCCCAGGACGGTCATAATGGATGGAGAGAGAGACTTCCCAGATGGCAGACGGAGGAGGGAACAACCTACAGCACAACCAACAACAAGAGAAAAACAAGATAGATACACATGGGGGAGCTGTGTTTTTGTGGGGGTGTGGGTGGAGGGGGCTACCGCTTTAAGAAGCCACCAGTAGCTCTTTGTCTGATGAATAAACTCTGTGTCTGTCCTTAAACTAAATGATAAAACACACAAGTATTCCAGCATTAAAATCAGACCTCAAATTCAGACCATGTCCACACTATGCGGTCTGAATTTGAAAACACGTCTTTTCCTCTGTGTGTTGGCCTTCCATCCACACTAAAGCAACCCAAGTGCCTCTCCAGTGTGACCTTGAACCCTGAGTGGCTGTTTATCAAACTCCTCATTGCTTCCGACCTGACCTAAATAATTCCCTGCACACTTTGCATGTCTTTGCATGGTCACAAAAATACACACTACTGAGGAAAGCATGCAGGGGAGAAATGAAGATCATTTTATTAAAAGAAGAGGTTCAAGTTTTAAACTGCCTCGGTGCTAATGGAATAGAATGATTCTTTCTTTCTGACAACTACATTTATGCCTGAGAGACACAGGCAAACACATATGAATCAGTATGCATGTACACACACTTAAACACACAACTCCTGTCAAACACACATACCATTTAAAGCGGTAAAGTGCAGTCTCATCGGAGTGGCAGGCAGACATCCTGAATAAAATGGAGTGGCATTAATATTAATACCAGTAAAGTGCCTTTATAATCAGACAGTGGCCTGTCAGCTGGCCAAGTGGGGCTGCTAGCATGTCACACACACACACACACATACGGAGAAGTGTCGCTGACTGAGAGGCACGCGCTTATAACCACCACGCATACTGTATAACATGCAAACAGACACACACATAACATATCCTTTCATACCCTAAATTCCACACACTGTATACACAGCCACATGAATGTATGCACACAGGTAGATCTTCATGTACAAATTAACACACACATAAACAATTTCCTACTATGAGGGACTCAACGGGTCACTTGTCATTGGTGCATTAAGATTAAAACAGGTGTATTCTAAACAATTTTAAACATTTCTCAGGGAATCTTATCTGATTGTAAAGATTCTATAACTTGTTGAAAGTTTTACCACCCAGTTCAAATGATCAGCCCATTAAATGGCTGTTATCAGTGGTTATCAGTGTCATGGATATGGGTTAGAGTAGTAGGGCAAAACATTCGGGGCACGGACCAAAACCGGCCCGCCAGAGGGTCCAATCCGGCCCATGGGATGATTTTGCAATGTGTAAAAATTGTAAAAACGCTATTGTTCATGCACTGCCACAACTTTTATGTATGTTTTATGTATAAATGTTATACATTTACAAGGCAGAGGGATAACTTAACCTTCTCCCTTAATAGTTCCCACTTTAGTTGGTATGGTGTGGTGTGTCAGTTAAGGTGTCAGGATTACTTCACACATGTGGAAATTAATGTCAATTTAAAATAATTTCTAGATCTTGACAAATTGTTTTCATCATAAAGTAAAATACTATATTGTTCAGTTCCAGATACCTGACTAAATGTTTTGTGCCTTTGTATAGACACTGTGATGTGTCAGTTGTAATGCACATGTGTGAATGATAAACTGAGGCATAATATTGTTTAAATTGCACTTATTTTTATCAAGAAATTTCAGGTTGTTCATAATGTTTTGTAAAAAGATAGTTTATTAAATGTGAACATTTTCAGAATTCACTTTTTTGCACTAAAACAAAGGGACTAATTTGGAGTTGTTGTTATTTATAGGTTATTATGCTCTGATTTTACTGGTCCGGCCCACTCAAATTGGGCTGTATGTGGCCCCTGAACTAAAATTTCAAGTTTGACACCCCTGGTTTAGAGGGACCTGCTACTTACTTCCATTACGCCGTTATCATCTGTTTATATGGTTAATCACGATACGAATACAAGTGACGGCTGGCGGCCGTAGTAATAATGACGGGAGCAAAGGAGGAAGTCTGGTGACTTAGTATAAAGGCCTATAAAGTCTGCTTAGGGTGGAGGATGGGTCGAACAAACAAAGGACTTTCACCCAGGAGATCGGGTCAACCTTATTTCAACTGACATAGACTACGTAAGCAAAGTGATGTAACGTAATTTACGTCACATTATGTTGTGAACATTGGCATACTTATTTTAACCCAAACCGCAATCTTTTTCCTGAACCTAACTACATATTTTTGGCAACGGAACTGAAAATGAAACCTAACCAAACTGCAACCCTTGAATACCGTTGGATGCATCTTCTTGCCTACCAGTGGTTTTCCTAGATCACTTCTATCTAGGTGCTCAAGAGTAGAAAACCTAATGCAAGCCTGGAAAATCGGTATGAATGAGAATTAAATCTATTTTAAAAAGCAAAAAAAGGGAACTCCTACACACTATTAGCACAAAATGTATTTAAGATTCTACACTTTTTCATAGACCTCTCAACAGGCAACAACATAAACAAACAGTACAAAAGGCAGCATCTTCATACAATTGCTACAGGCTGCATTAACCAAACACAGCAGGTGTCAAATTACAGGGGCGAGTGAGACAATTAGCCACTCAAACACTACACTAGTAAACTAGAGATGAGGAAAAAAAGGGGAAAGGCACACAAAAAAATACAATAAATATAGACATTTAATCAATAAATTTAATTGCAGGAGTGGGGAGAGTGTTGAGACGTAAAGACAAATGAATATGCATTGCCAAAGTAAATATTGCATCGGACTAACAAAACATTACCTCAATGCAAAAACCTCTGAAACAACATGTAGACCATGAAATTATAATGTTTTCCATTTTTTTTTATTTGTTTCTTTACTCATATTTCAGGATTAGTACTTGGTATGAAAGGAAAGTGGGAGAGTTAGTTTCGAGGGACACATCAGGCAACAGTTGCATTGCTCGTGTCCACTCCCTTTAGCTCAGTGCTAAGTTTGTTTGGTAGCCAGGAAGCCTCATGGTTTCAGGCTCAGAGATGAGTTCTGTCCTTTTGCTCATTCGATAAGTTTGATCTCAATATTTATGAAAATGTGCAGGATAGTGGAGTGACTTTGGAGCTATAGTGCAAATGGTAAAGTGGAAGACAAGTCAAGGTTGAACATTTTCCTGTGTGCAGTTCCTCCACACAGGATGGCCCATTAACTCGTACCTTAAGATTGTGAATTCATTATTAATAAATCTTCCAGATATGTAAATTGTAAAACAAAAATGAACACACCTGGTAATGTTTGGGTCATGAAAAAGCTCTTACATGAAATGTAAAATTTAGAAAACGTAAGCAAACTTACGCTGTGGTCAGTGGGCCCTCTGACACAAGCAAGCTGTGCACACAGATCCGTGGACACAGCAACCACACATGCATTCCTACTTCTCTTGAAATCTGTGAGCTGATATGCCTGAATCATAGAATATTCACTATACACACACCTCCCACAGCAGGGGAAAAGGCCTGGCTCTGAGGTTGTAAATAAAATGCTGGCAGATGTTTCCAAAGAAGCTCCAAAGGGAGACAGAGGTCTGGTCATGTCCATAAAACAGTGAAATACTGTGAGAGGTGATGGCAGCAGCTATGAGAGGGGACATTCTGAGCATTTCCAGATGGACCTCACCACCACCGGGCTAGAACACCCACACTGTGCAAAGCAGGAGAGCAGGAGGCACTCAGGTATTCACTCCCACTGGGGAGTGGGAAATTGAGTATTATTGCTACTGCAAGATTTTGTGGCCAAAAGATGAAACAGTATAAATCAGGGGTGTCAAATTCAAACTTACTGAGGGCCATTCTGACGGTTGTGAATAAAACCAGGGGCCATGACATTCATTACAGTGATTCTTGTTATGGTTACAACTCATATACATGACTCAGAGATAACGTCAATGCAGCCAAACTGGCGTGTTTATTCACAATCAAACCAAACACATGACTGGCGAGAACCTGCCAGGAGAGGGCACATGGATGACAGGACCATAACAAATATGTTTAGAACTAGGCTAGCAGGTGGATTAAATAAAATAAAAATAGTATGTTCCCCCTTCATATTTGTGGATAATTCTTTATATCAGCAAAATAAGATGAAAGTGCTGTCAATAGCATCAAGTGCAAAACCAATGCTGTTTTTAAAGATAATAATAAGAAAAGAAAAAAAGAGAAGTGCACAATTAAACAAACTACATTAGCAGTCTAGCCTACAGTAGGTTCAGTTTATAACAAAATAGTTCACAATTAAACAAAACCATTAGGACTACTACTGTATCTTTCAACACAACAAATGTTTTCTGTGATAACACAAAATAGTCAGTGCAATAAGGCCTATCTGAAATGCATTGTAGTTTAACTTTTACCAGACACTGCACCTTTTCTTACAGATGATCTCATCTATTCTAGGCTTAATGTCCTTTGCTGTGGCCACTTTCAATACCGACGTCAAATGCTGGTCAGTAATCCGGGATCTGTGGGATGTCTTATTCAAGTTCATTATAGAGAACATCTGTTCGCATGAGTAAGTGCTCCCGAACATGGACATGATGCGTGCAGCATGAAGACGCAGCTCTGGCACAGATTCAGGGAGGAGAGGTGCAAACTCAGCAGCCCCGACTGACTGGTACTGGGTCTTCAGAGCGCTGTTACATTGCAGTTCAATGAGTTCCAATTGCAGGTGCTCAGGGGCAGTGTCGACATCAATTGCAAAAGGATTTGCGAACAGGTCAATGTTGAATTTCTGTGAATTTCTGTGAAATCAGCAAACCTCCTGCTGAATTCCTCTTTGAGTGTGTTCAGTTTGTCAGCATACATTTGGGTCGGGAGTGGAATGGTGACGGTGGCGCTTATTGTTTGACAGGTAGGAAAGTGGGTCAAATTACCTCTACGCATCTGCCCCTCCCACAGACGCAGTTTCAGTTCAAATGCCTTCACGGAGTCCCGCATCTCTGTGATCAGCTGCTTTCTTCCCTGGAGTTTCACATTCAGTGAATTGAGGTGCTCAGTAATGTCACACATAAACGCCAAGTCGCCCAGCCACTTTTCATCCTCAAGCTCGGGGACGGGCCTCTGTTGGCTTTCCATGAAACGAGCGATCTCAGTGCGGGTGTCGTAAAACCTCCTCAGCACTTTCCCCCGACTCAACCAGCGCACCTCTGTGTGATAGGGCAGATCCTCTTGCACGGAGTTCTCCTCCTCTAAAAGAGCCCTAAACTGCCGATGATTCAAGCCCCGTGCACGAATAAAGTTCACAGTTTTAGTCACAACAGTCATGACATGTTCCATGCCCAACACCTTACCGCAGAGGGCTTCTTGGTGGATGATGCAGTGGTAAACTACCAAGTTTTCTCCTGTGTCCCCCATCGCCTTTCGGGTCAAACCGACCAAACCCCGAACTTCCCCGCACATCGCCGGTGCACCATCCGTTGTCAGTCCAACAAGTTTACTCCAGGGTAGCTCCATCTTGTTCACGCTCTGCTCCACTTGGGTGAAAATATCCTTTCCCGTTGTTGTCCCGTGAATCGGTTTCACGTCCTCAGTGACGGACAGCTGACTGTCAACCCCGCGGATGAATATGGACAGCTGGGCTGTGTCCGTCCTGTCTGTACTCTCATCTACAGCTAGTGAATATGAAATAAAGTCCTTGGCTTTTGTTTTTAGCTGGCTCTCTACATTGGAGGCCAGTTCATCAACACGACTAGCCACAGTATTACGGGACAGGCTGATGTTTGAAAATGCCTGCTTCTTGTCAGGGCATACAACGCTGCACACTTTTTCAAGGCAGTCTTTAATAAACTCGCCCTCGCTAAACGGCTTGCTAGCCTTTGCGATTTCCTCTGCAATAATAAAACTTGCCTTGGTAGCAGCCTCACTTTCACTACTGATGCGGGTGAACATGCTTTGCTGATGTTGAAGGTTGCGTTTCAAGTCTTTGGCTTTCTGCAGCCGCTGCTCCATGGACATGTTAGCATATTGCTCGCCATGTTTCGTTTCGAAGTGTCTGCGGATGTTATACTCTTTGAACACTGCCAGCGACTCTTGACATACGAGACACACTGGCTTTTTTTTTAATTCACAAAACAGGTATTCAGCTTCCCACCTCTCCTGAAAATGTCGATAATCTTTGTCTACTTTTTGTTTTTTCGCCATCGTTTGTTTATGCTAGCTTTCAATCTCCTTTGCAAAGCGTACCTTCAGAGAAGGTTACTCGGCCGTTACTGACGTAGTGAGACGTGCGACAGCGCCCTCTTGTGTTTCAGCGTTGCATTGTCACAGACACAAGCTCGCGGGCCACATTAAATTGATGACCAGGATTGACAGGAGGGCCAGATTCAATATTGCGGAGGGCCATGTTTGGCCCGCGGGCCTTGTTATTGACACATGTGATCTAGAGGATACATTATAATGACTTTGGTGATCCTCTGACTTTTCCTCTCGTGCCCCCATGAGGTTGACATTCATGGTTTATGACCATCTACCTGCAAAATTAATGTCATTTCCATCAGCCTCAGCTGTACTTTGTGTTTAGTGCTAGTTAGAAAATGTTTGCATGCTAACACAGTGAAGATGGTAAACATTTTACCTTTTAAACACCAACATGCTAGTATTGTCATTGAAGGCATATTAGCATGCTTATGTGAAGTTATCCCACGTGCAGCCTTACAGAGCCACTAGCATGCCTGTAAGCGATCTAAAGTGCATGCCTCAAGTGCATTTAGGGTGTGTCCAACTCCACTTTTGTTACTTAAACGGCGCATAATGTAGACGAAATGTAAGGTGCAAGGGGCAAAGGGTTTTTATTTCGTCATTTTATTAATCAAAGGTTTGTTTTGGGAGTAACGAGAATAAACAAATCAGAATGTCATCTCCTATTCCCATTAAAAGCCAGGTGCACATGACAACTGAATGACAACTGCATCGGTCTGAAACGGTTGCGCTGTGTGCCGTTCTGCGCAGGTGCAAGATAGGGCTCTTAGTCTTATTTTAAGGATTGTCTTGGAAGGCACTGAAAACAAAACTTGTTTATTGTTTTTTGTTGGGTGTGTCATCCTGACACATGGCAAAATTAGGTGTTTGTCACTGATTATGTAGCCAAAAGGCTTCCCTGGTCGTCGTCTTTGGGATAGAAAAATTCCTCAACTTCCTGACCTCAAAAAATAATGTAATTTTCCTGAAATATTAATATTTTGCATATGCAGTGTGAAAGTAACCTCTCTTTTAGCGGCAGGCAATGTGTTGCTAAGTTCTGTACCGTATGCTTAAATTGCCTGAAAATGCATACATGAAGCATACTGAGACCTTTATTCTTGCAACTTTATTCGCCTCTTTTCAACCAAACAAGATCCTGCTCCAACATGTGTCAATCATTCTGATCAGCTGTACCGCTGTTAGGTAGCAAATCTTGCAATACTGATAAGTGTATCTATTTCTTGAAGTTCACTGGTAGATACAGTGGTGTAAGTGTCCTACTTTAAATGAAAGGCTAAGACAAAAGAAAGGAGGAGGGAGGGAGAGCATGAGAATGTAGTGGACAGAGGGAGAGAAAGAGAAAGTAAGAAAGAGAGAGAGAGCATTTATGGCTGCGATAGAATAGAATAGAATGCCAGCTCCAATATGGTGCCATGTGAGCGAGGCACTCTTGTCACTCTGTCTTTCTGTTACACACAGACACTTAGACACTCACGCACAGGCAGGTTCACACACACACCTGAAGACTCACTCATACACTCATACATAAAGTCTTAAATAGCAGGTGCACATCAGCCGTGATGTGTTCCTGCTAAATGTCTCCTCAGGAGGCTGTAAATATTCCATCAGCCTGTCTGTCATTGGCCAGAGAAAGGCATAATGAAGTCTGAAGATCATTCTCTATTCATGTGACAACATTAGCCCCTTCCATAAAACAAACTCAAATATTTATCAGAGTTGAAAAACCATTCAGTATTGTCAGTGGCAATGTAAAATAGAACAGAAAGATTAAAAAAGAAGAAAAAATAAATCACACATGAAAAGAAGGTTTTTCTAATAATAGCACCCATATTGGGTATGGTGGCAACATTCTGGTTGACTGGTTTTTATTGCTTGTTATTAGATCCTGACAAAACAATTATTAATCTTATAATTTTTTCCCCTGCCTTTGCTGGTAATAAAAAACAATTAAAACAGTACCCTTGGGCTGCACAGTCCCACCGTAGTGATTAAAAACAGGAAATTGTGACGCATAAACTATTAGACAAAGCCAGAATCAGAATCATTAATTTTCTTCATTTCTAAGGGCTAACGGGTTTTCCTAAAGTGACACAGCCTTTAGTGTAAAATTGAGATCCGAAATGTGAACCAACAACGCCAAGCCTGTGCAGAAAAGTGATTATGTTTGATTATTTGATATTTCTATCAATACTGATGACGCAACATGGTAGCGGTGCAAATCTCTGATCTATCTACAACCTTGTCATTAGAGTACACTACTGGTTGTTTAAAGTCGTAATGATCACAATTGTAGAACTTCAAGTTGCCATGAGTAGATTTTAGCAGCTTTTAATGTGTTTGGAAGTTTTTTGTTTGTAGAAAATTGGTCCCAGTGAAAATTGGATTTCATTGCATTGCTCGAAGAAGCACATGCGAAATGTTATCTTTATCATGTAAAAAAATATAATTTCACACGTTAACTAAAACTCATGTGAATGTAAAACATAAATGAAGTCAAACAAAATGCAGTATCAAGAGGGTTTCAACAATAAGGCCTAATAACGTACGGACGTGTGTATCTTAAAATTCACAAAAAGACCCTTTTACAGCTTTGCTTGAGATGGTAAAAATATAATTTTACATGTAAACTGAGACATTTTGAGTTTAAACATGTTTTCAGTTTGATATTCAGTTCAACACAATATTTAATATTTTTGTTTATGCAAACATTGCATATGTGATTAGAATGAAAAAAAAACATATTCAATAAAATTCAGCATGCTGTAATTAATGCAAGTACATTTTGATACAACACACGCACACACTCGCACTGAAGAAGAATACAGACGAGTAAGAATGACAGAAAGAAGGAAGCCCTTGAAAACCAGATGAAAAATTACAACTAGGAATGACCACAATCAATTCTGAAACACTGCACAAAATTAATTAGGTTTCTGCATGGAGGGTGTGTGTGAGTGTGTGTGTATGTACACGTGTGCGTCATTTGTCTCTGTGCTTCTCCACTACCACTGTGCTGTTGAAGGCAGGGAAGGAAGGGGGGAGGGGCGGTTTAGCCCTCTCTCACCCCACCTCATCCCTCTTCAGCCCAAATGATTAACTACAAATTACTGATCTCACAACACAACAGTACTGTCTGTGCGTGTGAGTGACTGTGCATATAAGAACCATGCATCAATATCAATAACAGTGCCAACCATTGACAAGTTACTCACATATATTAGTCATATACACAGATGCAGACAGCTACGAGCACACATAGATGTAGGCTGAAGGCCAGGATGCACCAGCATTTGTGACAGCACATTTCTCACTGAAATCAGCTTAAATTGCTATGGAATAGGGTTTGGGTGCCATGACAAAGTAAATACACGTGAAAACGTAGCCTTTGCATATAATTCAATTTTGGTGAAAATCCAATTGCACTGTTGCAAACTCTGAGTGCAGACCTTTAAAGGGAACAAAAGGAGCACAGAGTCAAAGGAAGTGGAAGCGCATCACATTAGCTGCGTCACATCACTGACTTTTATAATCCTGCTCTGCTGGAGTTCAGACTACTCCACAAAAAAGTCATGGTACCAGGAGCTGAAATGCCCGGGTTACACGATACACTCCTGATGACAGTTCAATATTCCTCTGATCGATGGTTGTTGCTGGTAAAGTGCAAGAGACGGAGCAAAGTTTCAGATAAAGGTAGTGAAGAAAAAGATGTGTGAATGCTTTAAGCCTGGTTTAGGTTTCATACTGTCCCCGGTGCGAAAAGTGTCATCATCACGCATATTTGATATGAGATTCCTCCTCAGCATTGAGGAGATGCAGGCTGTGCCATTTGGTCAGTAACACTTTACTTCTTGTCTCTTCGCTCAATGTTTTATTTACACCCTCTGGCAATTCGGAAAATACTGCAACGAACAACGCGCTGAGAATAAACTCCTTTGTGATGCGTGTTAGTAGCTCGCGCGCCATCTGTGGAGGGCCGCCTCGCAGTGCTTTCCACGAGCATAAACAAGGCTTTAGAAGGAAGGAAAGGCATTCAACAGGCTTGTGAGGTCTCAAGGATACACCCAATTTGTTGTGCGAAAACACTGAATGTATACCTGTTTTTGTTTCAGGGTACTTGTTTTTTTCTTGCGAGCTTCGTAAGTGTTGTTTAACAAGCCAGCTACCTTAAAGGACATTGTGGCTGCTAGGGTTGGCATGTGACCAGCTAGCTAGTTAGTAGCTTGCCAGCCTCAAGAGGTCACCGACTAACCCTGCAAGCGTAGCTACCGGCACCACCTATTTTGCAAAATTTCATAACTGAATTTTACTGTGCCACTTCCTTATAGTCACCGAAAGTAGCAGACACACACACACACACACACTGTGAACACATACCAACATGTGAAGTCAATGACACACTTTGTCTTTTTTGTCTACACATGTATACACACCACTTAACACAAACTTGCATTCTCAAAGTCGCTCTCTCTTATTGTACATGTGCACACACACACACACACATACACACACACACACACACACGCACACACACACACACACACAAAGGAGAAGGTGGTGCTCTCAGTGTCTTTCATTCAGCACTTTGCTCTGTCAGTAAAGATATTCCACTTAAAAAAGTGACCCTTCTGAAGTCCTCATCAGAAGAGAAGTCCACACTTTCATGAAGCTGAGACACAATTAAATACAAAAAAGATGCTTTTATCAACACAGCACTTCAACACACACACACACACACACTCACACACATACACACACACACAGTCACACACACACACACACACACACACACACACACACACACACACACAC
>CALSCE010010660.1:4020816-4039758 GCA_943593645.1 Bovichtus variegatus
CACACACACACACACACACACACACACACACACACACACACACACACGTCCAAAAACACACACACACTCTTCAATGCTGCTTCATAGCCAAGGGCCTACCGTTGGCTACTCCGTCATTTCACACACTTTAGAGCTATAGCCTCAGGCAGCCAACAAGCCAACCCCCTGCTTCCAAACACACACACTCACGCACACACACACACACACTCCCGCAGCGGGAACAAACACAGGATCCCAATCCCACTAACATGCCCACTTTAATGAGCAGCACACAGATATGTATGGACATGTTTGTGTGTTTGTTGGGAATATAGGCCAACGTGTTTCCTCTGAATCACACAAATGAATTGTGATTCCATCAGTGTAGATATACTGTACACATGAGCCAGTATGGATGAGCATGTGTGTTGTTTACCATGTGAACCACAAGGTTTTAATATCAGCGGTGAAACGGATCTGACTCAATTGAGTTGCTTTTTGCATCCTTTTCTGTCAAATGGAAAGCACGACAGATGTGAAAAGGTCTCAAGCTCTCAAACTCAATTGAAAGATTGTAGCATTAGTGTAGAGATATATATATATATATATATAAACTCGCACTAATGGTTCATCATTTCATGTAGAAAAAAAAACTACACTTGTTTTGCTATCGCTGCAGATTCATTACCATTCTTCACCCACAAAATGATCATTTGTATATTAATTACTCAACCTGTTACCTTGAATTCTTGGAGAAAAAGCTTTACCTTGAAAAAAAAAGCTTCACCTTTACGGTGAACGAAGAATCGGGAAAACAGAGAATAATTGATGAATTGAAGTTAACGGGGTCCACGTTTAACAGCAAAACTGAATAAAAACACCCGTTGACAAAATCTCACACAACTCATGCAGTATAATCCTAATAATAATAAGTCTCATTTATCCAGTCGTACGCGCGCTGCTTCCCAAACACATGCATTTTCGTTAAAGCCTTACTGTTTAAAAAATGTTTTTGCTCAAACCTTCTCAGGCTTGAAGAGGCACACTACTCATCCGTGCGAGTCCGAAGTGTTTTACATTGTACGTTTTTAGGGGAACAAAATTCTGCGTTTGCGGTGGAAGCACGTGAGAGAGAGAGAAAAACGTTTATCAAGAATTCAATTCAATTGATATACAAATGGTCAGTTTGTTGCTGAAGTATTCCTTTAAAGAATATGTTTGAGGAATCCCAAAAAGAAATAGCGACCCCTTTCAGATACTCATGATCCATTGTCAAACAAGAAATATTGATTAGAGAATACTCAAATATGTTTAACAACATACATACACACATTTGAACTTTAATAGATTGGGGAAATGTTCCACAAAAATGCAGTCATTTATCTGATTTTGACCAGACTTTAACCAATGTCTCAAAAAGTGAGATTGCACCTTTAATAGAGAAACGTCTCCGAGGTGTGCCAGCTGTTCTCCACTGTCTCCTCACTTAAGAACTGAACAAAACTTTGTTCAAACTTAATCCTAGCTGACATGTCCGTCCATCACACATTTTGTATTTCTATCTAGCTAATAAGCTGATTGCAAACACTTTTTGGAAACTTTGCAATTTAAATGTGTGTCCATCAGCTGGATTCAAGCAAAGGCAAAGGTTTCTTGGACAAAGTTTAAAAAATATATTTTTACTTTTATGTGGTTTGCTTTATTTGAGGAATTCTTTATGTTCTTTCTTTTCTTTTTTTTCTGGTGTCAGATGAGAAGAAAAAACGTGAATTTTGTGATATTTTTTGATTTCAGAACATCCAAAACATAATTCAAACAACAAACCTATGTCATGTTTTCTTTTGTCTCAATATTTATTTCTACTATCATTTATATGACAGACATGTGTCCAAGTGTGAAACATTTTAGGTGATAATTAGTAATAATATTCTTCTGCTTTTATCTATTCTTTACCTCAAGGTTGATCACACCTGATGTCTTGAACATTTTGCTACACCATTGCTGTTTCTCTCACTTGTTACCAGCTTCCAAATTCACCCTAATTAAACATAATCTCCGTCTGCCCTTTATAAAACACCACCTTCCTCATGACAAATTAAACATTACTATTAAAGCTAAAGATTGAATTCAAGAAATATTCTCTCTCTCTCTCTCTGTCTGTCTGTCTGTCTCTCTCTCTCTGTCTGTCTGTCTCTCTCTCCCTCTCTCTGTCTCTCTCTCTCCCTCGTCTGACGCCATGGTAAATGGATAATTCACCAAGCTCACAAGGAAGCACGGCATCAAGATATCTGCCGACTTCCCGTGTAGCGTGGAGGAGATCGGCTTGCTGTGGGGGAGAAGGTGGGCCACGGCACTGTAAAATCGCTGGCGCGGATGAACAGCGGTGTAGTCGTCTTCCTGGATCAGGTGGAGAAGGTGCACCGCGTCATCGAGACAGGTGTCGTGGTGAACGATTTGTTTGTGCAGGTTCAGCCACTGACCCTGCTGAACCAGAGTGATTCTGTCCAACGTCCCTCCCTTCATAACCGATGAGTTCCTCAGGAGAGAGCTGTCCAGTCTGCTGGTGCGGCTGCTGTTGGGGAGGGGGCCTCACCGCCGAGGCCCCACCCCCCAGTGCATGAGATATGTGGTGAGATTTCACAGGGTTGCGTGTAATAATAAAGATGTAAAAGAAATGGGCAAGGTTGTTTGGTTGAGGTAGGAGAAAGTAAAGTTGGGGGTAAAAAAGACAAAGAAACAGGTGAAAATGATATGGAGCGGATAAATAAAACAGATAAGAACAGTGAAGAACAGACAGTGAAATGAATTTAAATCATATAGTCGAAAAAAGGACTAGGGGTGAACAGGTCGAGGAAGCCGAGATGGAGGAGGAAGTGGCAGTAGTAGAGGAAAACAAACAAAAACCTGCTACAAAAAAAGAAGAAGGGCAAAAAAAGAAACAAATGAAACAAAAAACATCAAAATTGGGGATGAAGGACAGACTGGAAGAAGGCAGGGGCAGACGCTGTTGTCTGAGGCAGAAGAGTCTGCCTCAGACAACAGCGATGGTTTTAGTTTTGTTTTAAGTAGCAGTCAGAAAAAGAAAATGTATATGGCTGAAATGTTGAAAGTGTTCCTCCAGCAAACTAAAAACCAGCGTGGTGTAAAAGTGGAGGATCACTTTCTTTTTTTATAGCCATTTTTAATACCTCAGCCAGACTCCACATGAGCCAGAGAGAGGAGTCTGGCCTCACTGACCAAGAGGTTTTTAGATTAAAAAAACTTGTGTTAAAAGTAAAAAAACAAATGAATGTTGATGATGTGTGTTTTAACTAATTTATTTGTTTTTATTTTTGCTTTTAACACATCTTTTGTTATGGATACTTGTAGAGTGGGTGTTTTAAATGTGAATGGAGCCAGAGTTTTTAAAAAAAAAGAGCACAAATTTATGAAACTGCCAGAATGAACTATGTCAATGTACGTTTTAATGAGACAGACTGGAGGAGAGAATGGGAAGGGGAAGTCATTTTAAGCCACAACACTTCTCGTAGTGGAGGAGTGGGCTTCCTGTTCTCCAAGTCTTTTACTCCAGTCTCACTGGAGGTTGAGCATTTTATCGAGGGGAGGTTGCATTTAGTTAGCACGGTTTGACCTTTTTATTGCTGTTTTTATAAATGTGTATTCCCCAACGATCGGTGCAGAGAGGAAGCTGTTTTTACAAAAAGTTAATGATGTTTTAAATGGCTGTGCCTCGGAGGATTTTTTATTCTTGGGGGGGGATTTTAACTGTACAGAAAATGCATCTTTAGATCGCAACCACGCAGAGCCACATCCAGCATCCCAGAATGCTCTGAGGCAGCTGGTCCACTCTCATGGCCTGGTGGATGTGTGGAGGAGGATGCATGCAGACATTAGACAGTACACATGGTCCCACCTGAGAGAGAATAGGATTTCCTCAGCCAGGTTAGACAGTATTTATTGTTTTAAACATCATTTTAATATTTTTAAAATGTGCACTATTATACCTGTTGGTTTTACAGATCACTCCTTGCTTTTATGTAATGTTTTTATTAGAAACGCCAAGAAGTGCTTACTGGCATTTTAATTTAGTTTTAACATCTGATAAAAAGTTGAGGGAGGTGCTATTTTATTTCTGGAGTGTTTTTAGACAGAGAAAGGGTGATTTTAGCAGTCTTAGGCAGTGGTGGGACCATGGTAAGACTGAGATAAAAGTTATTTGTCAACAGCACACCCTCAATGTCACAAGAGACATCACCAGATCTATGAAAGACCTGGAGGGTGATATAGTGGAACTCGAAAAAAATCAGTGAGTCCACAGGAGATCGAGGATATATTGAAATCTCTCAAAGAAATTAAAAATGCTCTTAGCCGACCAGCTAGAGGTTAAAGTACAGGGTGCACTGGTCCTGTCCCGGTTTCAAAACACCACTGAGATGGATGCTCCCTCTAGCTTCTTCTTCAGCCTGGAGAAAAAGAACGGGCAGAAGAGGGTAATCCACTCACTTCTCTCAGACACAGGGCAGGAAATAACGGAACCAAGCCATGCACCAAGAATACCTGGAACTTTCAATATCTGGCAGTTATTTACAATTTACTGCCGGTTATAAGAGTGTAATAACAGTTTAAAATTAAGAAAAACACAAAAACGGAATTTGATTTTAGTGAACAAAAAACAATGCAATTGTACATGAATAACAGATTTGGGTCACAGAAACAGGGTCGATGCACAGGTAGGTCCTCAGCGTAGTGGCAAAACAGGTAGGGATCAGGCGAAGACGGAGTCAGGTCACAGAAACAGGATCGTGGAATCAGGAACTCGGGAAACGGGAAGACGGGAACAACGCTGGAACTCTCAACATGAATGAACGAAGACGAACTGGCAACAAGGGACAAACAACACACAGATTATATAGACACTAACGAACAGAGTGGAGACAATAATGAACAGAGTGGAGACAGCTGGGGACCAGAAGTAAGAACAACAGACACGAGAGGGAACATGCAGTTAACACAATAAAACAGGAAGTACAAACACAACACAAAACATCTACCGAACGGGACGGAACCTGATAGTACCCCCCCCCCCCCACCCCTCTAGGGACAGCACCTGACCCAGGCAGCTCAGGGTGCTGGTGATGGAAATCCCTGATGAGAGTATGGTCCACAATGTTCTTAGTCGCCACCCACTGTCTCTCCTCTGGACCATACCCCTCCCAATCCACCAGATACTGATATCTTCTGCCCCTCTTTCTGACGCCCAGCAGACGCTTGACTGTGTAGACCTCCCCCCTCGAAGAACCGGGGGGGAGGTGGGGGTTTAGTAGCGGGAACCAACTGGCTCTCTCGCATCGGTTTCACCCAGGAGACATGGAAAGTGGGGTGCACCTTCATCGACCAGGGCAATTGCAGTCTCACTGCCACAGGGTTAACGACTCTGGTCACCGGGAACGGACCTACAAAACGTGGAGCCAACTTACGCGACTCCACCCGCAGTGGCAGATCCTTTGTGGACAACCACACCCTCTGTCCCAGAACATACGCAGGTGCAGGGACTCTCCTCTTATCGGCCGACCTCTTGTAGTTGGGAGGAGAGCCTGACTGACTCCACATCCGGTGACATCGACAAACCAACGCCTGGGCAGAGGGCACACTGGACTCCACCTCTTGGTCCGGGAACAGCGGTGGTTGGTAACCATACGCACACTGGAAAGGAGACAAACTAGAAGAGGAGATAGGTAGAGTATTGTGGGCATACTCTACCCATATCAGATGCTTATTCCAGGTCGTAGGGTTCTGGGAGATGAGGCATCTTAGGCCTGTCTCCAGCTCCTGGTTCATCCTCTCAGACTGACCATTCGACTGCGGATGGTACCCTGACGTCAGGCTGACCTTGGTCCCCAACAGCTCACAAAATTCCCTCCAGAAACGGGACATGAACTGGGGGCCTCGATCGGATACCACATCCTTCGGGAACCCATGAATTCTGAATACCAGTGTGAGGAGTACTTCTGCTGTCTCCTTAGCCGATGGAAGTTTGGGCAAGGAAATAAAATGTGCCATCTTACTAAACCTGTCTACTACCGTCAGGATGGTGGATTGGCCCTCCGACATGGGGAGCCCGGTGATGAAGTCCATCAAAATCTCGGCTCAAGGGTGATGTGGTACTTGCAATGGACGTAGTAGACCTGACGGCGGTTGACGGGATGATTTGTTGCGTGCGCAAACCGGACAGGCCACCACGTACTCGCGAACCATCCTCTGGATGGATGACCACCAGAAGCGTTGCCGGATGACAAATAACGTCCTTGACGTTCCGAGATGGCAGGAAACCAGGGATGTATGGGCCCAGTGGATCACCTGTGAACACAAATGATCAGCCTAAATGTTCTTTGACCCTGGTCAATAGGTCAGAGTGAAGTTAAATCGGGTAAAAAATAAGGCCCACCGGGCCTGTCGGGAATTAAGTCTCTTAGCCGACTGGATGTATTGAAGGTTCTCATTCTGTAAGGACCAGGACTTGCTGTTCTGCTGCTTCTAGCCAGTGACGCCACTCCTCTAGAGCCACCTTGATGGCGAGTAGTTCACTGTTACCGACGTCATAGTTTCTCTCAGCCGGTGACAGTTTCTTGGATAAAAAAGCACACGGGTGCAGTTTGTTGTCCAAGGTGGAACATTGAGACAGGACCACCCCTAGTCCTATGTCGGATGCGTCGACCTCTACCAGGTACTGTCGCTGAGGGTCTGGTAGGATTAGGATGGGAGCGGAGGCGAAACTCTTCTTTAGCTGTTTAAACGCCCTCTCCATCCCCTCGTTCCAACAGAAACAAGCAGCAGGGGACATTAGGGCATGTAGGGGTGCGGCGATTGTGCTGTAGTTCCTAATGAACCTACGGTAAAGGTTTGAGAACCCCAGAAACCTCTGGACCAGTTTCCGACTAGTGGGGGTAGGCCACTGGGTGACCACACTGACCTTCTCCTCATCCATCTGGATATTGTCCTCAGAGATGATGAAGCCCAGGAAAGAAACAGTCTTGACGTGAAATTCGCACTTCTCTGCTTTCACGAATAGCACGTTGTCAAGTAGTCTCCGTAGTACTTGACTTAAATATGAGCCTCCTCATCGGGTGAAAAGATGAGGATATCGTCCAGGTACACAAACACAAAACGGTTAAGCATGTCCCGGAGAATGTCATTAACCAGTGCCTGGAAAACAGCCAGGGCGTTAGTCAAACCAAAAGGCATGACCAGATACTCGTAGTGACCACTGGGAGTATTGAACGCTGTCTTCCATTCATCACCCTCCCTTATCCTCACCAAATGATACGCATTGCGCAGGTCCAATTTGGTGAATACCTTGACTCCCTTTAACAGCTCAAATGGCGAAGTTATGAGTGGGAGGGGGTATTGGTTCTTTACCGTGATTTTATTCAAACTCATAGTCATAGGGTCTTGTCCTTCTTCTCCACAAAGAAGAACCCTGCTCCAGCAGGTGAAGAAGAAGGCCGAATTATCCCAGCCTCCAAGGCGCCCTCAATGTATTCCCTCATGGTCTCCCTTTCAGGAGCGGACAAGGAGTACAAATGACCCTTAGGGGGTGTAGCCCCTGGAACGAGATCGACCGGACAATCGTACTCCCGATGAGGCGGTAGAGCTGTGGCCCGAGTCTTATTAAAGACCTCCTTAAGTCCCAAGTAACAGGCCGGTACCATGGTCATATCTGGAAAGTCTCTCTCCGGGCTCTCCCTTTCAAAGGAGGTGATCCCTAGATCACGCCTCCGGCTGGCCCGGAGAACACGTGGTGGAACAAGTCTGGTGCCATCCCAGTATCACGCCACTGGCCCAGTCTATGTCACTATCTACAGTCTATGTGTTGGACGAGCCATGGGAATCCCAGGATTAAGACGGAACAACGCTGGAACTCCCGACATGAATGAACGAAGACGAACTGGCAACAAGGGACAAACAACACACAGACTATATACACCAGGAAGTGGGAGGGGATTACGAGACACAGGTGGAGACACTAACGAACAGAGTGGAGACACTAACGAACAGAGTGGAGACAGCTGGGGACCGAAAGTAGGAACAACAGACAGGGAACATGCAGTTAACACAATAAAACAGGAAGTACAAACACAACACAAAACATCTAACGAACGGGACGGGACCTGATACCAGTGACAGTTCCTCTCTGGCTGCAGACACAGGCCCACATCACAGTCCTCACACTTCCAGGCAGTGCTCCTCTTGCAGAGTGGGGAGCGCCGTCGCCCCATGCTGGCTCTCTGAGCTTTGGTCTGTCCGCTGCTTGTGGAGACAGGTAGGTATTTACCTAGGGTCTTCTGAGGGCCATTTTTCAAGTCCACTCCAAGGAGGTGTGCAGTGAGCTCCTCCTGGAAACGCTGACGGGTCATAGGATTCTCCTGCTGCAGGCTGGCACAGCGAGCCTTGTGGATGACCAAGGAGTTTGTCACAGCGATGTCAATCAGATGCTGGAAAACAGTGGTGGGACATCTCCTGGTTTTCCGGTGGACCGAATTTGTGCCAATCATCTGGTTTGAGGTGTCCACTCCCCCCCATGTACTTGTTGTACTCTGTAACTGCAGTGGGTCTGGGGACAGAGATATTTTGTTTTGGCACATCACGTGTCTTCTGCCAGCGCAGGGAGACTTCTCTGGTGTCCATCCACTTCACAAACTTCTTTTTCTTTTGGTGAGTGCATTTTCTTGGGTGGTGTGGACACCAACTCTTCTCTGCCTGTATGTCCCACAAGCTCCAAATCCCTGCTGGCTCAGGTGTCGGGAGAGGAGGGGACTGGTGTAAAAGTTGTCTGTGTAGACAATATGACAGCATCACCAGATCCTCCAGCATCCCCACGACTTCTCCCTCTCCGGTCCTGAATGTGACGTCTGGTGGACACCTCGTCATCTCAAGCTCCAACCTCCCCACAGCCTCTCCTAGGATGCAGGCTACTTGAAGATGCGCACATTTACGCATAGAAAGTACAATTACACACCTAATACAAACTTACAGACTTGGTACACTATTCTAAAAAAGTCACCACGCAATACAAGTGTCGATTTACATACCGTCTTGCTTCCATTTTAATTCAATCCGCTGTTCTCCGCTCTGTTTCTCCGCTCCGTTGTCTGTATTTCTCCACCGCTGTGTGTGCATTCGCTCGGAACAAAGGCGCTGTTTCGCGGGCTTCCAAGAGAGGCGTAAGTGAAATTACCGTAATTAAACCATATTGGCTGTAAAGCGCAGAGTCTCAACTTTCAGAAACTGTTGGAATTTTTTCGATAGCGCAAACAGTGACGGAATTACTGTAATCTAAAGTGTGCTTGCGCATTTGTGTCGGCGCCGACACAATGGGTGTTAAACGAAATTATGAGGGTCACCACCGGATACTCGTGAATACACATGCACACACCTCACCCTCACCCACGATGCCTCAGCAATGCCCCGGGCCGAACCAAGCGCTGGTGGATCATGGTCTGAGTACAACCAGAGTCCCACAGAGTCTGGTGGATACCCCCTTGTATACATACCGGTAGACGATACGTCCCTTCCGGACCGGGGGAGGAGTCTGGCGGCCCCGCAACCCGGACCAGCTGCCCAACCTCCATAAGCGGACATTCCCATCAGGAGTGGCTGGGCTGCCTACACCGCCAGCAAACCTGCCCTGGCATGTGAAGAGCCTTCTGTGGTGCTGGGCGACCGGACACGTAGACTGGGTACTGGGGAGAAATAAAACCAGGGGGAGATTCAAAAGGAAAAGAACGTGGCTGGGCAGGAGCAGCGCCATTAGCAGAAGAGGGAGTAGGGAAGGGCAGCAAGGGGGCAGTAGGGGTCGCCCCGGGCTGGCACCTCCTCCTCGGGGCTGGTCGGGTCGGGGCAGGGAGAGATCGTCCTCCGCGAGGACGACTGCCAAGCCGGTCCAGGACAGCCCTCCGGAGCCGATCGTAACAACGCTGGCAGGCCCACCGCCCACTCCTCCTCCTTCAACCACCCACACGCCGCCGCCGTGCCCTCAAAGATATCGAGGAACGCCTCTGGATCATCCTCCGCCATCATCTTCTGAAGGGCGACCAGGAGCGGCCAGGCCGGAGGGCTCCCTGGTTTGCCCTCCCGGGTGGTCGGTCGCTGCAGCAGCTCCTGCGGTAGGGCATGATCCTTCCGCTGGCACGTCGCAATGTCCATCAGAGCCTGGCACTGCTGCTGCAAGGCGGCGGTGCCCTCCTGCATAGCGGCCAGATGTTGAAGCACCTATCCCAGCGGACTCTTCCTCTCTTTGGTCATGTCCCTGTTCAGGCGCCAGTTGTGGTATACTCCTCCCCACAGCCAGGTAAAAATGACAGGGGGAAAAGTGGGATGTGAACAAAAGGTGTTTTATCAAACGTTTTAGCCTTTTTAGGCCAAAGTTTCTTTCCCCGCTCTGCTTGGCTTTTGCGATCTGACAAAATCAGGCGTGTTCAGGGTGCCACAATCAGTTTAAGTGTACACTATATTTACAATATTTCCACCGCTTTACCTTGCCAAGAGAAAGCTCTGTCTAACGGGGAACTGAGGCCGTTATCTATGCTCTCTTCAAAGCCACCTACACTCTTCAAGTCATTTTACCTCACGGAACACGGAGGTTGCTGTTCTGCCGCTGCTTCCATTGGCTATTTTTTTCTTATTGTTTATTACTTAGGGGAATCCGAACCAACCAAACTGTGGACTGATCAACATTGCCGAAATTGCTTAAATATGATCATTGCTGAGCAAACTCAAAAATCACAAATCCGTTCTTAAAATCGTTCTGTGGAGAATATTTAGTTTTTTGTACTCAGAAGACCGAGAAAACAGTTGTTGGGAAATGGTCAGTGAGGTCTGATTAACAGCCCTAACCCAGTCTGAATATGGGCCCCATATTTCCTCTGCATTTAAACTTGCGACACACAATCATACAGTCTTATTGGACCATTCATTCAAAAATTGTCATCTAGCCTACAACATAAAAGCCCAGGCCCCTGACCTACCCACCTACGTCTCCATCCCTGGCTTTCACAGCATCTTGAAATATCAAATGCATATTTCATATTTCTGTACAATGACCAGTTTAAAAAAAACGCAGCACACTACATGCTGTTATTGCTTATACTAAATCACAGATGGCTGTACAGACAAATTGGTCTAAACCGGGATGGGCCCGAACTGGGTGGAAGAAATAGTCTTTCAATGCTCGACAAACAGGCCACACACACGCGGGAATATATACTCAGACACAGCTCTGGTTAAAAAAGCAAGTATTCTGTGGCTGCAGAGGTGATGAGCCTTTTTTCCCGAAGCCTAATGGAGTGTTTGTTACTATGTTTACTAGTCTTAAACATGTCATAAACAACGCTAATAGGGTCAGCTCTGCATGTCTGGGGTCAGTGCCAACATCAGGGAGAGCGAGTGAGGAGGAGAATCACAGCTTGGTGCGATAAAATCTTCACCACCTCAGAGCTTATGCACTTAGCGTCCTGAGTTTAAACTATGTACATGTTGTATATCACATGTAATATAAACTGTGAAGTGGGAAATATTGACTGTATGTCACCTGCTAAATGTCAAATATTGACATTTACAAGGACAATTATGAGAATAGAAGCAGGAGTATTTCTTACAAGTGTCGCACTGCAATAACATTCAAGGTCAAGGTTCAGGTTGCCATTGGATACACAGGCGTGCAGACTAGGCTCTTAAAAAAGGGAGCAAAACATAAATTTATTCAATATTGACTTTCAAAGGATGTAATCCAAACTGTGTAAGGATTATCCACATTGAATGAAGTTAAACTAGTTATCACACCTGTCATCAAGCTTTGTTGCAATTACAGCTGTGTGTGTGTGTGTGTGTGTGTGTGTGCGTGTGCGTGTGTTTGTGTGTGTGTGTGTGTGTGTGTGTATGTGTGTGTGCATGTGTACGGTTGTCATTCAGGGTGTGCACGTGTCTTTTCCTGCAGCCTGTGCAGTGTGTCTAGACATGAATCCAAGTGGCCAGCATGTGCGTCAGTGGGCCTGACTCATTAGGACACATTAACAGTGATTTCATTGAGGCTGACGCCAACGTCTCTGTCTCATCCCAAACGAGAAGGGACGTGATGACAGCGTGCACACGAGAAAGAGATAGCTCCTTTGAAAGATGGGGAGAAAATAGTCCAAGCTGAAGAAACAAGATTGTGTGGTGTGTTTCTTTTATTTATTTATTTTTTCATCTCTAGATAACAGAATTGCAGCGTGGCAAACTCAAAATCCCTCGCTTTCCGCCCAAGGCCACGTTAATTGCATTAATTTGCTCTGACAATTGCACAACAGGAAAAGAAAAGACAAGGGAGTGGGAGTGTGCCTGGGTTGGTGTGTGTACATGTGTGTTTGCTGCAGAACTGCTCTTGTCATTTTTCAGCGATGATTAAATTATCAACAAGAGTTCTGTCTGGTTATAATCAATCATTACCCTCTCTCCCGTGCCACCCAATATCACCAAGACCATATTTCCACCACTTGAGGACAAAATGGTTCTTGATTGTGTGGCACACTTGTCTATAAATATATCAGACAGACCAGTCGCTCCCTGCAGTATTGAGTTTGAGGGCTTTTTTTTCTTTCACTTTTTTCACAACATGAACAATCACACACAAGTATGTGTGTGTGTTGGGGGGGTGCAACTGCCTTCCTGGAGACAGGTCAGTGACCTGAATACAACGAGCATTTAAACACAGTATTAGAAGCACTGATGATCAACACCTGCGAATATTGGGATGCGCTACACAATATTTAAAAAAAAATACGATTCAAGTCAATTCAGTTTCATCTATAAAGCCCAAAATCACACATTTTTCTCTATCCTTTAAGCCTCAATTTGGATAAGGAAAAAACTCCACAAAAAATAATTTGATACAGAAAATGAAGGAGGAGGTTCCTGAGGAACAGCATAAATATGTGGTAAGAAACAGAAGTAGTTTAAATGAGTTTAATAGATTAGTAAATATTAGGCATAATAAATGGTGTTTCTATGTGTTGCATTTCATTCTTTTATACTGTATCGATTTGTTTCATCAATGATTTTTTTATGATTTCTGAAAAAGTGGATTTACTTTCAAACAGGACTCAAATCATGTGATCACGAGCTCTAATCACATCGAACACAATCTTATCTTTTTATCTTTATGAAAAAAATTGCGATACATTTACTTCATAAAGAGGCACGTGTAATTTAAAGACCAAACAAATACATTACCATATGATTTATATAAGAAGACAGTTCCATCCAAATATTATCATGTAATCCATCCATGTCTCCCAAAAATTACATTTATTTGCTACTAAGATTTTGACAACAAATACATTTCAGAGAAAATACATCTGCCGTGTTGATTATGTGCAATGGCAAAAAAAAAATTCCAGTCCTGGAAATGGAATGTTCCAGTGAAGCATAAAAATTATTGGAAGGTATTCGGAAGGATTTTGCATCCAGATTCCCACGTGTGGTTAGGTTTAGAGTACAAAAACACTTTGGTTAAAGCTGTTGTAATCAATGTTTTTATATTAACAGTGCATCACATGACTTCATGCATCATCGTTTGAGCCCGATTTTAGTTGAGACCAAAACAGACCTAAAGGGAAAGTGCGTATTTGACATCCACCAGGTTGACAGAGATGACTCTCCATCATTGCTAACATTGCTTCATATCTGATAGATGAAGGTTTAAGGTTAAGGAAAGATCATGGTTTGGTTAAGTTAGGAATTTATTGTGATTTTGTTTATAAAACGTCTGCGCATCCAGTCATCTTCGACTTTTTCAAAAGGTAGCCAAGGCCACGATCTTTGCTTTGAGTACTTCGCGTAACCAGAAAAATGTTAATCGTGCTTTAGATGCCTCAAGTGGATAATACATCGTTAGTGAATGTTTTGTAGATTTTTTCTCTATAACTATTTTGGGTTTCATAATTTTGTTGATAAAAAATATATAATCCAAATGGCATTGCTATTGCAATTTAATCGTATACCACCATACTTTTTAAGAGAAGGTTGTGTAATCCCAGATTACAATCTGTTGTTCATGTGGTCATTATTGGAGTGCTAAACAATGAACTGTATTGTAAATGATGTTAGATTAGGTCATACAGGTTTAGATCACACACGGTGTATTCCAGGATTTTTATTATTCAAACCAATCTTTATATTTTTGGCGTTGCCATGATGGTGATATTCTTTTTTTTCTCACATTAACACAAATCATGGTAACACTTTCTACGACTTCCATGTCTATAATACATACTGTAATAAGCATACTTTTAATGCGTTCTAATCTGTTTATAGCGCTGTAAAAATATAGTTACAAACACACGTAAATATGCATAATGCTTTATAACAATAATCATTTTTAACACATGATAACGAATCAAGGTTATAATCACATCATAAAAAAGATTATAATGTATTACAACTATGGGAATTATAATATACTATGATCCTTGCAACAACAGCAAAAAAGCAGCCAGTGGCTAGCAATTATGAAGTGTTCCGACACTTGACCTCATTACAAAATGCTTTATAATAATCAAGATTATTGTTATAAAACATTAAGAATATTCATGCCTCACTATACAGTGCTATAAGCCGATTGTAATGCATTATAAGTATGTTTATAATGTATTATAGACATGGGCGCCAGAGAAAGTGTAACCCAAATCATTTAGTGCGACGAGTGTGTCCCAGCCAGCAGCACGCAGCTCCCTCCTCCTGAACCCGTTCATAATGTCACGTCAGAGCCCGTATCAACTTTATCGTTGTGTTCGGGGTCATTGCTGGTGGTGATAGTCAGACAGGGGCCATTGCTCGCTGTGGTGCCTTGGTGCCGTGGTGATTTGTAAGCCGATTTGTTCCTTTATTTCCCCTGGCCATACACATGCAGTCACAGAGCCTTTATGCTCACAAACACACACTTGCACGTACACGGCAAGCAAAACACACAAAGGCCCTCCCAGAGGACAATCTGTTCTGAATCGCATTACAGCCATTTCCCATTCTGTAGGTGGGTACTGGCCCCAGCAGAAATCAAATATTTATCATGTTGTATTAACCCCCACTGCTGCCCTGTATACTTGCACAAACACACAGCATAGGTCCTTACACTGCCTCTACACACTGAATTCATTATCCTATTAGGCCATAGCTCAGGCAAGCTGGTATGTGTGTGTGTGTGTGTGTGTGTGTGTGTGTGTATGTGTGTGTGTGTGTGTGTGTGTGTGTGTGTGTGTGTGTGTGTGTGTGTGTGTGAACAGATGCACATACATGAGAATGTGTTTGTGTGTGAGCATTGATGTACACACAGAAATTCTCATATTGCCAGTAGCCTGCTATTGTTGGATCAGTTAGCTTTAATGCAGTATACCTGTGTTATAAATAATATAATTTGCAGCGAGTCCCTTTATTGATTTCATATTACTGTCAATCTAATGTATCTATGACATTTTTTTGTCAGTAAGACTCAGGAACAGAGCAAGATACCAGGAAATCTGCCTGATGGAAATAATGAGAATATAAGTTGGTCACTAACATTACCCTCACTTGTTGTGCCATTTTGCTTTTGTTTTCAAGTTCGTAATCTTTTATTTTATTCTAATCTTGTGACATGTATTTGTGTACTTGTGTTGTATGTTATTTACTGTTTTGGCTGCCTATCTTAGGAACTTGAAAATGAGATGTTTCACCTTAACAACACTTTCCTGGTTAGATGATTGTGAAATAAATAACAAAAGTTTTATATTTTATTTTATATTGGGAGAAGGGAGATTATATCTACATATATCTACGGGGATGACAAAAAATGTTTTCCCATTGTGGTCTTTGCCGTACAGATGTTGAAGGGTCGATCTGGCAAGGCGATATCATACTTCCAACAACCAATAAAATATCATGATTAAATGACAGCTCGTTGAATCAAATCAAATCAAGTTTTTTTATACAGCCCACATGACACAGGGACAGGAATGCATATCAATAGAGAGGAAGAGGAGGAGAGCGAGAAAGATAGGGAAAGGGAAAGGAGGAGAGGAGTGAGTCCCCCGACAGTCTAAGCCTAGAGCAGCATAACTAGGGGCTGGTCCAAGGCAAACCTGAGCCAGCCCTAACTATGAGCTTCATCAAAGAGGAAAGTCTTTAGCCTGCTCTTAAATGTGGAGAGGGTGTCTGCCTCCCGAACACAAACTGGGAGCTGGTTCCACAGTAGAGCAGCTTGATAGCTGAAGGCTCTGGCTCCCATTGTACTTTTAGAGACTCTAGGAACCACAAGTAACCCTGCATTGTGGGAGTGCAGTGCTCTTGTTGGTTTATAAGGTACTATGAGATCCTTAAGATAAACTGGAGCCTGACCATTAATCGCCTTGTAGGTCAGGAGAAGGATTTTGAATAATATTCTGTGTTTTATTTCACTGCAAAGCCGCTAATACAGGAGTAATATGATCTTATTTCCTAGTTAATGTCAATACATGTGCCGCAGCATTTTGAATGAATTGAAGAGTCTTAAGGGATTTTTTTGGGACAACATGATAATAAGGAGTTGCAGTAATCCAGCCTTGAAGTAACAAATGCATAGGCTAGTTTTTCTGCATCGTTTTGAGACAGGGTGTGCCTTAAGTTTGCAATGTTACACAGATGAAAAAAGGCAGACCTTGAAATTTGTTTTATGTGGGAGTTAAAGGAAATATCCTGATCAAAGATAACGCTGAGATTCCTTACGGTGGTGCTGGAGGCCATGTTAATGCCCTCCAGAGTTACTATGTCATTAGACAATATGTTTCGGAGGTGTTTGGGGCCAAGTATAATTACTTCAGTTTTGTTGGTGTTCAACATCAAAAAGTTGCAGGACATCCAATCTTTTTATGTCTTTAAGACATGCTTGAAGTTTAGATAATTGATCGGTTTCATCTGGCTTGATTGATAGATATAATTGGGTATCACCCGCATAACAATGAAAGTTTATGGAGTGGTTCCTTATAATATTGCCTAATGGAAGCATATATAAGGTGAATAGAAGAGGTCCAAGTACAGAACCTTGCGGGACTCCATGACTGACTTTGGCTTGCATGGAGGATTCATCGTTAACGCGTACAAACTGAGATCGCTCAGATAAATAGGACTTGAACCAGCTCAGTGCGGTTCCTGCTATGCCAATGAAATGTTCCAGTCTCTGCAGCAGAATGTCATGGTCAACAGTGTCAAAAGCAGCACTGAGGTCTAACAAGACAAGAACAGAGACAAGTATGTGTCTGATGCCAATAGAAGGTCATTGGTAACTTTCACCAGAGCCATCTATGTGCTATGATGAACTCTAAATCCAGATTGAAAAACCTCAAATAAAGTATTGTTATGTAGAAAATCACACAACTCTTTTGCGACTGCTTTCTCAAGGAGTTTAGCGAGAAATGGAAGGTTAGATATCGGCCTATAGTTGGCTAAAACCTCTGGATCAAGACTGGGCTTTTTAAGAAAAGGTTTTATTACAGCTACTTTAGAGGATTCTGGTACTTAGCCAGATAATAGAGACAGATTTATCATATTTAATAACGAGGTGTTAATTAAGGGTAAAACTTCTTTAAGCAGCTTAGTTGGAATTGGGTCTAAGAGACAGGTTGATGCTTTAGACGACGAAATTGTTGGATTTAGTTGGTTAAGGTCGATCGGAGAAAAGCAGTCTAGATATATTTCAGGTGTTACAGCTGTTTTTAAGGTTCCTGTATTATAAGCTAAATCATTACCAATTGAGGAGAGGAGATTTATTTGATTAATTTGGTCTCTGATAATTAGAATTGTATCGTTAAAGAAGCTCATGAAGTCGTCACTACTAAACGATATAGGAATAAAAGCCTCAGTAGAGCTGTGGCTCTCTGTCAGCCTGGCTACAGTGCTGAAAAGAAACCTGGGGTTGTTCTTATTTTCTTCTATTAATGAAGAGTAATAAGCTGCTCTGGCTTTACGGAGAGCTTTCATGTTTTAAGATTATCTCGCCAGACTAAACGATATTCTTCCAGTTTGGTGGAACGCCATTTCCTCTCAAGTTTTCTTGACTTTAGTTTTAGTTTTCTGGTTTGGGGGTTAAGCCACAGAGCTTTCTCTGTTTTATTATCTTCTGTTTTAGGGGAGCGACAGAGTTGAGTGTCATTAGCAGTGAGACAGCAGCTCTATCAACAAGATGATTCATTTGGGACTAAAGTTATCACAGGAGTCCTCCGTTATATTGATATTCGAATATAAATTCAGACCAGGAGGGCAGTACACTATAACAAATAAGATGTGTTATAACATGTTTGGTTTGAAAGCGTCAGAACAAGGCTTTCAAAAGAGCTATAATTTAGTTTTGGTTTAGGATTGATTAATAGGCTTGAGTAGAATATGGCTGCAACTCCACCACCTCGGCCTCAAGGAACGTGAGTATTAATATGACGAGGCGGAGTGGATTCATTTAGACTGACATATTCTTCATGTCTCAGCCAGGTTTCAGTGAGACAAAATAAATCAACCTGATTATCTGATATTAAATCATTTACTAATCCAGCTTTAGATGACAAAGACCTGATGTTTAACAGTCCACATTTAATTTTTCTATTTAGTTGCACTTTTGCAGTGTTGGTGTTAATTTCTATTAGGTTTTTATGTACAACTCCTCTTCTGTTTACTATTGATTTTATTGATTTCAGTGGTCGTGGGGCAGACACAGTCACTATGGGGATTTGAGTGGGTGACTGCCCTGGATGGAAGCACAAAGAAGTGTGTAAGACTGCAACTCTGACTCCTGGTCTCAACTCAATAAATATTGGTATACACATCCAAAGTTTTTAGAAAATGACCATTTTCTTCTTGTTCTTCTTCTTCTTCTTCTTCTTCCTCTTCTTCTTCTTCTTCTTCTTCTTCTTCTTCTTCTTCTTCTTCTTC
>CALSCE010010660.1:4039768-4067056 GCA_943593645.1 Bovichtus variegatus
TTCTTCTTCTTCTTCTTCTTCTTCTTCTTCTTCTTCTTCTTCTTCTTTTTCTTCTTCTTTTTTGTCTTCTTCATTTCTTCTTCTTTTTCTTCATTTTAAAATGTATAATATCAATAAGCAGAAGTAAAAATTTTGTTCTTGTCTGACTATGGAGTCTCACCCATCATTCCCCGCCCTAATCCCAAAAAAAATTTTAAAAAATAAAATAAATAGGTGCATGTAAACGTTATTTACTGATAAGAAAGCGCGATAAACACACGTGATTTTCCACCATAGAGATGGGTCCCAGTGTTGGAGGTGGGCCCGAGCCTGGAGCTCTGCAGAAGGACGTTATTGTGAAATTCTGTACCTGGATTTTAGATCATTTGTAATGACTTCATTGGAAGATACCATTTTGTAAAGGAATGAATCATATTTGTGGTTACTTTTGACAGTGTTTTGCCTACCACTGGATGAGTTTAGACTCTTCATGTAGCAAATGTTATGAACAGCCGAGCGACTTAAAACCAGGGCCACCACCACCCTCACCTTCTGTGGACACAGAACAGGTAGTCCCTGCTAGTTCAAAACATTACCACTGGCCACTGTAGTGTGTCATTTTGCACGATTTCATGTTAGATTTTTCAGATTTTTCCTTGGAAATAAAAAGAACAATCTAGCCTAGATATATCCTATCATTCTTACCAATGTGTGTGTCTTGATCGAGACATTTCAGCCAAGGGTGTTAAGGATTGACATTACATTTTGTATCACACTTCACTGTTCAGTTTTTTTTTTTAAATGCTGGAGGACTGCAATATTATTCAAGCTCAGCATGGGGCACAAGAACCACAAGTCCAATGGGGCCTTTAAAACGTTCTCTGTATTCATTTAACTTTTAAAGATACATTAAAAAGTTTGTCTGGTTTGGCTGTTGAATACATTGGAATGTCTATTGAATTTCTGCAAAAGCAGACATTTATCTTCCTCTGTGAGTCCCTGCTGGGACAGGAGAGAGAGGGAAACTGAGACAAACAAAAAAAAGAAAAGACACACAAGTTGTGCACGCGCAAACACAGCTGTCGTCTTTTTTTGTGGGGGTTCTTGTGCCCTTCTTCCTCTTCATCTCACCTTCCCTCTCAGGGAGCAGAATCAGTGTTGGATACATCACCCGGCCACACATTGTTATAATCAATAAACTGGTTGTTATGGTGATCAAACTGTATCCGTTTTTTTTTTCTTTTTCGCCCCTGTGGCAGGTCAAGACTAATGTACCTTGTCACCGCATGTGATGATAAAGTGTCTTATTACCAAACAAGCAGGAATTTTAAGATTACTATGAATATCTTATGGAATCAATCTGACTCTGTGCAGTCTTTGCTGCTTTTGACCTAGTTGGGTGAATGTTTGTTTGAGTGTGCATGCACGTGTGTGTGTGTGTGTGTGTGTGTGTGTGTGTGTGTGTGTGTGTGTGCGTGTGTGTGTGTGTGTGTGTGTGTGTGTGTGCGTGCGTGTGTGTGATGTGTGAGTGTGTGCGTGTGTTCTTGTGCATACATAGGTTGAACGTTGCATGTGCATGTTTGTGGCCAGGAGGTTGTGTACTTGTGTTGTTCTCTGCCAAATGAAACAAATGGAATCAGGGTATTGCTGTGCATCTCTGCACGTACATGTTTGTCCGGTAACTTTTTCTCCTCTTTGTCCTAAACTCTCTGTACTGGAGGGTAAAAAGGCAATTAGAAGTGGTGAAAAACAACTGCAGCGTCTCCCGCTAACATTCATCTCAGTCCTGCTGCTGCAAATGCCAACCGGTCAGGCCGTCCACCCCTGTTAGCTGCGAGGTGTTAAGGACAGATTTATCGATGTAAATATTTTGACTCCTTGACTTTGGAGATAACTCCCAACTTTACGACGTAATATTTCCACCCATTCTTTTTTTACATTAGGTGAATATTGCACTTAAAACTCCACCATTTAATTATTTGCACCAGCCCAATAAACATGACTTTATAGTGTCCATAAATCAAGCAAACAAAAACACACTTCACACTGTTAATCTCACATATTCCACCATAAAAAATCATCTATAAAAAAAAAGAAGATGTGTTTTACACCAAATGTGTGTGTGTCGCTGAATACCTTAAGTAAATGTAATAAATGTGGCAAGTATGGTGTATAAATCTCACATGCTGCATGTTGTTAATTTGATACATTAGGCAATAATTTGTTATAAATAATTGTTTATTAGCCGGACCATCCTGGACCAAGGCCTAATGATATGTACTTTGCAAGTTTTAAGGGAGGTTCCAATCAGCGCACAACTTTCCAGCAGCAGGAGTGTTATTAAAAGGAAAGATAGAATTATTGCCATTTAACTATTTGTATAATTCAAAACAACTTATCATTAAAAGGAGGGAATTAATTTATTTTAATTGCTCCTTTAAACATGGACTTTAATATTGCAGGGTTTTTCAGATGTGTAAAATTTGATTATATCCCCTCAGAAGATATTAGCATGGAGGGTTTCATTTAGCAGCTGTCCTCACATTTCATTTTAAAAGTATCATATATTAACAAATGAACTCTTAGTTGCACTGTGCATATACAGGGCTCTGTTTTGGTAATAATGAAATGGAAAACAAATGGAATCTGCCATCCATGATGTTTGCAAATGTGAACAAGTAGCCCACATATGGCCCGCTCTCTTCACTTATTTATTAATTCACTTAAATTTATTCACCCGCTCTCTTGATCAATAAGTAATTCATTTGCCTGGCTGGGCGAAAACAGGCCTTATAATGTCTCTAATGTTGCTCCAGCCTCTGACTTTTCTTTTTGTGGTTGAAAACTTCAAATTTAAGCAAGAGAGGAAAGGCGATAAATAGATGTGTCGCCTCGATTTCTCTGAGAAGGGTATGAGTGTTTCATCCTCACTGATAGCAGACAACATCTCGTGATAATATTCTATTTGTTTTGTTGGAGGGGAGCCAAGGACAGAGGACTGGGAGAGCAACTTTGAATTAAGTTACTGTTCAGGTAAGTTACTCCTAAAGTGGAGTCTTTTTTTTCTTCTTCTTTCATGGACACACAGGCTCATTGGTAAAGTCAACCAAACACATTCAACTTCAAGCAAAGACGATGATTTGATTTGATTTGATTTGATTTGATTTGATTTAAGAATCCAATTTAAGAATTTTAAAGCATTTCTGCAATATATTCACCAGTGGAAACCATTGTTTTTAACAATTTTGACATTATTTAATATTTTATGTCATTTTCTGATTAAAAATTAGCAAAAAAAATCTAAACCCTTATCTCCATTGCAAACACCTGACTCCTCGTCTTTTGACCTTTTTCAGAGCATGAGACATGGCACATCCACACAGAACATCTGTCAGCCGTCTCTTGCTGAGGGAGGAGGCGTTATCTACGTACATTAGCACACTTGAGCTGATAGAAAACTGCAATACGTTGAAGAAAACTGAAAAACAGGAAAACAGGAAAAAATACCCACGAACAATAACACGTTCCCAGGTAGTGACTTTTAAATCAAACTAAGGCTCCTATAGTTCTTTTTTTACACTTCTCTCTGGGTGAAATGCTATGTTAATGCTAATCTATGCTCTTTTTTTATTGTGAAAAAAGACCAGAACCAACAATGTGTTTGGGTTACTTTAGAAAAATAATGTCTGTGTTTTTCAACCCCACGCCCATTGATTCCTAACTTTTTTTTTTAGTTTTTTTTTTAAAGGCCCAGTATTTCCTAAAACATCTGGACACCAGTTTTTAACAAAAAAGACTCAAATAACAGTAGATTGTGCATTTCATTCGGAACTATTTTCATCCACGGATTAATACACATTTGGTGATAGAGTGAGTATTTCCAGCAGCAGGGCGGTGTATGTGTGTGTGTGTGTTAATGATGAAGAAACATGTCACACAGTGCAACAGTGTGGCTCACTTTTAATAGTTTTTGAACAACAAAGGAGCTCTATGGCACAGTGGAAGAAGATATATGAGGCTTCGATACAGAAAGATGTTCATTGTTGGTTTTGGTCTTTTCATATGATTTGTTGAAAATTAGGAAAAAAACTGAAGGAATGTTAATATTGTTTTTTTTTTTCATTGTGTATGATCAGTAATTTAAGTGTAATTGCTGAACAGAGCACCTAAAAACCTTTCTGAATTGAAATAGTAACACTACCACTCATGGCCAAAACACCTTGGCAAACACACCTCGTAGAGATCAGCTGCACTCCACTGCAGCCCGGCAGTCTCCCCTGGTCTCCCCCAATTCCTGCGTAATAAAATGATTAATTTATGTGATATGGCCCAGATAGATCATGAAGACGCATTATTCCCCACCCCTCAAGTGAAAGTATTATTGTGCTGTGTTGTTGTTGCTGTTAGTGCTGGCGTTTTGGTGTAGAGGTCACACTGGTCTTCTTTTCCAGGTAAACCGTGGCTGTAAGATTGGCCGGGGCAGCGGAAAGAGAAATCACACCGGAGAGGAAGGGAAGTCGGATCAGCGAGCACAATAAAGCAGCAACTCCGTGGAAAATTACCCGGGAAGCAAGCCCACCTCTCGGAGTCTGTGTGTGTGTGTGTGCGTGCGTGTGTGTCTGTGTGTTAGTGGAATATATTTTTAGGGGGAAAAGGACGGCGGTACATATAACAACAGGCTATCATGCTGTTTGCTCACTCCCGTGGCAAAATGGAGGACATATATCGTCTCTTATTGCCGAAAAAAAAAAAAGGGGGGGAGAGTAGAGCAGAAGAAAGGGGGGCCCACAATACAATTCCAGTTGCCCTTGGGTGTGGCATGGAGCTGGTCACTCAGGGAGTGTGCTGCAGGAGTCACATGGCTCAGATGGATCACATCAATTTGCCACAAAAACAATACCTAAACCCCTCTCTTTTATTTTCTCTCCCTCTTTTATTTATTCTTTCTTCTTTCTCCCTCTTTCTCTACCTTCACTAAGCCCTCAGTCCATCATCACATAATATAAGAGAATGGGCCAAAATCCATAGCCTGACCTCTCTCTTTATCCCTCCCCCCATTCTCACTTTTCTCCCTCGGCTACTCTCTTCATCGACTCTGCTCATTTTCCACATGCCTCCATCATCCTTTTTTTGTAACATTTCTTATTTTTTATTCCTTTTTCACTTTTTTCTTCTCTCCCTCATCCACATCCTCATCCACCTCTGCACAACAAAATGCACACTTTTAGTTTGTGATAATATTATTTGTTCTCTCCCTCAAGTAATTTACGTAATTTTTTCAATCTTTTTGTTTTTCTTCTCCCTATCATGTTTATCTTCTCTGAAATGTTATGTCACTTTATTTCTTTGAGTTTAGTACATTACAAATGTGTCTCACTGGTGTTTTAAGGAAATAAACTTGTGTTAACAAAGGACATCACTCAAGGTTAATATTTCAAACAGATGATTGATATTAATTAAAGACAAAAATAATATTAATATTACAATAATAATGATATTAGTTTTATTAGCAATGATATAAAAACACTCAATAACAATTTGGTTCTATTCAAATTCTCTGTGTGTGTGTCTGTCTGTGCGTCGTTCATCCCCCACTAACCAGAAGGTCCCTACTGCCACCCTGTGGTGATTTTTGGAGTAGCATAAGGGAAGGACATACTGTGAAACAGCTGCAGGTAAAGATGTTGAGTACAGGAGGATACGTGGATTATGGCACAGCTTCTCAAAGCTTTGACCTGAAAATACAAGACATTTGAAGACATCACGTAGGACATTTGACATTTTATAGACCTAACGATTAATCAAGTAATCGAGAAAATACTCCACAGATTAATCGATAATGAAAAAGAATCGAGGCACTGAGGAGCTTCATTTATTTACAACATGTACTTATTTTGAAACAACTGACTGATACAAATCAGCCTTTAAAGACAGATGTGTAAAGTTTTGTCTGACACTGGAACAGTTTTGAGAAGTGAGGACACAACCCTGATGATGTCATTTAGTATGATCTCAGCAGAGGTTGGAAACTACAAATTTATAACAGAAAGTCTCTTGTTACAACACTGGAGTTATGGAGCTTGAAAGACATGGGTAGGGAGAGACGGGGGTAAGGAGGTTTTAATAATAAATGTTATTGAGTTGCATTATGGGAAGTGTAGGAACATATGTTTTTGGTGCTTTATCCATACAAAAGTCTAATATTTAGGATATAAATATAATGGAAGCTCATGAATTTCTGGAGTACCATTTTAATTTTAAAAAATGTATTAAATGTTTGTATTAAATTCCTCTCATTTACCTTCACCCTAGGACCCATGGGCCACAGAGCTATACGTATTCTTCCAGCCTCGTATACAGGTATACTAAAGCCTACACTTTTGCTTTTCCTCCTCCACATTTCCCGATTTCAAGCTCTACAGTGGGTCTTCTCTTTCCCTCATTCCCATTCAATCAATCCCTCCTCAGCCATGGAGTTGGGAAAAAAATAGTAAACCCTGAAATAATAGCTTAAACTGAAGTATTACTTTAATACTTCAATAGAAATAACCTGATTCCAACATTTCGAAAGGAGCAGGCTCAGTTGCCTGAGGCTACACTGTAATGTGTGAGTGAAAGTATATGGACTGTCACTTCAGATTAGAGAACAGCCTCAGTTTGCCTTTGACGGAGAGGCAACAGAGGTAATAGAAGGTGGAAGGGATTATGATTCATAAAAATCACATGTGAATGGACATAGCCAACAATGAAAGATGTCATTTTCAGCACAGGCTTGTTTTACCACCAATTGGGCCTGAATTACTTTCTCTGTGTGTGTGTGTGTGTGTGTGTGTGTGTGTGTGTGCATGCATGCGTGCACTTGCGAACAGTGGACGTCGTTGTTACACTATCACAAACTAAAATCATGTCTAAAATCCTCTAGTATATTTTTAATAAGTTTAACCAAGAGGGGACTTGCAGGTGTGCGAGTGTTTAAGTACATGGTCGGCACTACTCCTGCTGGTTGGAGCAGGGGTTTTAACGAGCCATTAACACATGTTGCTTTTAACACTCCTCCATAGTGTGTTTGGCTTGCAGCCACAGGCCATGTTTCATACTGTAGAGGGGCTATTAAACAGGTTACTTAGTGAAGATACCAGTCTATGGAAACATTATTTGTTTTTATGTTTTTGTAACAAAATATAAAGGGCTCAGCTTAAGTGAATGTCTTAAGTTTTAGGGGGGCTATGTATTTAAGATTCTAAAATAAGGACGAAAAATAGAAAAACAACTAGCATAAAGTTTCAAATTAAATGGTCAACAGCAAGAGCCTTACTTCTTATTTTTAATTCATCGCTAAACACTGATTGGACATCAGACTCCGCTAGACTTTTTAAATTGTTCAGTCCCAAAATATTCACCAGATCGGCTTTACAAGCACTGGATGCCAATGTTTCCATATGCTTGTGTGCTCAGTCCACACGAGGAACACAATTTGTTTGTTGATCCACATTAGAGAAAAAAGGTCCATACTTGTATTGTATGGAAAGACAAGAGTCTACTGTTGACTGTATAGCATGGAGAGACATTCACACTCCAACACACCACAGCAAAATGAATAATAGTTGTGAAAAATAATAGCCTCAGCTAAAATGCTTCAATAATTATTCTTCAAACATGGTATGTTATTATGTTTTCTTATCAAATATAAAGGATCGACTTTAGTGTATGGCTTAACCTTATTTGAAGATTGACACTATTAAAATAAAGGGCGACCCAGAAGGCAAGGGATTAATAAGCACATGTAAAAAAGGAAAACAAAAGAAAAAAAACTGCCAGCTTTAAATTAGAAATAACATTGTCAGCAGCATGATCCTTTTTCAATTTTAACTAATCGCTAAAAACCTATTATTCACTATCAGACTTTTACGAGATCTTAAAGATTTTTCAGAGCCCGAAGATTCCCATGACCAGCTTTTACAAGCACAGGATTTCACTCAATTTTACCATGCACTTCTGTACTCAATGTATATCAATAGGAATGCATTTTATTTGTTTGAGTTGCGTAACAGACAAAACGTCCACGCTTGCATTGCATGGAATGACAGGAGTCCACTTTTGGCTGGTACATAATGAAGTTCCCTCTTAGATAGCATTGAGCGACATTCACACTCCAGAATGGATGAATAAAAAAGAAATACATAACATTGATAATTATTAAGAAAAAATATTGTAGCCTAAATATATCTTTTCTGTAGTGTTGTCATATCTTTGGTCTATACAAGCAGCTCATCTCAGACCCATGACACAGGATACAGGTCTATGGTTCAGTGGCATAACTACCACATGTACGTATAATTTAGCAAACCACGATAAAAGCTGGGGTTGAATGACTTTTTCATATTCATTGAATGAATGGAAATATGAGTGATTGTGAGTAATATGGCTCATTTAAGTAGTAGAGCTTTTTGGCTCTCTGTGGCTCTGTACTGTATGTCTGACTATTTGACCCCACCTGCAGTAGGAAATGGACATAATGGAGCAGAGAGGGAAGGAGAATGAGTCTTAATAATAATAATTATTGTTATTATTACCCAGATGAGCAGCAATCAGAGCTGCAGTCTGTTCAGACAGGCTAGCTGGTTCTCTTTCTGCTCTTTACTGTCGAACTAGCTGCTGCTCCATTCTCTTCTCAATTAGAGAACAAACTGCTGGAAATAAACAAAATAAAGCATTGTAATAATATATAGTGACATAGCATTTTGTCACAGGGGCTGGAAGAAAATCACTATATGTGTTAATGGGAGCACTTGAGCATCAACAACTAGTTTGAGTACTGGTTTGCCTTATTTTAACATACATATATATATATATATATATATTTAATTCAATATTTATTCATGGTCCAATTTCTTATTTTAATTTCTGTGCTCATAATACAAAGTTCAATTTTAACTATAGACATTCAGTAGTACTTGTTACATGTCATTTAGCAGATGCTCTTATCCAGAGTGACTTACAGTGAACTAACTACAGGGACAGTCCTCTGGAGCAACTCAGGGTTAAGTGTCTTGCTCAGGAACACAATGGTGGCAGCCTGGTGTTGAACTCATGACCTTCTGGTGTTGTATTTGAAAGCCTGACTCCTGACTACTAGACCACTTTAGAGTGATTTACTGTGATTGGCCAGACACATTACCAAGCACAACAAAAACTGTTTTTGAAAAACTGAATTTAGTTTTTGCTTGTGCTCGTACCCTCCTCCCAGATTTCCTTAACCAGGTCCAAGACACCCCGTGGCTTCCTGCCGAACAACAGTTCAAAGCACTGCAAACAACAGAGGGTCTAACTATTCATCCCTATAACGGCTATCGTCGTGAACGAATTTATGAACCATGTTCTTTAGCGTTCTTTAGCCAATTCTTTCGAAAGGTACCTCAATTAAAGGGAGGGGGGAGATTTCGGGGTGGCCGGCCGGTAAACCAGGATGCAAATTCAATTTGCGGCAGGATGCGCACCACCGCTTTATATCCGCGCGAATGCCCGGCCAATAAAATCGGGCCATGATCTGGTGTAGTGTTTTGTCAGACCCTAGATGACCGGACATAGGGTTCTGATGAGTCGCTTGAAAAATCATTTCCCGACGCCTCCTTGGCCAACAACTGGGAGTTTTCCTCTCCTGTCTGTGTGTCACAGCTCACATGATACAACTCACAGTAAAGTGTGGGTGACTAAGTGCAGCATTCGAGTGTAGTGGGGAGCTATTGATACTTACGACCTGGTTGGAAGCATGGCGGAGGGTCTTATCCCGAGACTGTTCGAGGAAGAAGTCCTCCACAGGACGCACTGGCGGGATGGGGGGGGCTTTGGTACGAGCCTCTTCCGACCCAGGAGAGCACTTCCACAGATACTTAAAGATTTCTTGAAAGCATCCTGTTGTGCTGTTTCTGGGACTCTAGGCAGCTCCATCGGAGGACAGATGATAGCATATTGTAAGGTTGTTCAAGTGCAGGAAACAGTGATTATCATATTCGATATTCGACATAGTTGAATTCGATGTTCAGTGTAATGTACAACTCTCTGTGCTGGTCAATCAATCAACTCTTACAACCAACTGCTCAAGCTAAAACAGGTTGGAGTTAATTGTCCAATTCATAACAATATCCACTAAGCAGCAAGACAACCCAGTGTTAAAAATATATCTTTCCTTATAGATAACTTCTCTATTTTGTCTTACAGTATACACAGTATTGGACATTTAGGAACATCCACCTGGAGGATCTCTGTGAGGGCATTTGTTACCATTGACCAGAGGGAATTCACTGCAGGGCATTCCCACATACAGTGTAACAGGATGCCTCTTTTACCACAGACGTTAAATCTATTTAATGCCATTTTACTGGGGTAGTATGCAACTTTTTCATTTGACATATTTTGATATGATTGAAATATTCCATATTTTTTGCCAATTGCGTGCGGAAAGGGGGCCCCTTATGTCCTTTTCCCAGCAAAGTTGTGTTGGCGAATTACTCAGAGCTCACTTATATAGGCCTGTCCTTTCCTGGTAACAACATCCTGTAACGTATCATCTAAACCAGGGATGGGCAACTGGCTGCCCTCGGGCTGCATGCGGCCCCCGCCCCTACTTTGTGAGGCACGCAAGTCAATTTACAAAAATCAATAAAATGATTGGTTTCACAGTTGTAGACAAGCAAATAATTTTAACCAAAGCCCCATTCGTAGTTTATAATATTCACCGCTAGAGGGCGCTCCCCCCAGATTTAGGAGGCCTGCAGCCAAGTGCAGATTGTCTTGTGTTGATCTCCCTCCTCTAGCGGGAAAAGAAACATGAGCGCCCAAAAAAGAAAACTGGACCAAGAAAACCGTATCTTTCAGACAAAATGGGAAACAGATTATTTGTTTACAGAATTCAAAGGAAAACCTATGTGTTTCGTGTGCCTTGAAACTAAATTGGCAATGAAGGATTATAATTTAAGTCGCCACTACAGAAGCACCCACATAGACAAATACGACAAGGACACCGGAGCTGCCAGAGCCGCCATCGTCGCTGACCTCAAAGGGAAAGTATACCGGCAGCAGACCCTTTCTGCCAGAGCCACAACTACACAGGAATCGTCTCTCATGGCGTCTTATATTGTTTCCCTTCAGCTTGCTAAAGCTAAGAAGCCCCTGTTGGACGTCAAAATGGTGAAGAGGTGTGCAGTCGAAATGGCTAAAGCATTCGGAGATGACAACATGGCTAAGAATTTTGAAACCGTGTCTTTGTCCCGTCGAACAGTGACTCGAAGAATTTTTGACATTCAAGATCATGTTGAGGGAAAGCTAAACCAAGTCATGCAGGACTGTGCATATTTTTCCTTAGCGTTGGATGAGAGCCCCAATGTGACTGATGTTAGCCAGCTTCTCATCTACACACGAGCCATTAACATTTCTTTTGAAGTACACAAGGAGTTATTGAAACTGGTGTCTTTGCATGGCTTTTCCAAAGGATAACATATTTTCGGCGCTGTTGAAAATGTTGTAAGTGAGCATGGAGGCTTTGGCAAGCTCTCAGCTGTTGTTACCGATGGTGTGCCATCAATACAAGGAAAACGCACTGGATTCGCCAGCCTCCTCCGTCAGAGCGGTGTTGACTGTCCAATACTGCACTGCATCATACATCAGGTGGGTAACGTTATTGTTAGCTATTCTTATGGTTATGAATGTTGGTATTCTTTGTAAGAAATTAAGCTAAATCCAATTTCATTTTGATATTACAGGAGGCTCTCTGTGCCAAATCAATGAACTTCAGCCATGTCATGGATTTAGTTACCAAGGCTACCAATCTCATTCGAGGAGGAAACCGGTCTCTCAATCAAAGGAAGTTTGTAGCCTTTTTGGATGAAGTGAACGCCGTGTACAGGGATTTACAGATGCACACAGAGATAAGGTGGATGAGCCGTGGAAAATGCTTGGAGAGGTTTTTTGCGCTACTGGCTGAAATCTCTGCGTTCTTGAAGGACACCATCTAATGTGATACAAGTGTGTACTGCGCAAAACAAAACAGATTTTCTCCTCGACCTGGCCTTCCTTGCGGACATTACATCGCATCTTAATCGCCTGAATATGCAGTTACAGGGAAGATGCCAAACTGTGTCGGATCTATATGCGCACATGAACGCATTTCTTACTAAACTGGCTCTGTTTAAAGAATGATTTTCATCCGACCGTCCTAATTTGGCACACTTCCCCTCATGTGAAGAGATGCGCAAAGATGCCCCTGAATGTAAGAAAACATTACCCAAGTACAGAGTCGACATAGAAACACTGCAGCAGCAGTTTAAGAAATGCTTTCAAGATTTCCACGCCGTGCAGCCACGCATCGCGTTATTCACTGACCCCCTCTCTGCTGCTATCAGCGAGCAGCCCCCTGAGTTGCAGCTTGAAATGGGCAAACTGCAGTCAGACCCCTTCTTTCTAGCAAAGCACCAGGAGATGGGAGTTTCCTTTTGGAGACTGCTTTCCACTCCTCTCATCTCCGCTCTCAATGGCCAGCATGTTTGGCAACACATACATCTGCGAGAGCAATTTCTCTACAATAAAGCACATCAAGTCAAGAAGAGACAGACTGACAGATGAGACACTGTTCCATCTCATGCAGATCGGATGTACAAATGTTGATGTTATTGTGCAGCAGCAGGAGAGGCCACAAGTATCTCATTAAAATGTATAGCTTACTGATCCAGCTGTGGGTGAGGTGCAGTTGACTTGGAGAACAATGCATTCTTGTTTTATGGGTTATGTTTATGGTTTTATGGAATGGAATAGGAGGGAAGAGTAGAAATACAATAAAAAGATGAATATTAGTTGTTAAACTCGTGTTGGTGTTTGTTTACATTGAGTTATGATTTTTGAGCCCCTATTTGCATATTAAATAATATATCACTTAGGAATGCAGATGATCTCTTCATGTATGAAGCCAATTAATAATTAATAATCTAATTAAATGAGTTGAAGAATTAGGACTACTAAATGCATTTGAATATGAAAATTAGAAAGGTTCATTGTCCTGTTGTAATACAGAGAGAGACAGCTGTGGAAAAATAGAAATTAGTACAATAAACGTTCATTGCCTGTATATATTTAGTTCTTTTCATTCAATTAGTAGCTATAGTTGGCTATTTAAATGATGGGGTTGTAGTATTCTACTGATGGAAGTGTATGGTCACAACGTGGCCCTCCCTATCCTGAAAGTTGCCCATCCCTGATCTAAACCCTTCTGTTGCAATTGGCACCCTGTGGCAGTGAGGTGTGGTCACGGCGCCGTCTGCTGGGGAGAGTCGGGAGTGGCTGGTCAGAATAAGGTAATCAGCAATATAAGCATGCTGGTAACCTGGTTCTGGTCTCTTGCAGTAGGCTGGATCCTGGAGGTACGAGGAGAGCTGACAGCCACACCACCCTGGGCTCACCCTGGGCTAAAACATTTAATAAAACACCTTTTTGTTCACATCCCTCTTTTCCCCCTGTAATTTGTACCTGGGTGTGGGCAGGAGTATGCCACTAACCCCTTTATGTATTTTAAATATAATTATGGAGTTTATGTGTTGGTAAGACAAGAAGGAAGCATCCTACTGTTTCTTCAGATTACTATGTGAAACTATTTTCATATCGCTGATTATTTCTCCCAGACACTTAATGTTGTAGTTAATGCCACCTGGCATTGACTAATAATTTGCCTCCTGCTGAAAATAAAAGGTTCTGCCAAAGAGTACAAGATGGGAGAGAGGTTCCCATAATTTTGAGCTTTGTATGGACACATTTAGCAATTTTAAAAGACAACTTAATAACTGGATAATCAAGTTCTGCAGAAAGACTTTTGACACAACCACAAAGAAGTCAAAGGCATGTTGTTGTTAAATTTAGAAATAATTAGTCCCTACAGCCATTCCCAAATGCCTATTAAAATATGGTTACCATTACCCCATGTGAGAGGATATCTGGCGATATAAGATAAATAATATTGGTTAATGTCTGGCACAGCCAGCCCTCCCTTATGTCTTGGCATTGAACGTGTCTTTAGGCTGATTTTACGACATATGGCACATGCCAGAGGTTGCAAAGGCCTTAATAGTGGGGGAAGGGTTAACCAAAGGGGCAGGCCAGGGAATTGTGAGTCATGGAGCCCCTCGAGGGAAGCCCCTCAGCTCCCAGAGATACAGGTCACTAGGCATAGGAGCGCCCTCTACTGGGTAAATAATAATGTTAATAAGAAAACGGTGTGAAATCTATGTAGATAAATGAATTATTGAAATAAAAATGAGGGTATGTCTCCAGGAAATTAATGTAATGTCCTCAGCAGCAGAAGACACACATGAAGCTCACAACACAGCAGAAACTGAGTGAAGCACATGGCTGGGACATCTTGTTGTTGCCATGGTTCTCATGAATTTGGTGAAGTCAGCTATCTGTAAGCGATGTTGGAAAATCCCCTAAAATGTAAGTTTTTTGGGCTTATTTTAACATTGTGATTCCATGATTCAGATAGTTTGCAGATTGCGAATCTTCTGTTAACCAAGCGTTAGCCTTTAGTTTATTATTAGCCTGTCAATTCAAAGAAATGTATATCATAGCCACAGTCAAAGTTATCTTGTATTAGTATCCTGAAATTGGTCATTAGCGCATTTAAGAATCTCCAGCTATGGTTAATTGTTAACCAAGGATGTGCACGGGGTCAGGTATAAATTGCCAGAGCAATAGCAATTTGCCCTCTTGGAACTGCCCCTCTGGAGGAAAAAAAGTATCTCATAACCCATAATTGCGAAAGTTGGACCAAATTAAATCACCATATCATCCAAAACCTTGTTCATCACACTAATTGAGTTCCAAATTGTTGTCGCTTAAGTAGGCCTTTGTTATAAATTTGGATTTTTGCTACACTGAATCAATAAAATGCAAGTGTTTTCGAATTCTAACTATGGTACAATTTGTATTTCAGTGAACACAATTGAATTGTGAGAATTGTAGAGTTTAGCAATCCGTTGTTCATATGTTTCAGGATTGTGGGCAAAGTTCCATTTTTTGTGTGTGTATACAATAGACAAAAACTGTAAATAAAACCGCATTTCCACTTTGCGCATTTCCAGATTAAGCACATGGCATACAGAGGCATTGACAACATTTTAGTGCTTAATTTACCACATAAATGTGCAAATGTATTAATTGACCTGCCTGTCTTTCAGTCCCAGCATTTTATTGGTTTCTTCCTGCTACAGCATTTCATTCTGGATCAGGTGGAAATATGTCGACTTACATGAGCACTGACCATTGATCATATGGTTAATGTATACAAGACCAGGGTTAATGATCAGTTAAATGAGAACACGTCCCTGCTTCGTTTTTGGCTTCTTGTGCTGGCTTCAATTATGCAATTATGAAATGCATACATAAAATAATTTTAATTCAATTTAATTTTGAGACGTTGTTTTCCATCCAAACATTGCTCTACTGTGTACGATCTTCTCTCATGTTTGTCGGTGTAAGAAAAAAATAAGATGGAAGATTGAAACAAGGCACTTCGCCATGTTTTATATAATATCAGTGGCTTGTTTTCTCACAGTAAATTATTTATTGTTATCTTCCAATTTGTCATTTAACAGAAATCCTGTTAACTACTAATAATTACGTTTTCTTTTAATGCTAAAGGCATTTACTCTTATAATTGTTAATTGATTGTCCTTGTAAACTGAAAGTGTGTGCCAAACAGGATTCCCCTTAGGTAAAAGATTAAAATGTATAGAACAAAACTACAGATGGACTTTATTTGAGACATCTTTACTAAAACTTATTAGTATGCTCATCACTTTTAAGAAGAAATGTCAAACTCACTGTCAGAATGATTTAAAATTGTGTTAATAATTTCTAAATAAAAGCCCAGAACATTATTTCTCCTTTTATTTGTGTCTTTGCAATGGCAATATTGTCCACTTTATTTACCAAATTTCATTCAAACCCCTGAAACTCGTTTGTAAATTTTTTACTTAATTATTTATGTATGTTATAGTTGTTCTTGTTCTATTCTATTTAAATGATATTTTTGTATTGTCTGTGTTTATGTTTTATGTCAAATGATGGTATCTACTCAGTCTAGAGAGGATGATAATTATATAATTCTAATGATTCGAAAAGGCGACAGGGTGTTTTACGAGCAGCGCTTGAACGTAGCATCAGGCAACCTGTCACTCATCGGTTCGCGTTGGTCACCTGACCCAAACTCCAAGTCACGTGACTGATATTCCATCCTCGCCATTTTGCAATGTGGGAGAGAGGGAGGCCACTTTTTATGGCTGACGAATAAAACAAAGCAGTTTTATGTGTTGAGGACAAAGAGCGTCGAGCTTTTCCGTGTCAGTGAGTATATCTTCATCAAAATACAGCCACGCGGCGCTGCGTCACACATTAACCCACAAGATAGTTTAAATGCCCTTGTACATTCATGTGTGTAACTGCTAGCACTGTGTGGGACTCGTGTGTCTGTGTGTGTGAGTGTGAATAGCAGGCTGTGAAGCTAAATTTGAAGCAAAGAGTGTGTGTGTCCTGCTGCCTTTTACTCAAATATCTACTGTTCTTCATGGGAAAGTGTCTTTTAGTGTCGTGCTAGCACCGGCATGTCAGCTAACGTTAGCCAGTACATTTGGCCAAGTGGCTATTCGGTGTTTCAGGGGGAGCTGTGCTCAACTTCCTTCTACAGGGGAGTGAGAGTGGATGGCATTTTTTTAGATTCTGACATAACAGGTGCTCATCTGAAACCGGTGAAACCACATGATGGTCGACAGAGAGGCTCCACTGACCACAGGCACATTCAACTTTATTCAATATGAAGCAAATGTACTTTTATCTTTGATCTTTTCAAGTTACACACTTTTAAGTTACCTTGACCATACGTTGTTTATCAAGCAGGCCTTCAATTGCTTGGATGAGACATTTTTCTAATATAAGTCCATTATTAGTAACTGAATTATTCTTGGATCCAGTGTTAATAACACTGGGCCAGTTTCCGTGTAGCTGCACTTCACAGAATTCAGAATGTGCTGGATGATAGCCAATAACTCTTGCAAGTGGCAACCCTTCTCCAAATGTGTGTTGATGTAGTCATACAGAAGCGGAAGTAGGAGAAAGAGGAAAGCGATTTGTGGTCAGAGAGTGAGAAGGAGGAGCGCTTTGGATTTTACAGAGATAAAAGGAATTTAACCACAGGAGTTCTGACCATTTCCCCTTAAACTCGGTGTGTAAACAGATGCACATGGTGCACATGTTTCCAAGCCTGTGTGTTGACCAGCAATGACGGGGCTTATCATGAATGAGTTAAGCTATCACTTATTAACGTGGTAGTATTTGGGCGACTTCCCTTTTTCTTCTAAACAGCCAATTTCCTCACTAAATACTGTGCAAAGTGTGAGTACGGTTTTAAAAATATATATATATATATATATATATATTTTTTTTTTAAAAGACATGTTTTTTTTTCAACGGATGTTTTTATTGAGGGGCACCATGTCCTCATTTGGAAATTGAACTGATGGAACCGGTGGTCGCCTTGAGACCCCTGCAGTATTTATCAGTTGCTTCTACTACTGGAAAACTCTTGATGCAGAGAGCCAGACATTAAATCACATACTCCGTCCTCAGAATACAGATTAGCACTAGTTTCAATGCTTATAACCAAACATGCAGTTTACTGAAAAATTATAACTTTTCTACTTATTTCAACATCATTACCTTGGTGAGCAGTACAGTGACATAAGCGCTAAATACTTAAACATTCAATACATTTCACATGCATGGCATTAGTGAAGGGTTACAAAAAAAAAAGAAGGAAAAATGCATGAAATTCTTTTCCTTTTTTACTATTGTCAAAATGTTGCAATGTACAGTATTGTAAATTGTGGTAGATGCAGAACAGAAACCCAGTCATTGTTTTGTCTTGTATGAATGTAGGTTTATTTGCAGTGTGAAGCCAGGCTCTAAGCTATGTTATTTATATTTATAGTAATACAGAATATTCAATAAATGCCATAAAAGTTTCCAAAAGTCACCATGATTACTCTACATCATTTTAAATACTGCATAAATTGCAAACGTTTTGATCACTGTTTACTCTGGTTTAGATGCAAATCTAAAATATTAGCCGAAGCAATTGTAAAATACTGCAAGTCAATGCAACCCATTGAGTCACAAACTATTCTTTTAAATAGCTTATAGAGGTGCATGATATTGACAATATCTTTTTCTTATCTTATTAGGACTGCTTTGATTATTTAATTACTCCATAAGACAAAAAATGAAATGGTTTTGATAATCATAATGAAAATAATTATTGAAGTCTTATGAAACATTTACAAACCCTCAAATGTGTCTGCATTTGTCAGTTTTACATTGTTGCAAATTGAATAGCTTTGAGTGGACAAAACATCTCAATGGTCTCTGGCTAACTAATGGGCATTATCTGTTTTGTAGTATTTCAAAGACTGAATGAATAAGTAGAACAAATGATAATATATGGAAACTGTAGACAGATAATCTATATCGACAATAATTGGCTATAAGAACATGTCTACATATCCTACAAATAATTCTAATTGTTTTTGTGAGTTTAAGTTTTCCCCTGACATTTCTGTATTGTATTTATAAATATCTGCATCCATATAAGTAAGAGATGACATGTTTAAATCTAGTGTACCATATAGCACCAACCAGTTTACACAGTAATTTCCTTCTCTGTTGTCTGCCAGGTCATGGAGGAGATCAGCAATGTAGCTGTGCTTATCACACAGTCCTCTGCTGCCACCTCTTCCTCCTCCACTCCGCCAGCTCTGGGATCCCTCTCCCAAACCCAAACCCAGCAAGAGGAAGACGAGGACGCCTGCCAGAGTCTTCAGCAGAAACGAGCTGCAGATTCTCTCATCCAGGTCATCGAGAAGCTCAGCAAAATCGTGGAGAAGCGGCCGCAGCGCCGCTGCACCATGGCCAGACAGAAAAGAGCCTCTTCTGCAGGGGGAGCAGGAGAATGTGAGGAGGGGACGAGGGGGAGCAGAGGAGGCTCTCCATTAAATAAAATAAGAAGGAACTGTAAGGGGCAGGGGAGCGCAGAAGAGGTGCGACTAGATGGTGGCACTCTTTCTTTACCCGTGTCAGGTGACAGTAACAACAACAACTCCACGGTAACGGAGGTAGCTGGCAACCCCAACAGCAGCGACCACAAGCGGACAGTGACGTGCTATCAGTGCAGCCTGTGCCCCTATCTCTCCCAGACGCTGCCCCTGCTGAAAGAGCACCTGAAGCATCACAACGAGCAGCACAGTGACCTCATCCTCATGTGCTCAGAGTGTCGCTTTACCTCCAGGGACCAAGGGCAGCTGGAGGCACACGTCAGGCTGCACTTCGACAACGGTGGCAACCTCAAAAGCAATTCCACTCTGTCGGATGCCTACAGTGAGGGCAAGGAAGAGGTTTTAAGAAAGCAGGATGGGGAATGGACTGGGAGCAGCACATTGGACGGTTCCAAGGAGCTCCCACAGAAGAAGAAATGGTATAGCTACGAGGAGTATGGATTGTACCGCTGCCTGATCTGCAGCTATGTGTGCAGCCAGCAGCGAATGCTCAAGACCCATGCGTGGAAGCATGCCGGCCTCGTTGACTGCTCATACCCAATCTTCGAGGATGAAGATGGCACTACTGCAAGGAGAGAGGCCCAGGCTGCAGCTAACAGTGCTGCAACCAGAGAGGAAATAGTGGTTCTTTCCCCAGTTCTTCAAGATAAAAGCCTGCAAAAGCTGCCCACTGCCTTCAAGCTCCAGCTCTGCGTGCCAATGAACGTTGCGAATAAGCGGGACGTGTTGAATCATCCTGTTTCTAATTTTAACGAAAGCCCAAAAACCGAAGAGGAGGAAAGCGTGTACCCTATCAAAGAGGAGCCCATGGTGGAGGTGCAGGTGACGACAGAGGCGGATGCCGAGGTGGAGATCGATAGTCTCCATGACGGTGCCTTCATCACGGACAGCTTACTGTCATCAGCTCAGAAGATTATCAACAGCAGTCCCAACAGTGCCGGCCACATCAATGTGATTGTAGAACGCCTTCCTTCTGCTGAGGATTCCGTCATGGCGACTAACCCACTTCTTCTCAGCCCGGACAGGGACAAGAAATTACTGGATGCAAAGGAGGAGGAGCGGGACCATGTGGCAGCGGCAAAGGATGAGGTGGACCTTGGCTGCAGTGCGGGTAGCACTCCTGACAGCCAGCCATTAGAAGCGGATATTAAACCGTCTGTCGCTCTGTGTAGCGACTCTCCACGGGATGAAAACATTCCCCCAGCTGGTCGCAAACGGACACATTCTGAGTCGCTCCGCCTTCACTCTCTGGCGGCTGAGGTTCTGGTAGCTATGCCCATGAGGACCTCTGAGCTCCCCACCTCCAGCACCAAGGTAAATCTTAAGACTATTACAGCCCAGGCACAGAGCCCCAACACGGGCCATAAACAGGTAAAGGTGAATACAGCTGGACACAAGGCTTCTGATGTAGAGACAACGGCAGCTTTATTGGACATGGAGCTTCACAGCGAGGGCAGAGAAGAAGATTTGGGTTCCCTGTGTCTGGGAGAGGGGGAGGGAGACGAGGAGGGCCCTGCCACTAAAGCTGGCATCAGCCTGTCGCTGCTCACCGTCATTGAAAGACTCAGAGAGCGCTCGGACCAGAATGCCTCAGATGAGGATATCTTAAAAGAGCTTCAGGACAACGCACAGTTCCAAAACGGAGGCATAGACGGTGTGGTCACAGGGAACGGAGCTGGGAGTTACATTTGTAGCATCCCAGGAATAGACGGGTTGGTTGCCTCTCCAGATGGTGGTCTGGTGGACTACATCCCCGGCAGCGAAAGGCCGTACAGGTGCCGCCTGTGTCGCTACAGCAGCGGCAATAAGGGCTACATTAAACAGCACCTTCGAGTGCACAGGCAGAGGCAGCCGTATCAGTGTCCCATCTGTGAGCACATCGCCTCGGACAGTAAGGACCTGGAGAGCCATATGATCCACCACTGTAAGACAAGGATGTACCAGTGCAAGCAGTGCCCAGATGCCTTCCACTACAAGGTGAGGAGACGTCAATGCTCGCATGCATCTTTAATCCTGTTATTTTATATGTAATTCCGGAATCAGATTATCTAAGTAACATATTAAAATAGTCAGAGTTTTGAAATCCATTGAGGTAGCTGGTGGTCAGACTACGGTCTGAACTAACCTCAAGGGTCTTCATCATGGTAGACATTGTTTATGTATTTCCAGTAAATATAACACTGGCAGTCCACCACTTTGTTTCCTAAGGCTTGTACCACTGTGTAAGTTTCCAACAACTGGACTCCTACAGTTTTAGTTGTTACTGTCACCTCCGGCGAGGACGTTATGTTTTCTCTTTGTTTTTTTCTCTATTTAATGAGTTTTGGGCTTTTGGTGGATTGAAAAAAGATGTTTTGAATGTGTTCAAACATTGGGTTCTGGGAAATTACTGTTTTAATTTTTCACTATTTTATGGACAATATTATAAATTTAGAAAAATAGAACGTAGAGTGCAGACCAAGGCCAAATGCACAATTTATTTTCAGAACAGAAAATAATCATTAGTTGCAGCCCTATCGCCTGTATGATGAATGATTTTATTCCTATCGCCTGCTTCTAAATGAGAGAAACGGTGAGGTGTAAACATGTGATTATGGTCTTTAATTATCACTTGTTACTGCCAGCCCAGAGAAGAGGTCACAGTTTTTGATTGGAAGACAGCAAAGGTCACAGTTATTATGTCATTTCTATTTATTTTTTTATATCTGTGCTCACAGTATATTGGTAGATTCCCATGTGGAGGCAGATGTCAGCCTGTGCGCGCATTTCCTCCCTCCCAAACACTAACGTTATACTTGCAATGAGACTCCTCTCCTCTCAACATCCTTTTTATTTCTCGGCAACCCTAATACTGAAGATGAGTTAAGCCCTAAAGAGATACGTTAAGTTAAATTACCTGCGTCTGAAAACTATTGATCCCACTGCTATTGTGGGAGTCCAGTGCTCATCTGCAGCAGAGATTATCATTCAACATGTTCATCATATTATCCAACAGCTCTGGGAGTTAGGCTAAGAAAGTTTCTAATAATGAAGGGTGAAGGCTGACCTAATAAACCTGCACAGTGCATCACTCGAGAGCTCTGCTTGTCAATCAACACTGCACTACATTTCCACAGTTTGGATATGTTGTTGAGACAGTCAAAGCGGCATTTGTAACAGAGGCATTTGACCAAGTACCTGTAATGTGGATGTAATGACTAAATGGTAAAGGCAAATAATAATAAAAAGTCTGATTGGTGGAGAAAATTACGTTACTTAACTGTAATGCAGCCCTAAAAACCAGGAAAATACCAAACTTATGCTATATTACGCTATCGAAAATCTAAGACGATATCTAGTCTCGTATCAGAAAATCAATATAATATTCATATATTGCCTAGCCCTACATGGAATATTTCAATAGAATACAATAGATTGCTCATCTTTTAAGAGGCCACAAATGATAAAATTAGATAAATGGGTGAACCATTATGCAACCACAGAGTTTCTATTTATTTATTTTACCTTGTCTAAAATGAACAGCCTCACAAGTTTGTAATTAACTGCATATGTTGTCATTTCTCTGTGTAGTAATCTTATTATGTGTGTGTGTGTTCCTTACTTAAGAGTCAGTTAAGAAATCATGAGCGGGAGCACCATAGCTTCAGTGGTGACATGGCGGGCCTCACCCCATCCACTGAAACCGTGGCCATGGTGGAGGACGACGCTGAGCGGGTAACGGATGAAGGTAAGCTGTGTTTCCGATGTGGGGCCTCATTATGCGTTAAGAAGGGAAGATATTTAAATGACCTAATCAGAGTTTTCCCTTCCATGCCACTGTTCTTCATATTGCCACATGCTTTTTTTGTCAGTGTTCTCCGAAAGCTGTAGATGTGTACCGTTTGTCCTCTCTTACAGAAGGTGGTATGCAGAAGATGTATAAGTGCGATGTGTGCGACTACACCAGCTCTACATATGTTGGGGTGAGGAACCACCGTCGGATTCATAACTCTGACAAGCCTTATCGGTGAGTAGTTTGGTTTAAAAAAAAAAAAATAAATAAAAAATGCTCCACTATGAACTAAATGCCAGTTCTCATACCACCAATTCAAAGTAACGGAATGTCAACAGGTCCTGAATGAAGTCTTGAAACGTCTGAAGTCATGATGAAAGGCTTTTAATTTAAAAGTTACCGTTTCTTGCAGAAACCGGTGTAGAGTTTGGGTTCGGTAGTGTGCGTTTTTAAAAACAAAAGCTTAAAGTTACAGGAAATTAGGTTTAGAATTGCATTTCTTCCATGTCTATATGTAGGAACACATGTGATGTGCTGCCCGGACGGTATGAGCATTTCATTGAGATTTAAATAAAATCAATGATGGCCGTGGGAACGACAAATCCTCGTGTTGTAGGTCGCTATGACGGTACTTAAGCACACAGTGGAAAGGCAACCTCGAAGGAAACGTCCAGGTGGAGCAGTGTTACTTATGTGGAGCTGTTTTCCCCTGTGACCAAACACAGCCAACTGTGCTTGAAATCCTGCGTCTGAACCAGGAAATAATGAAGATAATATATAGGTAAAAAAAAAAATTAAAAACAACTAAATGGAAGCAAGTGGTGATAATTCTAGGAGTTGATGGCAAGACATCATGCATAATTTAATACTAAGCTACAAATAACTCCACATTTCACAAGCTGGATGATTACTCCCTGAATGTTTTTCACATTGCCCTTTACTAATCAAAAAGGCGAGCAGCGAAATGAAGAATGTGTTAACGTTGCAATTAAGAAAATCTGTGCATTTTAATACCTTGGTTTCCGAACCTACGCTCATAAATCAACCCCAAAGTCTATTCATCCATGCACAGCTGCTTAGAATCAGATTCTGGCTACATGCAAGTGAATTAAACCATTTAAGTTATTGAGTAACCGTGTGACAAGTACATGAACATTTAAAATCATTTATCAAGTGCACATGCTTCATAAATTAAGTACATTTGTGAAAACAGCGCACGTTCACACTGTTGCCTTTTTTCAACACATGCTTGTTTGACCGCAAGCATGAATTCCCCTTCAGTGGTGTTACAAACTTGTTTCAAGTTTTCCCTTTTTCATTTGGAGTAAATCAGCTATGGAGCATTTTTTTCATTATGACATGTAATTTCGGGATTTATATTGATATTTTTTTTAAGCTTCCTAAATGTCACAGGGGACATTTTACAAATACCATTAATTGCTATTTCTTAATTAATAATTGAATAATATGCTTAAACCTGGGCTCCACATACTGTTGATATAATACAGTATATTTAACTGAGCGTGATTGGGTAGTGCTGTTCTTATTACAATATTTATGGTCACAGTCAAATCTGCTATGTATTGACAATACTGCTTTATCTTTGACATTGTTTGTGTTCTATTCTTCCTACTTTTTTGGGATTTTGTTAGTTTTTTTTTTTTTTCTACAGCAAACAAATTGTTTGTGCAGTCAAACCATTTTAAAATGTTTTAATATGTTAATTATGGTTGCATAAATGGGTCTGTGGGTAGGGGGGGGGGATGCGTGCGCTACAATATGCAGTGAGTTGATTTGAGAGTGTAAAAGGACACCATCCACTCTCTCCTCTCCAATTCTGTTGCTCTGCCAGTCCCGACTGTCAACCTCGAGCCTGGACCTACACAGCCTCTATGCTGCTTTACTGACATCTCGCAGCAAGAGGTTGAGGCCATCATCAAAGAGATGAAACTCCTCCACCTGTGCCCTGGACCCTTTTCCCACAGCACTGGTCAAATCTAACATTATATAACACATAAGTCCCCTTATTGCTACAGTGATAAACCACTCCCTCCAGTCTGGTTATGTTCCATCCCCTTTAAAAACTGCTGTCATCAAACCACTCCTCAAAAAACCCACCTTAAACCCAGATGTCCTTGCCAACTACAGACCCATCTCCAACCTGCCATTTCTAGCCAAGGTGCTGGAAAAAGTAGTTGCCACTCAGATTCAGGACCATCTTAAATTCAATAACCTCTTTGAAAAATTCCAGTCTGGTTTCCGCCCTGGCCACAGTACAGAAACTGTCACCTTGGGAGTGTCAAAATCACAAACACACTCTCTCACCTGTGGTGTCCCTCAAGGATCTGTCCTCGGCCCCACCCTTTTCACCATTTACATGTCCCCCCTTGGTCGTGTCATCAGCCGGCATGGAATATCATTCCATTTCTATGCCGATGACGCACAACTCTACATCAGAACAAACCCAACCCTCTGCACCTCTGCCATCATCCACATTAACCACCTGCCTGGAGGAGATAAAGGCGTGGATGAAGCACAACTTCCTTCAATTAAACAGCTCCAAAACCGAAGCCATTCTAGTTGGTACCCCACATCAGGTCCAGTCATCCTCCATAACCTGCATCACCTTCTCCAGTCAGAACATTCCACTTGAACAATGGATCCTGACCTTTTGAGGCCTACATCAAGCAAACATGCAAGAACTCCTTCTACCACTTCAGAAATATTGCTAAACTCCGCTCCACACTCACTCTGTCAGATGCTGAAAAGCTAGTCCACGCCTTTGTCTCCTCTAGGCTTGACTACTGTAATGCACTTCTCATTGGGGTTCCTAGCAAGAACCTCCAGAAGCTGCAATACATCCAAAACAGCGCTGCTAGGATCCTGATGAGAGTGCGGAAGTACGAACAGATCACACCCATCCTCAAATCACTGCACTGGCTCCCGGTCTCACTCAGGATTGACTATAAAATCTCTCTTATTACCCATCCGTGCATTCACGGAAATGCTCCCTCCTACCTCAGAGAACTTCTCACCCCACAAACCTCTGCAAGAAACCTCCCTTCTGGAAAGGCTAACCTCACAAAAACCACACAAACATTTCACACGGATTTTGTGTTTGGAAATGTAAACTCAAGGATTAGAATAGAAATAGAATTTGAAATTTACAACCACTGGCAAGTGATACGTACGTTGTTATCAGGCAAAGGTATTTTAAATGACCCGTAATGTAATAAGGTATTACATTATCAGTAAAAATTAAGGTTTGACAGTATCAGTCAGAACATTTTATTACATTATTGGTCAAGTTATAAATTTTCGATCAGGTTAAGTTCGAATTGTATTACATTTTCAGGAAATTATTACATTGCATTGGGTTCTACAAATACAATCATTAAACGTAGATGTATTTGTTATGATGATGTAGCAATTTCTCTCCTTTTTATTCCAAATTATCCATAGGACAATGTTGTTGGAATACTGATATTGAGGGCTTTTATCATCCCATCAATGCTGAATGTTGTAGTAACGGCTAGGATAGAAGTTTAAAAAATGTAACTTTAACCAAAACTTTCAGGGGAAGGAGACTGGACAACATGCATAAAAATAAGATTATTAAAAGGTGATAATGATAAAATATTTCTGTTTTATATTTGCAAAAGTATTGCATAATCCCATTTAGTCTAAATACAATTAATCTTAACAATTACCCTATTGAAACAATGTGTTGTAAGATTCTTTGCATTTATTATTTATTTTATTCTTCTTGGTTGGTCACATCTGTCTTTTTAATGTTGTGAACCTCACATGATTAAGAGCAACTCTTTGTTTTGTCTGACTTTATTTTAATGCAGTGCAAGTGGCCATGAGTTGAGTGTAGCCCCCCGACTGCAGACCTTGTACAGCATTTGCCTCGAAGCAACTAAAAAGCCAGTTTCATCTCCCAACCGCAACATCCAAAGTGAAACAAAGTAGAACACATTTTTTTATTCTTTTTCTTTAAGTGGCAATTTTTCTCTCTGTTTCACTGTAAACACCTTAAGTGCTTTCAGGCTGCACATGTAAAGAAGCCAAACTATGACCTCAGAAGTCAGCATGTTAAATCAGAGGCTCTATCTCCCTGTTCTCTCCTCTCTCTGTCTGCCAGGTGCTGTAGCTGTGATTTTGCCACCACCAACATGAACAGTTTAAAGAGCCACATGAGGAGGCACCCTCAGGAGCACCAGGCTGTGCAGCTACTGGAGCAGTACAGGTGAGAAACTTCAAACACAAATCCACCACAGAGAGGAATGATGAGGACGACTCCTGGACCTCAGAGGTGAGAATGAAGAGCTACAGCCGGCCAAGTGTGTGTGTGTGTGTGTGTGTGTGTGTGTGTGTGTGTGTGTGTGT
>CALSCE010010661.1:0-16882 GCA_943593645.1 Bovichtus variegatus
TTATATCCTTTTAAAACATTTTTCTTCCGTAGACTCTAGGTTCTGTTCGTCTTCTGGCTGTATTCTCCAATCCTAGCAACCAAGCTTCTACACACGTGCGCACACGTGTGCGGGTTACTGGACCAGAGAAGGCCTCATACAACCAGATCCTTTTGTTAAGTCTCTTTGTTTCCCTCCCCACAGTTCCCCAACACTAATAACGGCCAGTCAGTTTGTATGGAATTCACCCAGAGCAACTGACTTCGATATACCGCGATAGAGAGCTTAGGTATCCACTCTCTGCCTCAGTACAAAGCCCATCAAACAATCCATTATAAACATATTTTTACCAGACTACATCTGTGCTTGTGCAGCGGAGAGGAGATACTATAAAGAGAGACAATGTAGCAATCGTCATTAAACTATACGCAACTCTTCCGGAAATACTCAGCGGTGCCATTCGGGCTGATCTTAGGTCTTTTCTCCACTGCCACAACACCAGTTTTATCCCACTGGGCCTTTCCCAAAGGTCTTTTTCTTACTTTTTAACGACTATTGCAACCGAGCGCTACTCGGGCCTCCCAGAGGTCTTTCACTTCAATTTCCGGAGCCTCCCAGAGGTCTTCCTTTGTACCTTAAAATCCTGACGCCACCAGAGCCTTCCAAAGGTCTTCGTTCACTCCATTAATTAATCCAGTCTACACCAGAGCCTTCCAAAGGATTTCATTCACTCCATTAATTAACCCAGTCCACACTGGAGCCTTCCAAAGGACTTCACTCACTCCAATCCAAACGGCACCGGATGCCTAGGCCTTCGTTCACACAATCTTTTGTACCGTTTACCACACCATCATTTTATTTACTTTTATTATTAGTTTAAACCAACCGAATCTGTTGGACTCCAATTTACTGCCGACACTCGTACCTAAACAGAATATATTTTATACTATGCAGATTTGAATGAAAACAGGTTCTGCTTACCTTTTAATTGTAGGCCTTGTATTGTTAGCTGCGTGCTGCAGTCCTCCAGATGCCGTCTCCTTTTTCCAAATCACGTCGGGGGTCACCATTTTTGTCGTGATCTTTTATTTTGAAATAGAGACATGTAGAAATCAATCCGGGAAAAGTTCTCTTCAGGTAAACTATTTATTTGAGGATGATGTAGTGAGCATTACAAAAGTACGCAGCTGCGGTCCGTCCTATTTCACCGTTCCACAGACTACATTAAAGTAGTTACTCTGTCTCACGGATTCACAGGACAAGGGCCGATCTATTGTCTGCAACCTATTTTATATCTGCCGCCTTTTCAGGTAGTCTTCTCCCGTTGGTTGGCTGGGGCCAGGTCCTATTGGCCCCTTGTTGGCACTTAGGCGTGTCCAGGGCTCTTAGCGCTTCTCTGCTCCGGTCAGATCTTCATTCACCCTTTTATCCCTCGCGTTGCCTTCGCGGACACCCAGCGTCCTCGGGGTCAGCGTGTGTCACACACACACACACACACACACACACACACACACACACACACACACACACTCTCCGCATCCCATAGGCAAACTCAACTTTCAATAAAACCTCCATTTTTGAAAGAAATTACCTTTAAAAAAAAAAAAAAAAAAAAAGACTTCATCCCACGTTTCAATAAAACTTCTGAGTTTGAAATTTTGAAAAAATTACCTTACTTTTGAAATAACGACCTTACTTTTGAAAAAATTACCTTCTTTAAAAAAAAATTAAAAAAAAACTTCAAACCCAAGGTTTAATAAAACCTCCGATTTCGGAAAAATTACCTACATTTCGAAATGACCGTAACTTTGTAAAAATTACCTGAATTTTGAAAAAAAAATTAACTTCATTTAAAAAAAAGAGACCTCGAACTCAACTTTCAATAAAACCTCCATTTTTGAAAAAATTACATTTTGAAAAAATTACTTCGAACTAGAGTTTCAATAAAACCCCTTATTTTCAGAAAATGACATTAACTGTGAAAAAAAGACTTCGAACCCAACTTTCCATAAAACCTCGGATTTTGAAAAAAAATGACCTTAATTTTGAAAAAAAAAAATAAAAAAAGACTGAACCCTGGGGATGTGAGGTCACATACGGTAAGCGCGTCATTTCCGGTTAAATCCTTCGTGTCTGTTGTTGGTAGCGTACTTGAGTTGCTCTTGCTTAACTCAGTTACTGTTATATTCTTGATCACAGCGGCTAACTACCTGCCGTATATCTTAAACCTACATTAGTGCTTCTTTAGCACTTATAACTCTCCTTCACTTTCTTAGCGACTCTTTCTAAATCCACAGTTTTACACTCCTTCCATCTCTGCTAGCGTTAGCTTGGCAGCTAGCGATGCCGTCTCGCTCTTCCTTCTCACGTCTTTCCTGCTCGGTGCGTTTCATGATTACCTATTCCTCTGCCTCCTTTAGAGATAATGGTACATGTATTAAATGTGGTTTATATTCAGGGTTGGAGGTGAATTTTAAAAGGGATCAGAAGCACGGCTCCGCACCATGGAAGGTAAACTAGCTACTGTAGCTGTAAGCAAGCCCCCTGTAGCCGGTGCGGGCCGACCAGAGGTAGCTCCTGTTAGCTGTCCCCTGGTGGGGCCCGAGCAGCCGGGAGACTGGGTGACTGTCCGTGGGAAGTGTAAGCAGAATCCCACAGTTCACCACCAACTGCTTACTGTTTAACAGGTTCTCCCCACTCAGCGACACACCCGCTGAGAAGCCAACTCTGGTTATTGGTAGCTCAATTATGGAGGTACGTGAGGTTTGACACCAGCGACAATAGTCACGTGCATCCCGGGGGCCAGAGCGGGCGACATAGAAGCACATTTAAAACTGCTGGCTAAGGCTAAACGTAAATACAGCAAGATATTTATCCACGTCGGCGGTAATGACACCCGATGGCGTCAATCGGAGTGCACCAAAATTAACTTTGAGTCGGTGTGTAGTTTTGCGAAGACAATGACGGACTCCGTAGTTTTCTCTGGTCCCCTGCCAAATCTAACGAGCGACGACATGTTTAGCCGCATGTCATCATTCCGTCGCTGGCTGTCACAGTGGTGTCCAGAGAATGACGTGGGCTTCGTAGACAATTGGCGGACTTTCTGGGGAACTCCTGGTCTGATTAGGAGTGACGGAATTCATCCTACTTTGGAAGGAACAGATCTCATATCTAGTAATATTAGTGCATTTTCTAGTGGACCTAATCCATGACAATCCGGAGTTGAGGCCAGGAGTCAGAGTTGCAGTATTACATACTTCTGTGCTTCCATCCGGGCAGTCACCCACTCAAATCCTCATAATGACTGTGTCTGCCCCACGACCACTGAAATCAATAGCAAACAGAAGAAGAGTTGTACATAAAAGCCTAATAAAAATTACCACCACTGCAAAAGTGCAACTATATAGAAAAATTAAATGTGGACTCTTAATCAGGTCTTTGTCATCTAAAGATGGATTAGTAAATTATTTAATATCAGATTGATTTATTTTGTCTCACTGAAACCTGGCTGAGACATGAAGAATGTCAGTCTAAATTAATCCACTCCGCCTCGTCATATTAGTACTCCCGTTCCTCGAGGTACAGGCCGAGGTGGTGGCGTTGCAGCCATAGTCGACTCAAGCCTATTAAGCAATCCTAAACCTAAACTAAATTATAGCCCTTTTGAAAGCCTTGTTCTTACGCTTTCAAACCCAACATTGAAAACAATAAAGCCAATCTTATTTGTTTTAGTGTACCGCCCTCCTGGTCCGTATTCTGATTTTCTATCCGAATTCTCAGAATTTTTATCAAGTTTAGTCCATAAACAGATAAAGTAATTATTGTAGGTGACTTTAATATTCATGTGGACGTCGATAACAGCCTTAATATTGAGTTTCTCATTATTAGGTTCAATTGGGTTCAGTCAGAATGTACATGAACCAACTCACTGTTTAAACCACACTCTGGACCTTGTTCTGGCATATGGTGTTGAAATTGAACATTTATTAATCTGTCCACAAAATCCTCTTTTATATCAGACCATTTTTGAATAACTTTTGAAGTCCTGCTACTGGACTGCAAGCCATTAAGCAAAATATCCTCCGCTCGATGTCTATCTGATAGTGCTGTAGCTAAATTTAAGGAAGTGATTCCATTGGCACTTGGTTCATTACCATGTCTCAATATCAATATTAACGGAGGATTCCAGTGATAACTCCCAAATTAAATCATCTTGGTTATAGTGCTGCAGCCTCACTGCGAATGACACTAAACTCTGTCGCTCCTCTAAAAAAGAAGATAATTAAACAGTGAAAGCAAGCTCCGTGGCTTAACCCCCAAACTAAAACTAAAGTCAAGAAAACAGGGATCTACAAAATTGGAAGAATCTTGTTTAGTCTGGCTAGATAATCTTAAAACATAAGGCTCGCCGTAAGGCCAGAGCAGCTTATTACGCTTCATTAATAGAAGAAAACAACAACCCCAGGTTTCTTTTCACCACTGTAGCCAGGCTGACAGACAGCCACAGCTCTACTGAGCCTTCAATTCCTATATCGCTCAGTAGTGACGACTTCATGAGCTTCATTAACCATAAAAATTCTAAATATTAGAGACCAAATTAAATAAATCTCCTCTCCGCAGTTGGTAATGATTTAGCTTCTAAAACAGGAACCTTAAAAACTGTAACACCTGAAATATATCTAGACTGCTTTTCTCTGATCGATAAACCAACTAAAGTCAACAATTTCGTTGTCTAAACCATCAACCTGTCTCTTAGACCCGATTCCAACTAAGTTGCTTAAAGAAGTTTTACCCTTAATTAACTCCTCGTTATTAAATATGATCAACCTGTCTCTATTATCTGGCTATGTACCAGAATCGTTTAAAGTAGCTGTAATAAAACCTCTTCTTAAAAAGCCCAGTTTTGATCCAGAGGTTCTAACCAACTATAGACCGATATCTAACCTTCCTTTTCTCTCTAAAATTCTTGAGAAAGCAGTCACAAAACAGTTATGTGATTTTCTACAGAACAATACTTTATTTGAGGTTTTTCAATCTGGATTTAGAGTTCATCATAGCACAGAGACGGCACTGGTGAAAGTTACCAATGACCTTCTATTGGTATCAGACAAAGGACTTGCCTCTGTTCTTGTCTTGTTAGACCTCAGTGCTGCTTTTGACACTGTTGACCATGACATTCTGCTGCAGAGACTGGAACATTTCATTGGCATAGCAGGAACCGCACTGAACTGGTTTAAATCCTATTTATCTGAGCGTTCTCAATTTGTACGCGTTAACGATGAATCCTCCATGCAAACCAAAGAAAGTCAGGTTCTGTACTTGGACCTATTCTATTCACCTTATATATGCTTCCTTTAGGCAATATTATAAGGAACCACTCCATAAACTTTCATTGTTATGCGGATGATACCCAATTATAACTATCAAGCCAGATTAAACCAATTAATTATCTAAACTGCAAAACAGAGATTTTATTATTTTTTTTAAAAAAATACTTCGAACTAGAGTTTCAATGAAACCTCTGGTTTTAAAAAAAAAAAAAAAAAGACTATCTTTGAACAAAAATGACTAAGTTTGAAAGAATGACCTTAACTTAAAAAAGCCAAGTTTCGATAAAACCTCCAGTTTTGAAGAAATGTTCGGTTACGGTACTAGAATATTGTTACAATGATCGGTTACACTTCCAAAATATTCTTTTACAGTTTTAGAAAGTTCTGTTACTGTTTTAGTTACAATGTTCGGTGACGGTTCTAGAATGTTCGGTGACTGTTCTAGAATGTTCCATGACAATGATCGATTAAGGTTCTAAAATGTTTGGTTATGGTTTTAGAATGTTTGGTTTCAATGTTATGTTAATGTTAAAGTGTTCTGTTATAATGATCAATTACGGTTCAAAAGTGTTTGGTTACATTTCTAGAATGTTCCGATACAGTTTTAGAATATTCTCTTACAATGTTACGGTTCTAGAATGTTCTGTTCCGGTTCTACAATGTGCTGTTGCGGTTCTGGAATGTTCCGTTACAATGTTAGGTTATGTGATAATCAATATGTAAGCTGATACAATGTGCCTGATTGTGTAAATTTGTTTAGCTTTATCTAGAAGTGTTGTGATATGCAAGATGTGATATGTAAGATGTTATTGAATTAAGTGACTACTAGTGGCCAACCTACTGTGAAATAAGATGCAATATTTGTAAACTGTAGCGAAAGAGTACACCACTTCTTAAAAAGGGTGACTGAAAAGCGTTAAGCGTGAACACGCCTAAGCACCAACAGGACCTGGCTCCAGCCAACCAATGGGAGAAGACCATTCCCAAAAGGCGGCGGGTATTAGATATGTTGTAAACAAGAGCTCTGCCCTTTTTCTGTGGATTCGTGAGACAGAGTAACTACTTAAATGCGGTCTGCGGAACGGTGAAATAGGACTGTCCTCAGCTGAGTACTTTTGTAATGTGTACCATTTCATCGTCGAATAAATACAGTTAATATGAAAAGAAGTTTTCTGAAATTGATGTCTATGCATCTCCATTTCCAAATAAAAAACAAAATTGGTGTTTAAAAAAAAAAAAAAAAAAAAAGTATGAAAGAAGGCCTTTGGCAGGCTCTGGATTTTAAAGTGAAAGACCTCAGGTAGGCCCGAGTAGCGCTCTGTTGCAATATTTGTTAAAGTAATAAAAAGACCTTTTGGGAAGGCCCAGTGGGATGGCTGGTGTTGTGGCAGTGGAGAAAAGACCTAAGAAAGGCCCATGTGTAGCGGTGAGTATTACGTATAGTTTAATGATTGCTACATTGTCTCTTATTATATCTTATCTCCACTGTACAAGCATAGATAGTCAAGTAAAAATAGGTTTATAATGGATTGTTTGTTGGGTACGTTCGAAGAAGCGACTCCAAGCAGTGCATTTTAAAATAACGGTGTCTGTACTGAGGCAGAGACTGGATACCTTACGGTGCTAACTAAGCTCTCCATCGTGGTATATCGAAGTCAGTTGCTCGGGTGAATTACATACAAACTGACTGGCCGTTATTAGTGTTTGGGAACTGTGGGGAGGAAAACCAAGAGACTAAAACAAAAAGGAACTGGTTGTACGAGGCCTTCTCTGGTCGAGTAACCCGCGCACGTGTGTAGAAGATTGGTTGCTAGGATTGGAGAATACAGCCAGAAGACAAACAGAACCTAGAGTCTACTCGTAAGAGACGGGGAGAAAAATGTAAAGGGTAAAGCAACATAAAACTACATCGAATACGATTAATAAATTAAAGCCAATCCTAAATTAATAAGATTGAGAAAACAAAATACGGAAAAAAGGGAAAGTTGTCTCCCTCCAGTGGCAGTATAAAAATTACGAGTAAAATAAAATACCTCCCTCTAGTGACCAGAACAAGCTAAATCATATCGCTCCCTCTCGTGGACAAATAAAATCAGAGTAAATAGCACACTCCAGTGGTCACATATTACACACAGCACACTCAAGTGGACAAAGATAATAAATGCCCAAGAATAGAATAAAAATGGCAAATCCAAAAACAGTGCTCCCGAAGCCAGGCTCAACAGCAGACCTATAGGATAGAATGTATAAAAGATCAGATGCTACAACAGAGCCCAGTGAAAGAAAAAAAAGGCCAGAAAACAAATGGCGAAGCTCATGAATTTATGGCAGACCAGAAGACTGATCCCAGCAGATGATCAGCCTGGACCAACAGCAGTCCACAGAGAAGCAATATCTGACTATGAGAATGGAGAATTTCAAGAACAGGCAACATGGGAAAACCCTAACTACTGTATTTGGATCGGGGGGGGGAAAAAAAAAAAAAAAAAAAAAAACAATGGAGAAAGCTGAAAAGGGGAAGGCAAGAGTGACACGCCTACTACTCCACCTGAAAAATATCAGCCCAGGAACTACAAGCAACACCTCTGTGGTGAAGACAGCTGAACAACAAGAAAAGAAAACTGCTGCAGAAAAAGACACCGCAAATATATCCAGACCTAAGTAACGACACTATAGCACCCCCTTCCTACACATCGAAAAAAAGTCAAACAAAAGTGATGAAGAAGACGACGGGAAGTTCAGCAGGAAGTATGAAGAAACAACGAGAAACTTCAGACGAGGAGTATCGCCAATTTCATACGGAAAAGGTGAAACCTCAGAGAAAGAATAAGAAGGTGAAGAAACACAAGTATTAAGTGGAAAAGTAGTAAGGGATCCCATCGCCAAAAGAACCAGATCCCAGGTGAACGCACGCACGCGGAAGCATTAGTGGCAAAATTACTGCCACTTTCCCAAGGAGGCCAGAAATAGATTGATGAACTGGAGAAATATACCGCCCAAGACCGCCTGTGCTTAGGTGACGTAAGGGCACTGATTGACTGGAAGGAAGAATCAAAGTAAGAGCATTGGACCTCAAGGCTACATGCAACAACCAACCGGATAGTGCCCCACTCAACCAACACAGAAACGCATATTGGAATGCCCTGCGTGCCACTTACCAAACAAAACGCAGTCTCCTTGCATTCTCCAGTTTGAAGAAAGGGCCAGAAAAAAAAAAAAATGCACGCCTTTTTGAAAAGATGCGAAGAAGTATGGATGGACAGCACAGGAGAACGGCATGACTCGACACCAGCTGTGGTCATGGGAAGAAGTGGTGGGACTGGACACAAAATCCATTGGGGAAATCCTGATACACCATGATCTGAAATTTAAGAAAACAAATACTGAAAATGAGGAAGAACTCAAGACACTCACAAAAAGGCTGCTAAAATACAAGTGGCAGAAAAAGACAGTGAAGCGTCCAAAGCAAGGAAAGAAGAGAAACAAATGCCACCAAAACTCTTAACATCCCAGTACCAGACCCATATGTGGCACTACAAAATCTGAATCCAAGCCTAAAGTATTTTACAGTAATAGACTTGGCTAATGCATTTTTCTGTTTACCATTAGACCCAAAAGTACAAGACATATTTGCTTTCACCTACCAAGGACAAAGATATACCTACAACCGCATGCCACAAGGATATAAAGACAGTCCTGGGATGTTCAAGCAAGCCTTGAAAAAAGACCTGAGTACATTGAAGCTGCCAGATGGAGTGACCCTAATACAATATATGGATGATCTGCTGAAAGAGAGAAAACACAAATCGCAAGAAAAACAGTTACGTTCCTGGGAAGAATGATTGCGTCAAACAGCCTTACACTAACGCAAGCACAAAGATCATCCATTCTCTCTGAACCAAAACCCAATACAGTCAAACAGATGCTTGCATTCTTAGGATTAACGGGATACAGCAGAACCCACATACCCGATTATGTGGATTTGACAACCACTGAGAGACATCATTGCACAAGCAGGAAACAGAAACTTAACGGCCAACTTACAATGGAGTATATTGGCTGAATAAACTTTCACTCAAACAAAACAAGCATTGGGACAAGCCGCGCATTTATCCACACCTGACTACAATAAAGAATTTTTTCCTGGATGTTTCTGAATCAGAAGGGGTGGTGAAGAGAGTCCTGTTTCAGAAAAAAGGGGGAGGGAGACAAGTACTGATGTACCACAGCTCCAAGCTAGACAATGTAGAAAAAGGACAAACAGGGTGCGATGTAGTAATGTGCCAACCACCAAGAATAAACACCATACATGGAGTGGTGGCATTTTTAATTTCACAAGCGTTCACATTTTCCCCAATCAGAAAAATTAAAATCCAGAGCAGCCTAACCAAACCACATATAACCTATGAAGTAGGTTTAACAAACATGGCCAAAGGACTGAACTCAGATGACCAAATACCCCATGACTGAGTTTGTATCCCAAAAGAACCTGAAAATAAGACAAGATCTAGAAGCAGACCCCTTAACTCACCCTGACATGACTTTATATAGTGACGGCTAAGGGAGGCAAAGGAAATGTGGCCTCATATGCAGTATCCAGCAAGAAGGAGAACACACACGGATCATGAATGCTGAAATCATCCCTCAACCTGCCTCAGCTCAACTGACTGAAGTAATAGCACTTACTAAAGCTTTGGAGCATGCAAAAGGAAAAAGAGCTAACATTTACACAGACTCAGCATATGTGTCACGGTGTGTATGGACCCAAATGCAGCTCACAGGAACACCAGGAATAGTGCACTATAGGTTTATTTACCGGAACTGACAGGTACAGGGATTCATCGAACACAGGCAGATTCAGACATGGGTAACCTGAAGTCAGAGACGCAGAAGCCAAGCTCGAGGTTGGGGACAGAAGGCTGGCGAGTATCCCAGGGATCCGGCGAGGCAGTAGGTTGGAGACAGGCAGGGTTGGTAGCAGAGAATTAGTCTGGGGGTAATCGCTGGAGAGTCTGGCATGAAGAAGACGAAGTACAATCTGGCAAAGAGGTTCTATCAGGAGGAGGCTTAAATAGATGTTTGATTGGGAATTGGCTGCAGCCTGAGCCCAAGGTGAGGTAACGAGGTAGGAGTGGCTGGCAGGTGAGGTGACGAGGTAGGAGTGGCTGGCAGGTGAGGTGAGGAGGAGCGAAACTGTGACAATATGCCCATGGAGCAGTGCATGTGGACAGACCACAATGGATCAGAAGAGGTTTCCTAACCTCCGCCAAAACACCAGTAAAACATGCTGAACCACTCAAAGCTCTGATAAAAGCTGCACTGTTGCCATCACAAATAGCAGTAATGAAATGTAAAGGACACCAGACATTGGATGATGGCATATCCAGACGAAATGATGCAGCAGACAAGGCTGCAAAACAAGCAGGAGGATACATTAAACAAATTATATGTTTCAATAGCGACACTCAGGGACAGTTAACCACAGAAGACATTAAAGATATGCAGGAACATGCTGGACCATATGAGCAAGCTCAGTGGCTCCAGAAAGGCGCAACACAGGTAGATGGATTATGGCGATCTCATGATGGTCGCATAGTGGCACCAGCAAAACTTATAAACCTGCTCATAAAAGGAGACACATGGACCCACACATGTAGGCCAATCAAGAACAAAAAGAGATATTGAGTCGCAATGGTGGCATCCACATATGAAAGAAATGGTGGAAAACTACATAACAGACTGTAAAACTTGCGGTGCATTTAAGATGCCCCATTTAAAGATATTTGTATTGACTACACAGACATGGGGGCAGAGCATGTTGTGAGAGGAATGAGATACATGTTGGTAATGGTCGATCGGTTCACCAAATGGGTAGAGGCGACCCCCTGCAGAAAGGAAGCTGCAAAAACAGTCATAAAGTGGTTACAGAATGAACTCATACCAAGGTATGGAGTCCCAAGATGCATAAGATCAGACAAAGGATCACATTTTACCAGCAAGAGGCTGGCTGAAGTAGAATCATTTTTCGGCATAACACATAAGTTCGGATCCGTATATCACCCAGCCTCTCAGGGCTTTGTCGAAAGAGCAAACCAGACCTTAAAAACAAGATTGCTACAGCATGTTTTGTTACTAAGATGAAGTGGATAGATGCAGTACCTTTGGCGCTTATGTCTATGAGATCCTCACAAAGTAGCAAGACTCACCTATCTCCTCATGAGTTATTAACCGGACGACCAATGCCAGGACCTCCTAGAGAAGGAGGGCATGGACCTGTCTTGGATATATGGCAGATAGAAGCGGATGATTATGTTAAGGCTTTAACTAATACCATCCAAGTTTTGTCTACACAGGTCCAGACAGCAGAGGGAACATCTGAGGAGGCACCTGATAATCCTGTTGGACCTGGAGATTGGGTAAAGGTAAAAGTCCACAAACGAAAGTGGTCTGAACCTAGGTGGACTGGACCGTGGGAAGTTGTAGAACGCACTTCACACGCACTCTGGGTAAAAGGAAAAACAGGAGCTAATTGGCACCACCTCACACATTGTGTACCCGCCGAGGCACCTTCCCGCACAGTAAGGGAAGTTAGAACTGATTTGGCTACGTTGGAACAAAATAGTAATGATAAATTGGATTGAGGACATAGAAACAGCGCCAGCTGCAGAAGAGGACGAGTTGTCCTTTGATATTTTAGAGTGTAACAACAGAGCTAAAAGGTCAGCCCCAGGAGGGAGTTTCAGCTCCACTGTATATATTGATAGTGTAGGGGTGCCCCGAGGAGTTCCGGATGAGTTCAAAGCCAGAAACCAGGTTACAGCAGGTTTTCAATCAATATTCCTCTGGCCCACTATAAATAAAAATGTAGATTGGATTAATTACATCTATTACAACCAACAGTGCTTTGTTAATTACACCAGAGATGCGGTAAAAAGGTTTGCATGAACAATTAGATAAAACCAGTTTGATGGCCTGGCAGAACAGAATGGCTTTAGACAGGATACTGGCTGAAAAAGGGGGTGGATGCAAACAATTTGGAACCATGTGCTGTACTTTCATCCCTAATAACACTGCCCCAGATGGATCCGTAATCCCACTTTGAGCATTGAGTTAGAAGAGAATAGTGGCGTTGAAGACCACTTTTCAGGTACCCTTAATAGGCTGTTTGGTAAATACAAGACTTTGATAATGAGCGCGATGTTATCCATAACGGTAATGGCCGCCATCCTGATACTGTGTGGATGCTGGTGCGTTCCATGTACCTTAGCCAACCGTTTGATCACCTCAGCCCTCTCCAAGGAGCAAAGTCAAGGTCAGTTCCTCTTAAAGGAGCAGACCCAGTCATTGACTGAGATACAAGACCCATCTACTTAATCAGCAAGAGGAAGATGATTTTTGTTTGAAAAAAGAAAATTGTCATGATCATCATGTTTATGTTACAATGATTGGTTACGGTTCTAAAATGTTCTGTTACGGTTCTAGAATGTTCGGTTATGGTTCCAGAATGTTTAATTAAAATGTTTGGTTATAATTCCAAAATGTTCAGTTACGGTTCTAGAATGTTCTGTTACGGTTTTAGAATGTTCTTTAACGGTAATAGAATGTTTTGTTACGGTTCTACAATGTTCGGTTACTCTTCCAAAAAGTTCTGTTACAGTTTTAAGATGTTCTGTTACGGTTCTAGAATTTACTGTTACAGTTCTAAAATGTTCTGTAACAATGTTCGGTTACGGTGTTTGGTTAAGGTTCTAAAATGTTCGGTTAAGGTTATGGAATGTTCAGTTACGGTTCTAGAATTTATTGTTACAGTTCTAAAATGTTCTGTAACAATGTTCGGCTACAATGTTCTTATGCTTCCACAATGTTCAGCTACGCTTCCAAAAAGTTCGGTTACGGTTTTAGAATGTTATGTTATGGTTTTAGAATGTTCTGTTAAGGTTCTAGAAAGTTTGGTTACGGGTCTAAAAAGTTTGGTTACAGTTCTAGAATTTACTATTACAGTTCTAAAATGTTCTGTTACAATGTTCGTTTGTGGTTCTAGAATGTTCGGTTACGGTTAAAAAATGTTCGGTTAAAGTTCTGGAATGTTCCGTTACGGTTCTAGAATGTTTAGTTAAATGTTCGGTTACTCTTCCAAAATGTTCGGTTATGCTTCCAAAAAGTTCTGTTATGGTTTTAGAATTTACTGTTACAGTTCTAGAATTTACTGTTACATTTCTAAAGTGTTCTGTTACAATGTTCGGTTATGCTTCCAAAATGTTCAGTTACGGTTCTAGAATGTTCAGTTACGGTTCTAGAATGTTCGGTTACGGTTCTAGTATGTTCGGTTACGGTTCTAGAATATTTAGTTAAAATGTTCGGTTACTCTTCCAAAAAGTTCTGTTACGGTTTTAGGATGTTCTGTCACGGTTCTACAATTTATTGTTACAGTTCTAAAATGTTCTGTAACAATGTTCAACTACAATGTTTGGTTATGCTTCCACAATGTTCGGTTACGCTTCCAAAAAGTTTGGTTACGGTTTTAGAATGTTATGTTATGGTTTTAGAATGTTCTGTGAAGGTACAAGAAAGTTCTGTCACAATGATTGGTTACGTTTCTAAAATGTTCAGTTACGGTTCTAGAATGTTCGGTTACGGTTTTAGAATGTTCGGTTACGGTTCTAGAATGTTTGGTTACAGTTCTAGAATTTACTATTACAGTTCTAAAATGTTCTGTTACATTGTTCGTTTGTGGTTCTAGAATGATAGGTTACGGTACTAGAATGTTCGGTTACGTTTTTAAAATGTTCGGTTACGGTTCTAGAATGTTATGTTATGGTTTTAGAATGTTCTATTCTGGTTCTAGAATTTATTGTTACAGTTCTAAAATGTTATGTTACAATGTTCGGTTATGCTTCCAAAATGTTTGGTTATGGTTCTAGAATGTTCTGTTACGGTTCTAAAATGTTCTGTTACGGTTCTAGAATGTTATGTTATGGTTTTATAATGTTCTGTTAAGGTACAAGAAAGTTCTGTCACAATGATCGGTTACAGTTCTAAAATGTTTGGTTACGGTTCTAGAAAGTTTGGTTTCGGGTCTAGAAAGTTTGGTTACGGTTCTAGAATTTACTATTACAGTTCTAAAATGTTCTGTTACAATGTTCGTTTGTGGTTCTAGAACGATAGGTTACGGTACTAGAATGTTCGGTTACGGTTCAAGAATGTTCGGTTACGTTTTTAAAATGTTCGGTTACGGTTTTAAAATGTCATGTTACAGTACTAAGATATTCTGTTACAATGTTCGGTTACGCTTCCAAAATGTTCTGTTACGGTTCCAGAATGTTCTCTTACGGTTTTAGAATGGTCTGTTACAATTTTCGGTTGCGGTTCAATAATGTTGTATTACAGTTCTAGAATGTTCTGTTACGGTTTTAGAATATTCTGCTACGGTACTAGAAAGTTCCGTGACAATGTTCGGTTACGCTTCCGAAATGTTCTGTTTAGGTTTTAGAATGTTCTGTTACCTGAATCAACCCTAAACAGAACATTCTAAAACCGTAAAAGAACATTTTGGAAGCGTAACAGAACAGAAAAGAACAATCTAGTAACCGGACATTGTAACAGAACATTCTAGTACCGTAACAGAACATTTCAAAACCGTGACAGAACATTCTAAAACCGTAAAAGAATATTTTAGAACCGTAACTGAACACCATAACAGAACATTCTTGAACCGTAACTGAACATTTTAGAACCGTAACAGAACATTCTAAAACCTTAAAAGAACATTCTCATACCGATACAGAACATTCTAAAACCGTAACTGAACATTTTGGAAGCATAACCAAATATTTTAACCAAACATTCTAGAACCGTATCCGAACATTTTGGAAGCATAACGGATCATTGTCACAGAACATTCTAGAACCGTTACAGAACATTCTAAAACCGTAACAGAACATTTTGGAAGCGTAACCGAACAATTTAGAACCTTAATTCGAACACCGGAACCGAACATTATAACAGAACATTCTCGTACCGTAACTGAACATTCTAGAACCGTAACCGAACATTTTAGAACCGTATCAGAACATTTTGGAAGCGTAACCGATCATTGTGATTCGATCTCTGAAGTTACTTGGGGTCAGCTTTGAGACAGCCCACAGTGCCACGGCCAACTGGACCAGCTGCTTTGGAAGAGCAGGTGCCTGACCTTCAAGGTAGACGTTCTGCCATCTCTCTTGTACTTGGCCTACATATACCCACTGCCAGTCAGTATGAGGAGAACTCTAGTGCGCTTCATGTTTGCTTTCCTATGGGGCGGGAGATACGAGTATGTGGCGAGGGCCCGCATGTCAGCTGGGATTGAGGTCGGGGGAAGGGATGTGCCACACCTCCCGCTGGACTGCATTTTTGTTTTGTTTGTGTGTAGAGTTATCCGCTCCTGTAGTGCATCCTTGAGGCTACTTTCTGCGGCTCTACTTTGCTTGTCAGGCCAGACTGTTATGGTACGTCCAGGGGAGACCCAGGCGCAGAACACAGACTTGGAAAACTGAGTATGTTTTAGTTCCTTTAATAAACAATACTCAAGCAACAACGTAATTGTGAGAGGACTGATGGGGTTGCTTTTAGATTTCTTTCAATCTGGGATTTTAAAGCTTTCGTCCCATGGTTTACTCAAGTTTCCTAAACAAAACCCTACACTATAATGTATATAGACAACAATTATAGACCTGATTGGATTGCTTTTAGCTGGAATTTTAAACCTTTACCAAGTATATGAAAATATAATTTACCTGAAATGATTGTCGTTGGTTCGGTATTTCTTGGATCTCGTCACCCATCCTCTCTCCAGCAGATCCTGGCCTCTCAATGAAACCAAATTATTCTTAATTAAAAGAATAAGGCGGAGGACTTTAATCAAGGACTCTCGGAATCCCCCCCGTAGCGCCAGCAATCCTGCCCTGGCGTTTCCTGCCCCCACCCCCCCGACCCCCCACCGTGGTGCCGGACGACCAGACCCCCGCACAGGCAGCGCTGTGGGTGTGCAGGGGATTGGTAGCCGCTGCCACAGCAGGGAACCTCCTCCTCGGGGCTGGGGTCGACCGGCCCGCTGGGACGCTCTGTGACCGGGCTTCCTCCTTCATGCTCTGCCGGGGAAGAGAAAGGTGGTCCTCCGCGACGACGATGGGCCGGTGACACTGGACCCAATTCGCCGTAGAGGAGGTTAAGCCAACGACAAACTGCTCCAGTGCCACTTGCTCTACGACGTCCTCTGCAGAATCAGAGCCAGCGGCAAGAAGCACCGAGCGTCCTCGAAGGGAAGACCTCTGAACCGGCGGCGGTGTCCCTCAGGCATGCTGCTCAGCTGGTCCAGGATGGCCCTCCTCAGCTGGTCATAAGTGTTTTGAGAGGACGCCGGCAGGCTGTGTGCCGCTAGCTATCTCCAGCTGGCAGCAGGAAGGACAAGCCTGGTGATATTTTGGGCTTCAGAGCTCTTTACTGTCCTCTGTGAGAGCTGGATCAATCTCTCTCTCTTTCTCTCTCTCTCCATCCATCCATTTTCAACCGCTTATCCGGGGTCGGGTCGCGGG
>CALSCE010010661.1:31882-44134 GCA_943593645.1 Bovichtus variegatus
TATATACACACATATTTAGCAAAAAAAGATTGGAAAAATGGCCCGTTTCAGTATCAGCAGTAAAAGTTGTATTAGTACCACCATCAAAACCTTTTGAAAATATCCAGTCACATAAAGAAAAGCATTTAGAAAAGAAGAATATATTAGGTACTTTTACGATATGAATGCAGAAATGTTAGGAATTAGCACAATAAAAGCAGAGCAAAGCCAAAAAGGCCAAGCAAGAATTTAAGCTCAAGTTTCTTACTTCCAAAGATGGGCGCTGATGTGCTGCTCCAGCATGCTGCTGAGAGCCGACCTCAGGTGATGTAGTCTCCTGTCAAACGTGTAGATGCCGTGACCCAGTGCATGACTGCCAAATGAACATACCTAGAGAAAGATGGTTTGTTTTAAATCTGTTACAGGTAAGTGTGGTGACTCACTGTGGTGTGGTGGTCATCTCAGTTACAGTCAAATCACATTTCATTAGTTTCTTGGATCTGTTTTTGATGCATTTCTGGATAAAAGAGGATAAAAACCTTAACCTCTGAAGCCTCATAAACCAAAGTTTTTTCCGAACAAAAGTGTTTGCAGTCTGAACAACTAAATCTGCATATCATCTTACAAAAACTCAAATTATCGCCTTACGTTTGTATGCCTCCGCCAACCAGTGAAGTTGCAGTTTACATCCATGACATTTGTGTGAAATTGTCATAATTAGTGTATGAATTCTTGAGTTACGGCCAAAATCCTGTTTTGTGAGGTCACAGTGACCTTGACCCCCAAAATCTTATCAGTTCATCCTTGAGTACAATAGGTTGAATTGTCAAAAGAATTGCGCCCTATGTATTTTACTAACCACTTCATGGGGTTTTCCATCGAGGTCAAAGAAAGATGCGAAGGAGAATTCATCGGGACTTAGGAAAAGACAACCGCGGTGCTAAGACAATCAGACTGTACTTGCGCAATGGCCGACTGATGTTTTTTATGATTCCTACCCAAAACACAATCAGACCTCCTAAAAGGGATTTTTTCAATGCATCTGTACTGTACAATTAAACAGCGAATGCTGATGTTATTGACAACTGAATGGCGAGTCGCTTTAAATGTTGCTGCCGCAAGGAATTGTTTGACAGCATTATCTCCCTTCCGCCTGTAAAGGACGGTCCAGTGTTACCTATGCTAAAGAAGATGAGAAAGGAAGCATTGAAGCCCCTTTCTTTAGTAGTTAGATCATTCGAACAGCTCTCATCATTGCTGCCACTTAATACTTTCGGGTCACTTCATTCAGTTAGGAATTTTTCTAAAAATCAAACTATTTGATCACAGCCCAAATTCCTGACCTTGGCTGTTGTCAGCGCAGAGGCATAAAAAGCACGGGGGTGGATACGGCATGTTCTGTAATTGCAACTGTTGACTTTTTGCCACATGGAGGACAGAAAATGTTAAACAACTAAAAACTGTCCTTCAAAAATCTGGTCTTTTTCCATCGTTAAACCCAAGTACAAACTGCTCACCGCTAGTGGTCTCGGATGTGCAACAGAAGATAGGAATTCAACAGGCTCCTCGGGTCCTTCTGCTTCACTTTCATCACTAGAGATCCGTCCATGTACGAGAGGTGAGTGGGCTCGGAGACTTCCCTCATCCTGCCGCCGCTGCTGCTTCTCCTCCTCCTCCTCCTCCTCCTCCTCCTCCTCCTCCTCCTCCTCCTCGTTGCTCTCCGACACAGCCGTTGGCCGACTGTAAAACAAACAAATGTAACTTTTTGCTTTCAAATATACTGTATATACTTATAATACACTGATGCTCACTGTCTCCAACCCTCACAATTATTGCCACATCACTAACATCCAGTTACAAGTCCCCTATAAGGTAGGATTAATTGCAGGCCTGTTGTATTAGAATACATTCATTCTAGCTAGAAGTACCTAATAAACTGGCAGCATGTGTAAATACAGTTATTTTATTTGCATCTGTTAAAAAAAAAAGGATTCTAAACCCACGGTGCAATTAATCAGTTTCAACAAGGTAATGTTACACCCATTCAGAACCGACGCAGTACCCCAGGCCTTCAGTAAAGTTCATTAACCTGAAAGCAGGGAGGCTGGCCAGAGGTCTCCTGCAGTGTGGAGCCCCAGCCTGCTCCATGGGGGCCTCTGGGCTGGGGGATCGTCCAGCGGTAGAGCCTCCCTCCAGGGATTGGGCCCCTTTTTCACGAACCTTTGTCTTCAGTTCTGCCACAAGCTGGTCAAAGTTCTTGCTGCGGCCCGTCACTTTCCTTCGCTGGTGGATGGAGTGGATCTGCGGATCAGGACAAAAGATACAGGCAATTAGTCACCATTTAATTTGATTGACTTCATTTCAAGAAAATGGCTAAAACCTGTATCTAGCGAGTGTCACAAAATTATGGATTGACTACCACAGTCACCCTGCAAGGCATGACGGCAATTTGAATATTTTAACCATTTTTAACTCCGAGAGCAGCACCGAATAACTATGCACGATCAAGAGAGCAGCAGCTGACCTCCCTCTCCTTGCCACTGCCGCTGTGTTTACATTGGAACAATGGAGGTGCCCGTGGCTGTCTGAAAGCCTCTTTAAGTTGAAAAGGGAAATGTTGAGGTTACAATTAGAGAGATGGGTAAAGGTTCAGTGTCATTAGGCTAAGGTAAGAGATAGGCTAACTGTGGTGGGATTCATAAGAACACATAAAAAGAACCTGATTCTGATTAAGTAGCAAGCCACCCATCAACTATTTACTTCCAGTGTTTCAGGCAGCAACAGTTGGATGGTGGAGATTACATTACATTACAGTTCATTTAGCAGACGCTTTTGTCCAAAGCGACTTACAACTCATTAAGCTCATTAAGATTGTTCACCCTGAACAAATCTTAGTTGCAAACTAGTATCAGCTGAGGAGACTGTCGTTTTCATTTTCTATGGTGATTTTTAATTTTTTTGGCAATGCAAAGCAAGCCCCTTATGCTGTCGTCAGCTAATTTCTCCCAGTTTCACAGACATTTTAGGGCAGATGCCGACACTCTAGTACTGTAGTGAACCCATCCGTTTTACATGCCTTACATTTGTCTTGATGCTTTTAGGTTTTGTCTTACATCAGTTTTTATAACCTGGTTCTGGAGAAACAATATTTTATTTCAACTGTATTTTAAAAAAGTTAAAATGACAACGTGAACTTTCGAGATTACCACTAATTTGATTTAGATTGGTCTAAAACCACATTTATGCTTTTTACAAGTGAACCCTTTTCTGAAGAAACCCACACTCAACCCTTCTGAAAGTGAACAACTACAGACCTGTCTCTCTTCTTTCCAAAATATTTGCGCGTACGCTCTTCAATCAACTCTCAGAATAACCTTCTCGATCCACACCAATCTGGTTTCAAGGCAGGCCACTCAACCGAGACTGCCCTCGCTGTCACTGAGGAACTTCACACTGCTAGAGCAGCCTCCCTCATCCATCTGGACTTTTTTTAATGCAGAGTGAACCACCAGATCCTCTAAGATTCTGTCCTTTCCCATATCTGAAACCCAGGTGGAGGCACGGATCTCGGCTTGTCTGGCTGACATCTCTCAGTGGATGGCCTGAAATTTAACCATGACAAGACCGAACTGCTTTTCTTTCCAGGGAAGGAGTCTCCCATCCAAGACCTTACCATCAACATCGGCACCTCGGTTGTTCCCTGGACTTAGACTGCAAGGAATCTGGATGTGACACTGGACGACCAACTGTCCTTTACTACCAGCATCACTGCAACAGCCCGCTCCTGCAGATACACTCTCTACAACATCAGGAGGAAACGTCCCCTACTGACCAAGAAGGCAACACAGGTTCTGGTCCAGGCCCTTGTTATCTCACACCTTGACTACTGCAACTCCCTCCTGCTGTACTACCTACATGTGCCATCCGACCTCTACAGCTCATCCAGAATGCAGCAGCCCGACTGGTATTCAATCTCCCCCAGTTTTCCCACACTACACCGCTCATATAGAACCCGCCTGTTTGCTATTCTGGCTCCAAAATGGTGGAACGAGCTCCCCATTGATATCAGGTCAGCACATAGTCTCCACATCTTCTGTCGCAGACTGAAAGTCCACCTGTTTCAACTGCACCTCGGCCAATAAAAATAATAATAATTCTATATAAAGCACCAAATTGGTTGGCCTTTTTGAAGCTAATGGTTGAATTTTTATTCCGTTGTACCTGTATGCTGCATTTACATCGGTTTGTCTTATTTGAAGTTATTATACTGCACTTATATGATTTCACCTATTTGAAGCTTATGTACTTGCAAGATTCTTGCTGTTCAGAGTTGTATCCTCATGATTGTTTGCACTAATTGTAAGTCTGCTAAATGAACTGTAATGTAACATGAATAAGGCTTTAAGTAGTTGATCCCGTGTCATCAATGAATCTGATTTGGCTCCGAAAATAAATTAACCTATCAAATTTTTTTCAAATAACTGATTAATGCTTTATTCTGTTAAATGACAACAGAAATTGAATATGTCCATCACACATTACCAGAGTTACAAGTGATGTCTTCATGCTGCTTATTTTCCAAAAACCCCAAATGCATTAAATTTGCACTGAAAATCAAACAGAAAAAATAAGTAAATTCCAACATTGAAGAAGTTCGAACCGGCTAATATTTCATACTTTTTAATTGACAAATTTTCCATCCAAAAACTAATCCATTCATTGTTTTGGAAAGAGTCTCAAGTATTTTAGAGTACACATTTTTTTTTTTTATTAAATAGGAGCACACTCAAGAGGCTTTATCAAGTCGCACTGATAACAAGTATAACTATTGCAGTCATCGTTGAAACTGTGCATCAGTGTGCCTTATAAAACACGTCATTTTAAATGAATAGTTCAAATGACTACATGACATTTTTTCTTCCTAGAAGCAGGTGGAACAGTCTGTCCACCTGCAGAGCAGGTAGAAGATGCAGACTGTTTTCCTGCGTGTCTTTCCCGTCACTCCTGTCATTTCCTGTTAATCAGGTCGTCCCGTCTACTCGGCTGGATGTGGCCTCACACTCACTTCCTCTTCCACACACACCAGCTGCCATATAAGGACTCTTCCTGTGCTGGGAGCCATTTCCACCACTCAGTATCAGTCAGCGCTCATCAGTAACACAGAGTAGTGACTGCAGTTTCATTCATTTGAAAAAGTCTACTCTAGATTCCACATAGTGATGAACCTTTTTTCCATTTTGCTCTTTCAATGGTGACTTTATTTTCTTCAATGTAGGACTGTAATCATATCCCATCTTGCAATTTGAAACAATTCAGTGAGATAATTTAAAGAATTTAAAGATGTGTAACAATTAGATCACAATGCTTTATGTGCAAATTGGCACACACGGATCCGGTGATTCCCTGAGATGTTACCAACTCCGACGTGACAATCATTTTCATTGCAACTTTAAAAAAAAAAACATAGATGAAATGTAGAATGTGTTATTAATCCAACTCGTGCAAATACCTTTACACCTTTCAAAACATCCATATTGGAATACTAGATTGGCGTTCGAAAGAATAACAAATGTCCACCTTACAGCAATTCACAATTCATTGCATTACGTACTGCATGATCATAAAAACACAGGGGAAGGTTCAACTGATCAACATTACTCAAAAATTTTTGTCTGTGAATCAGTGCAAATGCGAAAATATTTGGCTTTGAATGAAAGACTGTCATAATGTTGTCATATCGGCCAATTAGAGCCTTTAAAATTGTAATATGGTTGTTATAATGACATCTTGGAGATGATTTTTTTTGTCTGTTTTTTAATTATTTACCAGGGACTAGGGCTGGGTATCACCACTGGCTCTGTTTTCCAAGGTCCCAATTCGATTTCAAAGGATTTAATTCAATTTGGGATATTTCATTGGTTACAATACCAATATTGCTTAGATATAATCAGCAACATTTTTTATTCCAAATTCAATAAATATATAGAAATATTCAGTTCAGATTAGCCAACATAACTGCGTTCTGATTAATGAAAATAAAACGGTATGTGGTAGACCCAGTCCAATGGAAAACAATGCCACCCTACATTTACCATCAGATAAACAGAGTGCACTGTAGAGACAACTTGGGTGCAAACTCATCAGGGGTGAAAAAAGGTGACAGATGATTTTTTTTTTTTTTTTTTTTTTTAATGTTTGAAGCTCGCAATACTACCATGTAAAAATGGCCATGGCTGGGAAAAGTGCAATCCATATGTTTACATATTACGTTGTTGTTATAAGTGGTGTAATGTGTGGCCTTAGCGAGTGTGTGGATGATTGACAGAGAGAGGTGGATGCGCTGAGCAGTTCAGCTGTAAGGGATCAAAGCAATCAGCCCCACACACATAAGTAAACTGAAAATGTTGCTCTTTTTCACCGACAAAAAAAATTTAAATAAAAAAATAAAATAAATCACTATTGGCTGATATGAGAAAATGTTAGATATTGACATTGAAAAAATACATCAATGCATCCTTTCACTGGGATCTAACAAGCGTCAGTAACAAATACAAATACATTAGCATGGAATGGAACACTCTTCAAGATTTGTTATTTAAAATCATGGGAACGCCAATCAATATTTTCTGATACTGCTGTATGTCTTGCTTGCCATATAAATATAATTAGTCAGTTATGTAGAATCTGCATTTCATATATTTTTTTAAAGTATTAGAGTTTCACTTGTCAAGTGCCTCCATCACACACGTCATCTCTACGATAGATATATTTCTGTTTACTGTCAACTATCTGATAAAAGGTACAATGCCAAAAATATTATCTGACTTGTTAGCTGGAATATTGAAGAGACCACAAACTCACAACCTACTTTCCCACTGTGATGTGTACTGACTGGGTCAAAAGCAAAGGTGACAGGACCGGATCCTGAAATTAAGCCTCTCAACCTTTTACTAAACTACACAGAGAAAATAGAGAGAAAAACATTTTTAAAACAAGAAATAAAGAGAAATGACACAGAAAAATTGCAAAGACGTGAACATCTGAGGCACAAGAAGTAGGGCATTAGTCTGGTGAAGCAGAGTGTGTTTAGAGCTTACATTGCATGTCAGGAGGCGAGTGCAGACCTTCTTCCTGTCAGGGTCAAGGACACCGCAGTGTTTGTCCAAGTCACACTCCCTCTCTGAGGAAACACCAAGAGCATCTCAGCAACAACATCACACAGTGAACAAACCAAAACATGTCGACATCTCTATACCCTCACATAGTGACAGCACTATGTGGGGGTATAGAGATGCCATGAAACATCTAAAAAAAAAAAAAAAAAAACAGACATTTACAAATTGTATACATTTTCACCAGAATGTGTTCTACAAGCTGAAATTCCATTCACCTTAGTGTTTTTGACCAATTGACACCCTGCCTCCACAGGACGCAATTTAGCCACGCTTTTAAGTGGTACACGATACACTTCTATTTTAAATCCATACAGCAATCTAACAAAGGCTGCCTAACAGCATGCATTTCAGTCGCGCTTTACACGCATACGCACAACCTCAGGTGTCTTTTTAGGTCAAAGTCAATTTTACGTACAACTACAGTATGTATGGGCTCAGAGTACTGCCAAAACGTGGGTGACTACACAGTAGTACTGTCCCTGAATGCATCCTGTATCGAAACTGATAGAAAACTGAAGCTGCAACCATGCAATAGACAGAAAAAAGACTATTTTGATAATCAATTAAATTGATAAAATCATTTTTCAAGCAAATATATCAGAAAAGGCTGTTTTCAGCCTCTTAAATATGGAGATTTCCTGCTTTTCGCCGTTTTATAATCATAATAATCTTAATATATTTGAGTTTTGGACTGACAAAACAAGACACTTGAAGACATCACCTTTAATTTGGAGAAACTGGGATGGATATTTTCCCATTATCTTCTGACATTTTATAGGCCAAATCATTATTATAGAAAATAAAATCAGCAGAATAATTGATAATGAAAATAATCATAAATTGGAGCCCTAAATATACTTTCCCTACACAACCTGTGTTGACACATTGTAATGTGTATACAGACATTGAGACATTACAAACCCCACCCCTTTATCCTTTCAATGTGAACACTTTGTTGGTACAGCAGGGATGCAAAAGAAAAAGTAGGGCCATGGTACATGCACACACCCATTCCTGGTAGATTAACTTTTAAACATGAACAGCATCATTCCAGTGTACTTTGCATTTGGCAAGACAGTGGAAGAAAGATTCTGGTTATGGCACATTTTCAGAGTTATAATATCCTGCTTTACAGTAATTATAACAACTCACTTCCTCTTTTCTTTCGACTTTCGGGCTGTATCTAAGAAATAAGAATTAAGAAAATAATAATCATCCATCCTTCAACTGTTACACTTTCAACATTATCCAAATGGATCCATTTGTACTCACTGGAAGCCACTTTGTTGTAGGGTCTGGGGACCCGGTGGCCTGGCACTGCCAAGGCCTGAGGGGAGTCCTTCCTCTGGCTCTGGGTGGGGGGCCTATCGCTGGGTGAAGGCCTACCAGGCGGGGTGCCTCCGTGTGGCCAGGGCGGATCTCTGAGTGACGGAGATGGAGAGCTCATTGGAGGCTCCAGAGGTGGCGGCTGCTTGAATACTGATGATTCTGTGTGGCTGCTTTGGGTGGACTTCTCCAGTGGGGAATGTCTGGTTGATAAGTAAGGGCAAGTCCAAAGTTAACTTTTTGGCTTAACTTTTAAGGTCACTGGCATAAATAAATAAAATGTACTTTTTAAAAATGAATGTTATCTTAACTGTTTTCTGTGGGGTGGTGGGGAAGAATACATACTTCAACAGCTAGAGTTTTATGTAAAGCTGCAAAAATCACCTGCCTGTTTAGAGTCATTATATTATATTTAATCTTTTACTTGCATTTATTTATTTTTTAAAAAAAGGGACTTCCCCTGTTAGGTTAGTGTCTAAGGTTAATTGGAGGGACAGTTCTTCCATTCTTAACTTAGTGCATTAAAACATATAAGGCCCTTTGAGGCTGGACTGTAATTCCAATGCATATCTAACCAGCTGATATGTTATAGTTTATATTGCAATCTGATCCAACCAAATATCTAAATCAAAATGGTGGTGGCAAATTGATTGCCTTAGTTGCAGGCCATTACATTTTTATTAACTTAAATGAAACGCAAGCAAATTTGCCACCCAAATCTGGCTGCTTGAGACAAGCCTTTCATTATTGTGATTAGGAAATGTAAGAAATAATGATATACAATGTAATGGTTAGGATGATTAAAAACCAAAAAACCTAAGCGTAAAAACAACAAAGTTGTGGTTTTACTGGGGCTGTGTCTTGGCCTTCCTGGTGGAAGTTACTGTGTCTGGATATCAAAAAATAGCCCAACACAAAATCCCCTGAAAACCACAAATTTGATACATTTTGGTTTTTGGGCATATGAAACAAACTATTTAAAATGTGTTCATTTAAAATAGAAACGTTTTTGTGTATTTTTTGTAAAGTTCTATTCGATTAATCCTGATCTCTGGTTAGAGGTTCCTCCCCAATTTGCCCCACTCTGTTCTTACCGTACTCCATCCTTTGAGTTCTTGGAGTGTCTGTACTGTGGTGGAGTAGAAGGCGAAGTTGGGGCCGCCCGTGGCAGACCGACCCCCTGTCCACGACCTTCCCAGGATGAAGCAGAAGCAGCATTGGTCCCATAGGAAGGAGAATGGCCGTGGTGGGGCCTCTGTTGGGGCTGTGGTGCAGGGGTGGGAGAGCGCAGTCGGGCATACAGCTTTGCCAGAGGGCCGTGGCGTCGCTCACAGTGCTTTTCGAACGCCTGCGGCTTCACTACTTGGCCACAATGGCTGCAGACCACCAGGTAGAAGTCATCATGGCCGGGGTAGAGGCCAAATATGGACATGTCTTGAAGGAGAGGAGAGAAGAGTGATAAGCAGAGGAAATACAATGGACACACACAGATCAGACTGCAGAGGTAACATAGCAATGTCACTATGTGGGGCAGGCAAGGATGATACTGCATTATGGAAAGATGGTCAGAGTTGGACGACACTGGTAGAAAATACCATTGAAATCAGTTTTCAGGTGGTATATGTCATTTGATAACCCACAGTGTTCTCAACTTCCTGGATTCTGACATCAACTCAAAATGACCTGTAATCCCCTACAGGTATTGATATATTCACTTTTAATAAAAAATACACACTATGAACCATTTTTTATTACATGCCATTTACTAGGTACTTATGAAATATGATGGCTTGTACAGAGATCTACACTGGATTAATGTATGTTTTTGATCTGGCACAGAGTGGGTTTTGTTTTGGTTTCCTCACATAGTCCAAAGATCTGCAGGCTATGTCAATTGGTGACTAATTTGTCCACAACTGTGAATATTTGCCGGTTTATAAATGTATAGGTCAGCTTGTGATAGACTGACGGCCTATTCTGGATGTAACACCCCTCTTGCCTAATATGTTAAATATGTTAGTGGAGGTACGAGTATGAGGTACCTATACTTGATGGTGGTCAGCATGCCCCCAGTTTGGAGAAACAGACAGGAGTACCAGTACAGAAGCTAAGCAATGTACTGCTGTAGCAGCGGCATGTGGGCTTTTCTTTTGGTGGCTAATATACGTTTTGCTGCAGCCCCCGTCCCGTTAGCCTCCAGAAGGTGCCTGATCACAACACTGCCAGCATTAATACTCGCCCTGGTCTCTGCAAACCAGTACTTCCGTTGCCTCAGGGTAAGGCTCGAGACCAAAGAGAGGCTGAAGCACAGTTCATCTAGGCATTCTAGGTTAATGTACATGCACAGTAATGCTCGCGGTTTACTTATTTCACAAATAAGTAAAACTATCCGTTTATGCGTTCTTGTTTTCAGATGTCCCAAACAACAACAGACTTTACTATGTCCGGTAGATGATAGTGTGCAGACTTACCCTCCTTACTGAGTGACATGGCCTCTGCAGCTTTTTTGCCATTCTTGCTGCAGTCGTCCACATCAGGCCCTGAAACATCACACATTACATAAGTCAGATGTTTTCCAAACGTTGTATGTCAGGATCATCAGCAAGACAAAGCCTAACCTTACAGCACATTTACAGCGCTTATTCTATGTTATATAATGGACTGATATGCAGGTCAATTAGTTGTTCCGTCATTGAGGCAGTTTTCCAACAGCAATAAGTAGCTCAAGTTATTTTGTGGTGGAGGAGGACTTTATTTGAAAGTTATGAACAAAGTAGCACTTTGAGGGATGCCAGACAATTGCTAAGCGTACATACTTGAAGATGGGAAGATGGCAAGAGCACTTTTTGGGCAGAGCTCACATATATGAGAATTGCTGTCGCATACAGACAGTTGACATCAGTTAAATGGAGGCGGGGACGCTGGTAATCAGAGAAGAACATTGAAATGAAGAAAAATACATAGAGTAACGTTAGCTCATATCAAAGGCTGGGCCAGCATTTACATGGTGGCAACAGCATCAGACTCCTCCTCCGTCACCGGTGTCTACTCTCAATCCTCCTACTGCTACCATTAGCATGCTAACTGCCTCGTCGTCAACGGCTAGTCTTGCTTGTTTTCTAACCAGTTAGCCTAGCTTTCCACGGCAAGAAGTTGCTCGCCCAACCATCCACACTAGCCTCCTTCCGCTCTGATGCCACTGCTGCCCGGCTGGTTTTACTCAAATGAAACGCATCTATTAAACGCTGGCAGCTTTTTCCACGACCACCGCTGTAAGGCACACACTATAACGGCTATATCTTAATAACCATCACATGATTTTTCTTGAAGACAACGTATGCAGTGGGACCTGGTAAAGAGCAACATGTTACGCACCCAGCGCTAGGACCCGGCAGGGTCTTTGTTTGGGTAACATGGTTAGCTCTGTCCGCCGTTTCCACGAAAATAAACTCCGGTGCTTTGGTTAAAATGCTTAGTAGCGACGAGTGTTTCCGTCAATGTACTCCTTACCATCTGCCGCTGTCACACCGGCCCACTCGGCCCAGGCGGTCCAGCTTTGACCCACGAAATCATCGAGGCTAGGCACCCGCCGATCCAGAGCAGCCATTACTTTAACTGCGCGTTCACGCACCGCCATCATCACTGCGCGGCAAGCAACTTACGTCATATCTCGCGCTCTCGACAGAATAGGAACTTCCTGCGTGCGCGTTCTTGGGACACCCACTGAGAGAGAGAGAGAGAGAGAGAGAGAGAGAGAGAGAGAGAGAGAGAG
>CALSCE010010661.1:118037-143081 GCA_943593645.1 Bovichtus variegatus
ATCCATCCATCCATCTTCAACCGCTTATCCGGGGTCGGGTCGCGGGGTGTATGTACCATACAAAAATATGTAAAGCAGGCACTCAACCAAGGGAACGCAACACACGAGACAACCAACATACCTGAAAAACATCAAATACTACAAACTTGTGACAATAAACTCATGCAACGCTAACTCCTCTCTGTATATAGGAAAGAGGATGATAAGCAGCTTACAGTGCAGGTAAATGACATGAAGGACAGAATCGACGAAGAGAAGGAGAGAGCTGCTACGCTCAAGAAGAAGGTTCAGCTCCATGACTCATTAAAAACCGAGGACCAGGTAAGAAAGCAGAGTGTACCGTATGTTTAGCTACAACATCAGCCTATTTCAAATCTAAAAGCTGCACAAAGCTACCATGGGGCAACAAAACCCAGAAATCCTCTAAAGTGGCACCCTTAAACTGCACCCTGCATGCTAATTTTGACCAGATGTTTTATAGTGTATTCTGTCTCACCACCTTTCATCTATGCCCCCGCTTCTCCTTGTTTACAGGATGCTATGTTAGATGCTCTGGGTGTGAAGGTGACAGAAGTTCATTGCTCCTGCGTTGATAGGCGGTTGACCAACCTCAGCACCTTGGAGAAGCTGTCCAGTGTTGAATACCGTATGTCTTTATTGCTCCAGCTCATTGAGAGCATCCCTGAGGAAAACTTGGAGACACTGAGGCAGATGAAGGAGAGTGAGAGAAGGAGCAGGTTTGTGTCACTGAGCGGCCGGACAGTAGGCCTCTAGTTAAAAGGTGGTAGATATTTATGTTTAGATAATTATATTGTTCATTACAGTACTTATTACATAGCTTAGAGTACATGGTATAATAGTGATGAGATGGTATAGGTCATCCAATGCTATCAGATTCATAATCCTTTGTTTGTTTTTTACAATTCACTCCAAAGGATTCACATATGTTCTAAATGGGTTGTTTCACTGCAGTTTACAGGACTCTTTTGTGACAAACTTAGTTTATGCTAAAGAAAAGTACAGGAAAAAATGGGAAGACAATTCAAATTAACTTATTATTATGTATATTACGTTGCAGGTCAGCCAGTCAGTCCCTCAAGTAATATATAAAATGGTTTAACAACAACATGTTTGCGCTGCAAATCGTATTTTTGATAACCAAATGTTCACGCAAAAAGTTGATTGAATACATGTGTATATCATGTATGAGGTTATAATAGTGTATTAGTCAAATGTGGACATTGCCAGCAGAATAGTACATTTCAGTCTGGATTTTCTCACTTTAATTGATAAAAATACAATGTACGGTGTAAAATGATGGTAATGTAAGGAGCTTTGGATAGAGCTCTTTCCTCAAAGAGCATGTTACATGAAAACCCCTTCTCTTCCTGCTTGCTATATCATGTTACAGGCTGCAAGAAGAAAAGCTAAGACTGGAGAGGGAGAAACAGAAAGAAAGGATGTTAAAGTGCAAGCAAAGATCCTTGGATGACACCAAGAAAATAGTTGGTCTTTCACTTCAAAATGGAGAATGCCATATTGTGAATTTTGTATTGGGTTTTGTAACAACAAAAAAAAGTTAATTTAAAAACATTTTTTTTTTTTACTGATCAGTTCTGCTTCAACATGTAGTCAAAGCAGCTACACAAACACACACAGGAGAGGAAGGCTCAAACGTCTTCATCCTTTTTTCTCTTAGAGTGGAAGAAAGCTCATGCCCAGATGCATCCCTGTTGAGCAGAAGATCAAAGTCAGCGATGAAGACAACATACCTGCTGAAGATGAACTTCATGCCTACCTCTTCACCGCTGAGGACGTAGAGTAAAAAAGCAGACATATGCCATGAAAAAAATTTAATTTAATAAATACATAATTGAATTGAATTGAATTGAACAAATAAATGAAAAAGTAAATACACTTACCTCTGTTCTGCATTGATTCATAGGTGGGATCAAGTCATCAATACTTGAAATATCAGGTGAGGACAGGTGTGTCCCAAACCTAAACTTCAGGAACCAGTCATAAATAACATGAACATATATTATAAAACACATGTTCAGGTCTCTTAAAGACACATATTGGTGAAAAGAGGCAGAACGTATCAGTGAACTGAAGGAGAGAAGAGAATGAGACTGCTGGTGACAGGTCACTCAGAGTAACTGGGATGATATGGCAGAGCGATTGAAACAGCCTTCCAGGTATTCGTTCACATTTTCATTACTGGCCACATATTCACATTCTAGGTCACTGAAATGTCATGTCGCTGAAACTAGCTCTTCATAAGCTTTTTTGGATAGATTGACCTGACAGGTTTGCTGACAAACTTGTAAAGCGTGTAAGTGAAAGGGTTCAGTTCTATAATAAACAGACCCCTCCTCTGCGTTCTGGGGACAACTAAACCCGGTGCTTTTACTGATATTGTGGAGTTGAAACATGAGGAATGCTTTAGATTCTCTTACGCTCACAGCAGGGAGTTTTCATTAGCGTGGGCACTTCATTGACTGTCTAAGGGACTGAATATGGAAGTCATATATTACCTCACATATCTTGTAATTCCCCAAATCAAAATAGTGCAATGATTTTTTAAATTTATTTTCAAGGTGTAGTATGGATAATCCATTTGATAATGAACCAATAGAAGGAATTTAAGAAGTGCTGCAAACCAATGGACCTGCCTCAGCAGCTGCAAAGATCCAGACATATTTGGTATCAGCAGAATGATATTCCACTAAATATTGGCATCACAGGCGAGTCTGGCTCTGGTAAATCCACCTTTGTTAATGCATGCATAGTCTATGTCTATGCATAGGCATAGACAACAGGGATGAGAGAGCCACCCCTACTCTAAAAACAACCGCAATACCACATCCAAACTATTCTAATGTCACACTATGGGATTTTCCTGGTGTTGGCACCACCAGTTTTCCATCTGACAAGTTTTGGAAGGATGTTGGATTCGAAAGGTTTGACTTCTTCATGATCATTCAGCTCATTGCTTCAGAAAAAAGTGTTGTGAAGCTTGCTCATGAGATTTATAGGAGGGGGAACAAGTTCTACTTTGTTCAATCAAAGATTGGCCATAATTTACTAAATGAGGAAAAAAGTCAGAGGAACAAATCAGGGAAAACTGCATACAAGGTAAGTCTGAGGTTCGAGGGGAAAGAGACAAATGCCTAAAACTTGAAGGCATATGTCACGGGCAGACATTGCTTAATTTCAAGGGGACAAGAGACAAAAAGAACTTTACACATGGGCAGTCCAAGTTGAGAAGAAGATATTACAATGTTAACTAATGCAAACTATTAACACTGGCAGAGCCCCCTAATGACTGTTGGCAAAAAATGTATATACTGTATACGACCTACCTGTCTTTGTATCTGGCCTGGAGAGTTTTACTGGGAAGTGTATCCCGACTTTAGGAAGCTCAGGAGGTTTTTTCTAATTTTATTATCTAAAATGCCATGTTATATCTCCACTAGTCTTCTGGTGACCAGCTGTAATTTCCACCTGTATAATTTCCATCTGCTGGAGGAGACCCTCGAGTGAGAACTTTCTGCACATAAGAGGAAGGCTGTGCTGTTTTCCATGCCCAGGCCTTTTCTGTATCTGCACTCATAGCATCTGCACCAGTCGCTGGGCAGTTTTGACACTGATATAACCATGCTGGTGACATAGTTACTGCAAAATCTTGCTCTCAGTGCACATGTAACTTTATGGTCATTATGAAGCTGCAATTTGTGTTGCTTTTGAATTATATTGCATTTTACAAAGCGATTTTTCTAATCTTTGCTCATTTCCTTTGCACCCAGTGGTGATGTCACTGCTCTAAGAGCTTTCAAAGTTAAATCAACACCTCTCTCAAGTAGTTTCAACAAAAACTGATCATTATTACCTTCATGAAGGAGGATTTGTTGCAGGCCTAATCTGCATTAGGTTTAGCTAGGTGTACTTAAATAAATGGCAACTAAGCATATACATTTATATCAAAACACATTTTACCTGTTAGTGAGTGAAGAAGTTCCAGCAAAGGAGGGTCACAGCATTCTTGAAAATCATGGTTATTCCAAAGGTAAAAGAAAAGAACAAACCGTCCATATAAAACTTTTTTTCTACACATTTCTAAGAAATAGTGCAGCCTCTAAAGGAATAGCGCATTGGAATTTATCAACTGACTGACCAAAATGATATTGTTGAAAACCTATTATCACAGAACAGTGAACAGAATGTACCTTATTCCTTATAGGCCTACATATGAAGCATTCTGTGTATTATGTATGCATGCTGTCACTTCCAAGTTCCCATTAAGTAGGCCAAGAATGCACAAAGCAGACTCTCTGTCCATCAATCAGTGTTGGGTAACTTGATCAAACACCATTTTATTTCTATACACTTTATATAGTGAGCTCAATATAAACAAAACATATCTGAAAACAACATTTGACTCAAGGGCCTTTTAAAACAGGGCCACAAGATCTGGAAATAATGACTATCTTTATAACAATATAGCGAGGGGAAGGCTGTTAAAACGGACGTTTCTGTGCTTGCAGATTGTACCCAGCAGTCTGTGAATGTGCAGTTCTGTGTGGTCTCCTGTCCAGCAGGTGGACTCCCTCTGAACACTTCTTCTTCTTCTTCTTCTTCTTCTTCTTCCCCTTCTTCTTCTTCTTCTTCGTCTTCTACTTCCGGGTGAGTGAATGTAAACAGAAGGACATTCCGCCTCTGGAGCAGCAGCAATAGGAAACATGACCAAACTGGAGCTGCTGAACGTGTTTCTGAACGACAGGTTGACGGCGGCCGCTGAAGAGATTTTCCGCGCCGTTAAAAACACGGTGGTGGAGTATCAGAGCGAGCTCCTGCGCTCCAAAGAGGAGAACGAGCGACTGAAACGGCTCCTCAACGTAGCCGTCCAACGGCTCCTCCTGCAGCCAGGTAAGGACCGTCTGTGCTGCGTGTCATTGCTCTGCTATGTTTACTGATACACTGACTGTCACGCCAAATCTCGTTCAAAATATGCCCGTTTTTAACGGAGCTTTTCTCATGGCTAGAATTGAGTGTTGTAGCCAACAGTCGGACGTTCAGCCTGTGTCATACTATAGCTACATCTTATTATTTTTATTGAATGGAAACTGATATTAAAATCGTGGTAGAAACAGAGCACAATAGCAACACCAACAATAACAATACAAATAAACCATGAAACACCAGTGGAAGAAAAGAGCCAAGAATCCGACTGTTGTAGGACTATTGTAATAATCTCCCACAAACCAACATTTTTATATCTCTAGACATGATGGATACAGTGGCTTTGATGACCACAGATCTTAAGCAATCAAAACGTTTCAGGCTGAGCAGTGATTTTTATATTATAAATTCTTGTCCCTACATACAATGTCATTGTGAAACATCAAAACAAGATTATGGGCTTTGCAAGTCTAAAGTGTTTGGAACATTATAGGAGGACTTAAGACTGAATATTGTAGAAAATAGTGTCAAATATCAATGATTACGATAATGCTGTGATATCTATCAAATCAAGTTTATTTATATAGACCAATATCACAAATTACACATTTGTCTCAGGGGGCTTTACAAACTGTACAGGATACGACACCCTCTGTCTTTAGACCCTCGCACCGCACAAGGAAAAACTCCCTAAAAGAAACCCCACAATTAGTGGGGGAAATATGGAAGAAACCTCAGGGAGAGACTGAGGAGGATCCCCTCCCAGGACGCACAGACTGTAATAGATGACGTGTGTACAGAACAAACAACATTATTTAAAAATACAACATAGAAAAACCAATGTGACAGAAATTATGATGTGATCGTATAGTATATATACTCCGTATATTATATATACTTCGTATGTATAGTATATCATATTGTGTGTATATATACACACAGCGGGTAAAATAAGTATTGAACACGTCAGCATTTTTCTCAGTAAATATATTTCTAAAGGTGCTATTGACATGAAATGTTCCCCAGATGTTGGTAACAATGTTTCGTACAAAAGCCTTTGTTGTAATGACGCTTCAAGACGTCTCTTGTATGGAGGAACTCGTCACATGCGTTGCTCAGGTGGGATTTTGGCCCATTCTTCCACAAACAGTCTTCAAATCTTGAAGGTCCCGTGGGCCTCTTCTATGAACTCTGATCTTTACTTCTTTCCATAGATTTTCTATTGGATTCCAGTCAGCTCATTGGCTGGGCCGTTCTAGCAGCTTAATTTTCTTTCTCTGAAACCAGCTGAGAGTTTCCTTGGCTGTGTGTGTTTGGGATCAATGTCTTGCTGTAATGTCCACCCTCGTTTCATCTTCATCATCCTGGTAGATGGCAGCAGATTGTTATTCATCCTTCCTTCAGTTATATGAAGTTTGCCAGATGTTCCCACCTCCACACTTCACTGTTGGTGTGTTTGGGGTGTGTGCAGTGCCATTTGACCTCCAAACATGGTGTGTATTATGGCATCCAAAGAGTTCAGTGTTGGGCTCATCTGACCAGACTATATTCTCACAGTATTTCACAGGCTTGTCTAAATGTTGTGCAGCAAACTTTAAGGAGCTTCAACATGCTTTTTCTTTAGCAGTGGAGTCTTGCATGGTGAGCGTGCATACAGGCCATTGTGCTTGAGTGCATTACTTATTGTTTTCTTTGAAACACTTGTACTTGTACCTGCTGATTCCAGGTCTGTCTCAAGCTCTTGGCTCTTGGACTCTTCTGGTCATTCTTTTCACTCCTCTGTCAGAAATCTTGTGAGGAGCAGCTGCTCATGTTTATGGTGACATGATGTTCTTTCCACTTCTGGATTATGGCCCCAGCAGTGCTCACTGGAACATTCACAAGTTTAGAAATCCCTCTGTCACCAATGCCATCAGGATGCTTTGCAACAGTGAGGTTGTGAAGGTCTTGAGAGCACTTTGCTTTCACCCATCATGAGATGTTTCTTGTGTGACATCTTGGTAATGAGACCTTTTTAGAGGTATCAGTTGGGACTGAACCAGCTGATATTCATTTGCACTGACGAGGGGCAAGATTGCTTTCTAATGACTGATAGATGTCAGCTGGTGTCTGGGTTTTCCATGCCTTTGTGCACCTCCCTCTTCATGTGTTCAATACGTTTTCTCTGTCATTCCATTTTATTACACATAACTTAATTTATGGACATCTATGGTTTGGTTTCTTTGCATGTGTGTATTGCATGGGTTGTTACCGACATCTGGTGAAATACCATGTCAATAGCACCTTTAGAAATATATTTACTGAGAAAAATGGTGATGTGTTCAATACATATTTTACCCACTGTGTATACATATCAGCAAATTTTTGAATGGAGCTTAGTTGAAAGAAAAAGAAACCGATTTGAAATTGGAGCTTTGTTTCCATGGCATACTAAAAGATAAAAAAAACAACTTAGTAGTTCATCTTTGGGCATCACTGCAAAAAGACCCAGCACTACAGTATGTTTATGCGATGCAAATACACCTAGCATGACTGTTGTGTTTTTAATCTTTCAGAACCTCACTCTGTCCAGCCCCACGAAGATGGTCAGCCCTGTGAGTCTGAGTGGAGAAGCAGTGTAGAGCTGCTGCCACAAATTAAAGAAGAACCAAAACTCAAAAACTTTGAGAACGATTGTTCACAAGAAGCAAGCGACTCCGAGGAAGGAAACTGTAGTCATGTGGAGCCCCTCCAGAGGTCACATCCTCCAGCAGCCCAAACTGTGTGTAGCAGACAAAGCGTCTCCCTACCTCCACTAACATCCCAGGAGATTAAGGCAGAGAGTGTGAGAGAGGACAGCAGGACACAGCAGCCAGCCAACAGCTTACCATCCTCCATCACTGTTCATTCAAACTGCAGAGCGGCTCAGAGCAATTCTCGTGCCAGCACTGCAAAGAGTCATAGGACTCAGAAAATAGACCAGCAGGTGAAAGGGTTTCTTCGCTCAAATGGAAAACAGAGCACACACATATTGCAGATCAAGAATGTCAGATCCCTGAAGCCGCCTCCGCCTCGCTCCTCTCACCCAAGCCAGAGCATTCAGAGGTGGCACAGCTGTAAAGAGTGCGGGAAGGGCTTCAGCTTTGCCTGCCAGCTGGAGGTCCACATGCGCTGGCACACCAAAGAGAAGCCGTACAGCTGTGCAGTGTGCCGAAAGAGCTTCACCACGGTCAGCATGCTGAAGAGGCACCACCGAATCCACACAGGGGAAAAGCCCTTTCGCTGCCATGTCTGTGGGAAATGTTTCAACCAGTCGGCACACCTCAACACCCATTTCAGGCTGCACACCAGAGAGAGGGCCAGCTGGAGCCGAACTACGCACTCCAAGTGAACAAAGACTCTTACCTGACATCTGCAAACTTCAAAATGTTCTAACTGGCCAACTGTCGGCTTCAAATAGTGTACAATAATAGTGTGACTCTGTGTCTTGTCTGATGTGCAATAAAGTGTGATACATTAAGATTGCCGATCCACTGATTGTGTTGAAGAAAAAACATGGAGTGCTGCACTGGGTCAAGAAACTGGGTGTTGGTGATGTTGAAGTAAAAATCAGGTGCTCCTCAAGGATGGGGGAAATAGTCGAGTAAGAATACCAAAAACCAAAAACGGTGACTGCTTACTTTTAAAAGATGTCCTTGGTATTGGCTGGCAGTATGAAAAGCATCTGAGACACTGATTGTAAGTTAAAAATCTTTAATTAATACATGAATAATCAATGTGTTTTGACTCAACAAGTCTTCATCAGGGTATACAGTGCGATAAGGACAGTTGTTCAAATTTTTTAAAATCAAGAGGTCACGGGACCTGTGTCATATGGCATGGTAATTCTGAAATGACAAAATATCATCTAATCTACTGTAATACTCGCACATATTATGGCGAAAAAGAGTAATTCAATAACAAATAAATCAATTCAGGACAAAAACGATGAATAAATGAAAGTGTAACTAAACAACTTATGGGGCCCTACGATGTAAAAAAAATACTCAAAGGATCAATAACCAATACCAAGCATCTCTATTGAAAGTAAGCTGGACAGTCATTCTTTTTTATTCTTACTATACTGATTGTTTTGTTGAACACTTTTGAAGGAATTAAAAGGATACTTTTGTGAAACATGCCCTGCCAGTTTCATATCTAAGAGGTGCAGACATGGTACAGTGTTAGGTAGCTGTTCAAGACTCCAACAAAGCTAGCAACACGAGCAGAAAGACAGTTTGTAGGTTGTTTAGAAATAGAAGTGAGAGCAAAGCACCCAACATGTCAATTATATTTGGAATTTATAACTGCATTGTAAAACTGCATGTGCCCAACCGACGAGGATGAGAGCCCTCACTGGCTTCCCACCCACAAAAAAACCACCTATCACACAGCAAACAGTTTGACTTCATCGCAGGAAACACAGGTGTAACTAGTAACATTAATGATGGCTCCGTTGCATTAAGGTGTCCCAGTTAGTAATGGCAGTGAGTCAGCATTAGCTAGTCGATCTATATGGGAAACAGCCATTATATTTGTATTAGTTATAGTATATAGCTGCTGTACTAAGAAAAGTCTGTTGTGTTTATTTGCTCCACCAAGCCAGAGGAACCGCTATCAGGACTTCTATTAGGCAACTTTGATAAATATAATAAAAGTAAAATAGGACAAGATAGGTAAGGGCAGATATATTCAGCTGCGCATGAGGTTTTAGAACGGAGTTGAGTAACTAGAATTTGAGAATTTCAACTTTGGCACAAAAAATATTCAAAGCATACATTTTTAGCTCCTGTTTTATTGATTGGGTCGTCTTTTTTCTCTAAAAAATATTATTTTAGATTTCTACAAATTTGAGACTGCAGAAAATGCTTTCCATCCTTCCCAACTGTTTAACCCTTATCAGGAAGGCCATGTCTCAGCGTTATATATCATTAGTTAAAACTCTCTTAACTATCTAAAATGTGCCTGAGAAGAAGAATTGGGGATGGAACTAACTGACGAGACCTGCAACTGAAAGAATATACCAATCGACAATCTGTGTGAGACATAGAGCATTCAATCATTTGCATCTGTGCAGGAGCAGCAGGCTCACATGGTTAGATCCTGATGGTGATTCCACCTGCCAGAGCTTTCATGGTGCGCCTGCTGCCCTATGTCAATGGGTCAGTCAATTGACACATTTTGTTTGGAGTCCCAGAGGAGTCCCTTTCAAATAGCCAATAAATCCTTTTATTATGTTTATATATATATACATACAAATACGTATGCATATATATGTATATAAATATACAGTATATGTATATATATATATATATATATATACTGTATATATATATACATACATATACTATGTATATATATATATATACATACATATACATATATATACACATATGTATGTATATATATATATATATATAGATATGTATGTATGTGTATATATATACACATACATATATGTATTAGGTGGGATTGTGATAAATGATATAAATACAAGGAACTAGAGTGAAAGAATGATTAAGGTGTAATTTGTTCTGCCATAACAAGTGCAAACGTAGCTGCAGTCAATCAAGCCGAGTGTCACACAGAGGAGTCTGTGCGTAGTTTCTAAATCGGTTTCTTGTTGAGTTTGCCTTTAGTGTTGTACATTATGTGTACTAGGGTGCACAGATCATAAAGTGGTAGAAAGATCTGTTTTTAACCGTGTAACAAAACGGTATCTGTGCCTGTTACCTTGATGTAACAAGCTAATATTTGAAGAGTGTTAAATGTCTTGTTGCTAATTGCTAAGAGGCACTATTAGTATGAATTGGTTAACTTTGTTGTTTTGCAAATCTAACATGAGGAGCATGATATTGTAAAATAAAATGCCGATAAATAAATCGAATAAATCACCTTAAAGTGTAGAAAATAACATTTTAACTCCCGTTTCTCTTGATCTGCACATCGTCCATAAAAAAACACTGCCATCTGCTGGAGATTTACTTGTAGTACCAATTACAAAATGATAAATTACAATAAATAGAACTTCAAATGACAACAAATGAACTCTCTGTCTCTTAAGAAACATAGTACATTATGGAAACCCTTTTACCAATTTCCAAAAATGACTTTTTGGAAATGATATCATCAAATAACTGTCACCAAGGGTGTAACTTTGGTCTGAGAAGTGGGGGGGGGACACAAAACTGGGGGTCTGGGGGTCCTCCGGCAGAAAGATTTTCTCGATTTGAATCCCATTTCCTGTATTTCTACAAACATTTAGGGACTATGGTGTTAAGATATCCAAGAAATAATTAAGTTGGCCATAATGATGAATTCTGCCAGAGCTGCTGCTACAATGAGCTTTGGGTCAGCATGGTTGGGTTCAGCTTTCTGCTCGCCTGCCTTCACTTCTCTGCTTGTGTCTGTCTCCTCAGGTCTCTCCTATGAAATATGAAAATGTGCTAGCCTGTTGCTGACATGAAACATAATTTAAATAAATGACCTGGCCCTTTATACAGCATATACCTGCAACTCTGAGCTGCTTCTTCCTGTCCCACCCTCCCTGTCTTGAAGCCCCTCCACCTCCTCTGACCTCTGATATGAAAGAAGTAGACACAGGCACAACAATGCTGAGAAGCTGGAGCCATATCTAAATCACGTTGGTTATATCATTATTAGTGTAGCCTTCTTTATTTTTAATTCTTTAATGCAAACTGTATCCACTTCTTATCATGTACATTTCTTCCTCTCATTGTAAACACATCAAAATCCCCTGACTACAGCACATAACATACCCGCTGCTGCTTCTCTCTGTCTCACCCTCTGTGTCTTGAGGCAGCTCCACCTCATCTGATCTCTGATATGAAAGCAATTATGATCATATTGAGCCATTGGTGTGTGTGTCAAACATTAAACTAGCAGCCAGAGAGAAATAAAATAAACAAATGTGGAAGTGGGGGGGACACAAACAGGGTTTTGAAAAGTGTGTGGGGGGCAAGTACCCTGTCCGCAGTGGAAATTACGCCCATGACTGTCAGACAACAATACAAGTCAAAATCCTCCACATACTAACCTCAATTCTTTATTGTTAGAAAAATATTTGTGGGAAAATGGAAGTATATCATGCTACAAAGTAATAAACCACATTTAGAAATGCAAGCTGTGAGTAATTGACATCCAACTCGCTGAACTACTGGGAAACCCAGATGCTACATGCTTGTCACAGGCACGTTTGTGTTGCATGTCTCTCTCCCGCTCACTCACCCGTTACTCTTTTCAGGCAGTCAGTTGATATCTCACACCTGGGCATATCTGGTCCACCTCTTCTTTACTCATTTTAAATATTTGTCAACTTCATATTAAAGGATTCATTGACTGGCTCTGTTGTGTTATTGAATGCATTAACTTATATGTTTGTATTAGGCCTGTCAGATCATGTGTTATAGACAAGCATGTCCCTGTAAGGCCAAGTTGTATTGTTGTAACACTATACAGTCTATGGGTAACACACACAATGGTCTCAGCAGGTGCTGAAAAATCTAATAACAATTACTGATGTGTATTATAGTGCTTGCATTTATTACTTTGATACACTTATTAATATGTCTATCACAAAACAAGACTCCATCAAACAGTTTCCCTTCAAATCAAAAACAAAATGCACACAAACAACCTGAGAAAACAACAAAAAAATGTGTCTGAAATGAGTAAAACAGTGCAGAGCTTGTTCTCATGTAAAATGACGCTCCACGCTAATTAGCTGGGTGGCTAATGCTAGCTAGCTTGTATGTATTGCATCATGGATGTATAAAAAAGAGGTTACATTAACCTGGCTTCCTGCCACTACGGCTCAGATGTATGTGACGCTGACGAGATTTTTTTATTATTTTTTTTAATGTTAACGTTACTCATATGTTAGGTAAAAAAATATTACATTATATAACCTATATTGGATGCTAGAGGAGGATGTTGCCAGATAACGGTAAGCTTACTGCGTGGTAGTGACAAGCACAACATATGTTAGGCATACTTTAGCAAAAATACGACAGCTTTAAATATGGTGAGAATATGAGCAGTTAGAGAAAATGGTTTAAAATGTTTCAATGTACATGGGATTTAATGGCATATTTCTCCACTCCATAAATATTTTCACATTTTCAATGTTTTTTCTCTTGTACTAAAAACCCACGTTAAATGCTAACATTTAAACGTGATTTGGTATGCAGTCTATTGTTTCCTATCAGAACATGCTTCTAATATAAGCTTAAACTATAGTTTTATGACATAAGTATCCACCATAATTACATTTTAACCACAGGAATCCTGGTTCTTGTCATGCTCTCCACCCCAGCCACCTCCCCGCCAACCCCTGGTTACGTGCGTGGCGTGTGCACGCGGCGACACAGCCTGGGATTCGCGCTTGCGGACCAAACAGAACAGCTGGAGGAGGGGAAGAGTGCAGCGAGTTCACGAGAGAGAGAGAGAGAGAGAGAGAGAGAGAGAGACAGAGAGAGACCTGCACCGCAGTGACAGGAAACACGGAATCAGAGCTCCGATAACGCCAACAGCACGGAGGAGGAGGTGGATAGTTTCCTGAGGCCGCTGCAGAGTTGACGGTGCCCGGTGCAGCAGAGGGGAGGCGGACGGTGGGCCAGGGCAGGTAAGCGGAAACTACTTTCTACTGTGATGCTGTGTAGTTGTAGCTGCTTTCGCACTGACTCATCGGGTGGGTTCCCGGTTCTGGCGGGGCTAGAACGGGGTGGTAATGAGAACCGAGCATGCGGTCCCGTCCAGGAGGCTCGGAACGCTGTATTGCCCAGTCTCAATGCAGTCTTTTTCGGGCACCCGGTGAACACGGGCCCCCGCCTCTCTCTGCGCATCTTCTGGATGATGCTGCGGTTTCGTGGGATTTTTGCTGCTCTGCGCAAATCGCAAAGAAAGGTAACAAAGTCTTGGGCAATGACCGGCCAGGGCCTCGCCGTCCAAATCTGCAGAGGCCCGTGTGTGTGTATGGTGTTTGAGGAGAAGTGTCATTGTAGAGGACGAGCTAACGGGGACATTTAAAAGGCTGTCAAGTTGGGGTTGTTTGGTTAGGCCCCGCGGCTGCAGCCTGGGTTGTACACAGGGGGAGTCGATTATAGCTCGTCACCCATTGGACGACACACAAAGTCTATTCCTGTAGTATGTAGTATCCTGTAGATTTATGCGCGTATGCGTTCCTGTGATACAGCACATTACATGGTGACCTTGTTGTACTTTATGGTATCTTCCTTAATACCATGTGACCGAAGTCATATATTATTCCTATAATAGTCCCACACGGTATGTCTGCACTCAGTAGCGAGTTTAGTTAAATTTAAAAAAAAAAATCTCTTACAAGCTACTCAAAATTGATCAAAAGTACTAATCATTATGCAGAATGACAGTGTGTTATGATTATTATATTCATATGATCAGATTATTGCCACTGATTTATTAACTTGTAAGGGGCCTTTTCTGGTCTAGCTAGTTGAGGTGGAGCTAAATTTAGCTACTTCATATACTGGTGGCTAGTTAAATGTAGTTAAATCTAGTACGATGCATCATTTGTAAGATCACCACATGCAAACTACAAGTAACTATACCTGCCATATAAATGTATTAGAGTAAGACGTAGGCTACATTTCCCTCTTGTAGTGGAGTACAATTATAAAGTAGCACTGAAATAATTTGTACCTAAAGTACAAATACTGTAGAACATTTAAATCAGGTGAGACTCAACTGTTCGAGGGATCAAATACATGTATTGACACGGTGCACAATAAAGTTTAGAACATGAAGAGTCTTTGGGGATCAGAGTAGAACAGGAATATTCCCCTGATGGAGTCGAGTTTACACACTTTTGGCAGAGATTAAGAGAGTTGGTTTAAGATCTGGATGATGAGTTTGTGGGAGGAAGGAGAGAGACAAAGAGAGAGAGAGAGAGAGAGACAGAGAGAGAGAGAGAGAGAGAGACAAAAAGAGCAAGAGAGAGAGACAGAGAGAGAGAGAGATTTACATATCTTTTATATTAACAAACAGTTTATAAATAAAGTGCTAATAAAATCATATTTTTAAGAATAAAAAAGAAAATTATCCAATAAAAGCTTGTGCAAAATGCAATTCATCTTTATCAATAAAACAAACAATGTCCTTGAAGCCCCAACGCTGTTTAAAAGTCTCTAAATCTTCAATATGTTTATAAAATCTGAACTCCAACCAGAGTGTGGCTCTGACGTTACACAGCCTCCTGCCCTTCTCTATTCTCTATTCTGTTCTTCCTGCTGACATAAATGATCATCTTGGCTTCTCCTGAGAGGAAGTTTAGGAGCTGCCACTTTTCCTTGTTTGTCTTTTTGTAGGCAGCTCCCATGATAAAAACACTCTCAGTAAAAACTACATCAAAGAGACTAAAAACCAATGTTAAAAGAGAGAAGAAACTTGTGAGTCTCTTACACTCAGTAAAAACATGGAAAACAGTCTCGCTAAGATCACCAAATGGACACTTGTTAATAACAGCAGGATTAATAACAGAAATAAAAGCGATAGCGCCATGTAAAATCCTCCACTGGAGGTCGACGGTCCGCTTTTTGAGGGGAGGTTTATATAAAATCCGCCACTGTGGGTCAGGTCCGCTTCCTCCACCCAGCCTGGTACTCCACACAGTGGAGGGCCTGCTGCACAGGCTATTTTTGTGGATGCTCTTTACAGACAGAGACAGAGAGAGACAGTGAGAGAGACAGAGACAGAGACAGAGAGACAGAGTGAGAGAGAGAGAGGCAGACAGAGAGAGAGGCAGAGAGAGAGAGAGAGAGGCAGAGACAGAGAGAGAGATGATGCTGTACAAACTTAACATGCATATTGAAAATATGTGGTTATTTTATTTTAAGCAACAATTGTGATTATACTAAGTTTCACCACTTATGAATCATAACACATTCTGAGACATTTTGCAATCATACTAAATTCAGTGCTTGTCCTCAACTGGGTTGATAAAATAATAACTCGACGTGACTATGGCGCTCAATTGGGACTTTCCATGACCTATTATACTTGCAGTATCCCATTATAGGACTTTGATATTTATATAGTGTTCTTATATAGGGGCTGTGGCCTGTATGTGCTTTGCTGTGACTGTGTAACTGTAAAGAAAGGTTTGCTTATTGACTGGTGTAATCAGAGCCTAATGCATGCACTCAGCCATGGAAAGAGTAAAGTGTATGTGAGTAGTAAGAGTTTATAACATAAAGCCTATAGAGAAAAGGTTATAACTTTTAACAATAATTCACTCATAACTCAGTTATTGTTCTATCTCAATTTACATCCCTGATACCAACAACTGACCTACAAAAAGGAGACACACATAATCACAAAACGCTATTGAGAAATTATAGCTTTTTTTTTTGCTATAAAAGCTCTAGTTTATTAAATTTATTTTCATTAGCACTATTTCACTAGTTAGCTTAAGATTTTTTCTTAAAAATGGTTTTAAACGGTGATAAAACTCTAACCTTATCTATTCTAAACACTAACCTTAGCCAAATGAGTTTTAGTCAAACCTTACAGTAAAACCAACTTTAGTCTTTTTATTTGGCCAATGTTGGAGCCAAAGTTGTCGGGCACTTATTCTCAAATGTAATGCTAAACATAACCTCAACTAACGTTTCTTTTTGCACTCAGTTCAATCAGAATCATAAAAATCTGAGCTCTGTGAATGTGAATCTCACAGATTCAGTCTATTTTACACAGTATACACTAGATTTACACAGTAGTATATGCATTGTCACGTGTCAAAGCAGATTTTGACTAACCTCTTGTTGGAACACCCACTGGAAATTGGTGTAGGGTCATAAGTCAAAATATTTAACAATAAGTCATGGTTAATATGTTATTAGGCATGTAGACTGGATGCATCATTGATAGTGCCCCTTAATATTGTTTTTATTATAAAAGTTTTTTATTAAAAGATATTCTCCAAATAGGGTGAAACGAAAAAAAAAAGTAAATATTACAAACATGGGTTAAAATCACCATATGCAATGGAACACATTGTAGTTTAAAGACTACTATACAGTACGCTACTTGACGGATAATCTGAAGTTCAGTTGCATTTTTGCCTCATTTGTCTCTTCAATTTGTGGAAGAATTTAAATCAATGAGTTCTTGTTTGGGGCTTGGACCAGCCCCTAGTTATGGTGGTATAGGCTTAGACTGTCGGGGGACTCACTCCTCTCCTCCTTTCCCTATCTTTCTCTCCTCCTCTCCCTCTCTATTGATATGCATTCATGTCCCTTCAATGCATGTTACTAACTCACCATCCGGGGCATCATCCCAGGAGTTTCTGTGTCTCTCATCTGGCAGGTTGCCACTATTAAAGGTTACGTCTGGATCATGAATGGTGGCTGCGCCTGTTGCCCTGGTCCTGCCTGACACCAGGAGCCTTTATTGACATCCTCCTGGATCTATCTTTTTTATATACGATCGCATCATCTTTTCTGTCGCATAGATTGTCTATGTTGTATTTTTAACTATGTTGTTTGTTCTGTACACACGTCACCTATTACAGTCTGTCCGTCCTGGGAGAGGGATCCTCCTCGGTCTCTCCCTGAGGTTTCTTCCATGTTTCCCCTTTAAATCTTTCAGGGAGTTTTTCCTTGTGCGATGCGAGGGTCTAAGGACAGAGGGTGTCGTATCCTGCACGTATCCAGTCTGTAAAGCCCACTGAGACAAATGTATAATTTGTGATACTGGGCTATATGAATATACTTGATTTGATGATTTGATTTGTTGCTGAAAGAACAACTCCTGGATATGTGGGAACATACAATCCGGATGAACCAGTTTTAAACGATCTGCTTCTTCTAAGAAAGCCGGTTATTTTTCTGTGAAAATCGAACAAGCAAATCCACCTTAACCACAAACCGAGAAGATATGTAGAGTAGTCAGTTTGCTCTTTAGCTAAAGTGAGCAGCAGTTTGGGAGTGAGTTAGCTCTGGTGGCTGTACTACAAAGCAAGTTCAACAGAGACGGGGGTTCTTTCTGTGATGATTTTTTTCTGTATTTAACATTTTCAGCAATATCGATAAAAGAATAAAAATAAAACACAACTAAATTGGAGGAAAGAAAAGGAGAAAAACTAATGTAGCCCAGCGTGTATTTAAAATAACAATGACATACTGTAATACAGTATTTGTCCTCAGATTTTCTGCATCACTTATGTAGGTTGCAACGGCAAAAAGAAATGCGATACGATACAGTGTGTGCTACTGTAATTGCGCGGCTTCATTCGGTTGCATTAATGTAACGTTACGGCTCAACAAGTGTGAATATATAACATATTCCCTCTGCTCATTGATTGACTATTTACTACAAAGTGACTCTATTTTCAAAGGAACTAGCTTGTGAAACTAGTTGGTCAATTTCAATCCCAAATTCTGACTTTGGGCTTTGTGAGATACATAGCGCCATGATGATCAACATAGTGTGAAAACCGTTGACTTCTAGTGAGATTGATTTCATAGGATGTTTCTTGATTCTGTTGTGTGAGGTCGGAAGTCTTGAGTGCTGAACACATACTGATCACTGTTGTATTGCATTCATTTAGATAGAACTGATTCATACCAATAAGTGATTGCTATTTGTTGCATGTATTGATGAACCTTGGAGAGGTGATAAGTTTTACACTGAGAATTAATGACCTTCACCAAATCCAATAATGGCATATGATTTGATATTCTGTAGTTCTAAGTTTTGTCTTTGTTCATAGTTACTTTCAATTAAAGCATATTTTACTATTATACTCAAAGTCAGTGTTGTGGTGTCACCTAAATTGCCTAAATTGTGTAGTCTGGCTTTCTGTTACGGATGTACATTTTACAAAGTCATTTTGTTGATTAAAGTTCATTATAACAAATGAACATCGTAAAGATAAAAAGCCTTATAGTGCACCCATAAAAATAAGAGTAATGCTAAATAAAAGACAACAGGATTCTTCCATATTTAAAATGCTATTGACAAAAATATCTGCCATACTGTGACCACAGAACATTTAGTAATTTTGTATTTAAATGAAACTCTGATAGTTAGTAGTTTTGGTAACATAATTACTCAGCACGTGAAAATAGTTGTATGATGTCTTTTGTGGCTCTGGAGGGACAGACCGATGGACCAGAGAGAAACAATGGCCACATTCTAAAAGAAATTAATCAAAATACCAAATATTCATTCGGCCTAGAATGTGGCCAACAAAAGCAGACTTCTTTTGGCTAAATCTTCTGTGGCCCTTGCTACCCCGCAATTAATTGTGTTCCCACTAGTTTGCCACTGGTATTTGCAACGTTCTGGTGATAAACTCGAACATCTTGCCCATACAAAGTTGACAAATGCCTGAATGCACGATTAGGGTTTTACATCTGTCAGGTAGACTGTCCCATTTGGGGAGTGGTGGTAGTCTAGTGGTCAGGCTTTCAAATAGAACTGGCATAGAATAGAACACCAGAAGTTTGTAAGTTCAATATCAGGCTGTCACCATTGCAGTGTTCTGCACTGAAACTGATCTGGTGGGTTATGACGAAAGATGAACACGGCACCAAACCCATAATGGGCTGCAGGATGATATGTATATGCTTCTTTACTGAGAAATCTGACTCCAGGATGTCAGGTGTTAGCGGTTTGACTGACTTCCTCTGATGATGAACAGGAGAGGAAGCAGAGAGGCATACTGTATGTGTGGGGCAACACTGTGGACATCCAATTGGAAATATGTCAGGCTTTCTGAATGACCTGAGGGTGGGCCTGTTAGATGAGCTGATAAGCACTTCGCTTCAAGCAGTCTGAGGCCTTCAATGGCTTGGATTTGCATCCGAGCACATGTTCACATGATGACACTTTCAGGCACTTTTCACCTTTTCTGGACAGTTGACAGTGAAGAGGCAGACAAGAAACAGGGGATGGAAGGCAACAAAGGTCCCCCACTAATTGGAGCGGTGTTGTTGCTGTTATGTGGCATTTCATGTAACCATTAGGCTACCAAGGCGCTCCAGGTTTGTCTTTTCTAACATTGACATCAAAACCTGATGAAACTTGATAATTTATTATGCTGTCGCACAGTCCGGGACACCTGTGCAAGGCATACGTGCATGGATTAAAGAGTTTACAACACATCAAGTCACTCAATTGGCTTCTAACTGTGTGTACCTCATCTCAGAACAGAACAGCAGCTGTTTGTGTTATCTATGACAGACAGTACACAACTGGATACCTAATTCCAGATCTTGTAGGAGGCATTGAAATCCAGCAGTTGGGCCTGAGAACAATATCCTTATAATGGTCTTTGACATAACAAAGTTTGGACCCTTTGATTAAAACATAGAAAAATATTTAAGTAGCCATAATCCTGTAATAATTTCCTTTAAGCTTCTGTCGGAAAACCCCGGGCCCCTGCTGAAAGTTGTTTGATTAAACTCTGCTGCAGTTCAGGTTTTTGGCCAGCAGATGCCAGTATTGTAACACATAATACATGTTTCCTTCATAAACTCACAGACACACATACACTCAGTGAGTGTCTCCATATGTATCCAACAGTCAAACAACAAACAAACGTTCTCTTAAACATGCCAGCATGCGTGGACACAGAACATTTACAGTGGAGTTACACTGCTAAATTGCTGCTTTTTGCATCCTTTCATTTAATATTTATAGCATAATTCATTACTATAAAACATTTCATATAACACACATTCCAAAAATCTTTTAGCAGCCCGGAAAAGTTGACCTATTCCTCATGTTTTTCTAAATCGTGCAAGTGAAGTGCATGAAGAGCAACCATAACAGAGTTCTTCCACATCTTGCCACAGTCCAGACCTCTAGCAAATAATCTCCATTTATATATAAGATAAAAAGTCACAGAGCATGTAACTTCAGAGAGCATGTGAGTAAAACAGTATTTTGTGTGCAGCTACAAGCTGCTATGATTTAAACCAGTTCAGGGTAATTAAAACTGTTGAGATATGTACATTTTGCCTGATCTCATGGTGGTGTTCATGCCGTTTCAGTGGCTGCTCCACCCTGACAAGAACACGCACCTAATACACTAATACAAATGAGTAAGAAATCTGTTACATTGGCACAAAAATAAATACCAGGCTCTAGAAACATTTATTAATCAATGTGCGGTACAATGAGTACATAGTACGTAGTACACAGCAGCAGCAGGCCATATGGCTGCTTTCCCAGTGAGCCTCTGTCCTCGCTCATATTCAGTTAAATGGAGCAGCGAGTGCAGATGGGACATAGCCAGGCCAGGTGGATTGTGGGTAAGATTGGTAAATTAATTCTGCATTAGGGAAGCCCGCTGGCATCCCTATGATAACCTGACATGGTGTGTCTGTCTAGGTTTATGTGTTTGTGTTGCACCCCTGGCATGGGATTAGAACAATCGCCCTCCTGGGGTGAATGTTGGGTTTTAATACTTCACCTGGCACCAAATATAGTTTGATCCGCAGGTCAGCAACAGACTCTGGCTGAGGGACACACAGAGAACTGCAATAAAGCCATTCAGTGAGACAATAGTATTAGGGTAGGTGGTGTTCCATTTAATCCACAGTTGCTGAATGTCTTTGTATTTTTTACTAAGTATAACCAGGTAAGTAGCTATTTGTGTTGCTTTGTTTGTTCTACATCTAAGACTCCCATGTTTTTGATCCATTACATGACTTTAATTCATTCAGATGCTCTTATCCAGAGCAATTTATATTGAACTAACTACAGGGACAGTAGAGCAAAGCAACTTGGGGTGTCTTGCTCAGGAGGACAATGGTGACAACCATTGTCCACGCTTGACACCGCTTGACACCACGCTTTCTGGTGTTATATTTGAAAGCCTGACTACTAGACCACTAGACTATCACCACCTCGCTGATCCCTGTGTTTCCCTATGTTTCCTCGTGTTCCCTCGTTTCTGTCATGGTTTGTGTTTTCAGTTTTTGCCTGTTTGTAGTGTTTGGTTTTTGTAAGCTTTTAGAATAAAGCTCTCTTTTGTTAAACTCTCTTTCGGTTATCTGCGTTTGGGTCCTCCTCGTTACCTCACTGTTTGATACTCAGCGTTGTGGTTGTGTGCCAGAAGCTGTTATAAACTTACTTTTTATCCAGTTTTAAGCCACATTTTTACTATACAGTTTTTATGTCTTTGTGGTTTTTAACACTATATTTGAATCTTTAGTCATCGGCTGTCTGGATCTTAAGTAATCAGAGAAACAAGCTGAGCTAACGTTAGCCTTTAGCTTGTAGCCCTTTTTATGAGGGGAACACAGATTTTTTGAAACTGCTTTCTTCAGTGTTTTTACTGGTTTTACTCACCAAGTCCATTTGTTTTGGAGATGAGGAGACCTCTGAAGATAATTCAGCTGCCCGTTAAATTCTCCTGCACGTCAGGATCTTACAATATCAGATAAACAAGCTGAGTATACATTGGTGAAAACTCGGCTTGCAGCCCCTCCAGGACATCTGTTGTCCGTTGAACTGCATCAGAGAAACACTGATTTTTAACGTGAAACTGCGTTATTTTTTTTTGTTTTTGTTTGTTTTTTTACCGGTTTTAATCAGCGGGTCCGTTTGTTTTAGAGAGGAAAACACCTCTGCAGATAATTCAGCTTTCTTGCCAGTCAGAAATGTGTTTCTTTATCTGTGTGGCTATGGCTCGTCCCTGCTGCATGCACTATATCATCCCACTCTACAGCCGCCTTTCAATGAAAATCTTATTTCCTCCTATCTCCCATCTGTCTGCAGTTCTTATGTTACCTGAGCTGTGCATTAAAGTGTCCATCACTTTATGCTTTTCAGCAGCTTCTATTTTTAAACGCCTCATAGAAGCTGCTGTTTCTTCAGAGGCTAGGGAGGGATGGGAGGAGCAAAAGAGAGAAAAGAAGATGGACGGTAAAGATAGTGGTAAGAGAGGGAAAAGGAGACACACATACCAAGATTGAAGGATGAAAATAGAATAGTGAGCCTCTGGAGGGAAGGGCGATGGCACAGCTCTGTCTGGCGGGCTGCCAGGTGAAGAGGATAAATAGAGGATGGAGAGAAAAGATGGGGCGAGGGAGGAAGGCGACCTGGGGTCTGGTAGTGCTCCAGGCCCCAGTCTCCACTGAGACCACTGACTGGATGAAAAGAAAATAGGGAACAAGGAGGAGAGTGTGTCTGACCGATATGATTCCAGTGCTGATATTGTTGGATTAATGCTGCTTAAAGCTGATATTAACACACGACCAATGACATACCATAAGATTTCAGAGATTAAACGTAAATTCAGTAATATACCATGGTACTAACCACCATCTTAAGAGAGTGCAGAGATGGGTGTTTCTCTGGAAGCAGCTGGAGTGTAATTAGGCCAAGGAAATACTGTGACTATCTAAGGAATCAAAAGCGGTGTTATTAAAGATCTAAATGAAGGTGACCATCAAATGTTATCACCCCAATTATACAATGCAACTTGCTTTTCTATTACAGAGCAACTTTCAGGTTGAACCTGCAGGTTGAAGTAGATGTGTGACGTGGGTTAGCACAACTAAGAAGTCAGAGGTACACAAACTACACGTACACTATGCATTTCCTGCCCCACTGGTCTGTTTGTAGCTCCACAACCTCTATAGCTATAAGTACAAACTTTCATTTGTTCATGTCATTGCATCGGGGCAAAAGATTGCCATGGTAACGACTAGTCAGCCTTTACGTCATTGCATAGACACAACTAACACTTGTGTTGGTGGGGGTGTGTTCTTTCAGGTACTGGGGACTAGATGAGTCCCCGTTTCAGTAATAGTAATAATTAGTTTGTCGGCCCTATCATACACTGAAACACAACACAGTGGTCTTTAACTCTATTTTACTACATCAGGGTAACAATCTTGTATCCTCTGACTCCAGAAGGATTACACTGTTCACATCGAATACACAACGTGAATTTGTTTAATTTGTATGTCAGGACAATGGCCTCATTACAATGAATGAAGAGGCTGGGTTTTTGACACAGTGCTCATGGCTGCCCCAACATGAGTTGAATGGAGATTCCACTACCTTGAATACTGAATGAATACCTTCTAACAAGGAGGGACAGAAATAAAATATATAAATGAATGATAAATGTAGCACTATATTAACTACATTTGTTGATTTGTTAGTTTAATTACTTTCATGCACTTAATGAACTTTCATTACGACTTGTATGTTGACGGGAACATTACAAGTTTGAAACTGATAACTCTGCTAACTTCCCCTGGAAAGGAAGGAGCGTGTCATAACCTGTAGGTAGCTACAATGTATTAGTCAAATGTATTGAAATAAAATCCAGGTTGTATCAATCAGAGGTCTATCATCAGTCTAGTTGGCTCTCACACCAACTACACTCAACTCTGAAGGGAGACTGTACATTGTTAGCTGTGGCAGCATGTGAACAATCTCTTTTTAATGGGTCATTACATTAAATCTATGTTATGACCATTTCATACATCCAGCTTACGATGACTAGTTCTAAAATATTTTACAGAATCAGTCAGATTGCATCATATCAGAGGTGTAACACACTGACTGGACCACATCTGGCTTTTTTAAAAACACATTATTGGCCCCAGATCCGTCTAACGCTTGAGGAGATGGAGACAGGATCGGTAAGAAAAGCCTGATGGAAGACAAAGGTCATACAGTAGCTCTGCTCAGTCGATGCACGCTGATGATAGTTTAACCAGCTTTGCCACAGGCTGCTTTCCAAATGTAGCTGCTCCAGGGTTAAGATTAAAATACAGTCAGAAGATCTGATACTCTGAGACAAACCATGTTATTGGGTGGAAGCGGCTATTCAGATAATTCTTAATAAGTTATCAGGATAAAAAATCCTGTTTTGTATGTCTCGCCTCTCCATTTCAAATCAAATCAAGTTTATTTATATAGCCCAATATCACAAATTATACATTTGTCTCAGTGGGCTTTACAGACTGTACAGGATACGACCCTCTCTGTCCTTAGACCACATGTGTCAATAACAAGGCCCGCGGGCCAAACATGGCC
>CALSCE010010661.1:162731-192731 GCA_943593645.1 Bovichtus variegatus
AGGTTTGTACATGTAGTCTTCATTTTGAATTCATATGTGCACCACTTATCCGTGCTGTGAGTGACAGACGTTCAGTCTGGCCTCAGGCAGTGAGCTGCCATGGCAATCTGTATAAATGGACTCTGGGTTACATGCTCAAATTGGAATTTATTTTATCTTCCCCTTTACTGCTAAATGGTCATTGCTTTTTATGTTGTATATTAGGTTTTGAAATACTATTAATGATGTAATAGAGTGTAATATCTGAGACAGAAATAGAGAATTCTCAAATGATCTCAAGATCAATCACAAATATCCATCAATATTTCTTCTGCCTCAATTGTTTACATTTTCCACTCACTCAACAAACTCATGCATTACAAAAAACAAAGAACATGTTCTCACTGTAGCAGTGAGAACATGAGTATGGCCCAGGCTTTAATGTGACGAAAATTATGGTGAGACATTAATTGGGCATAGTTTGTAACAGGCAATACACATGCACATACTGTACATCTGTAACTGATGAATGTATTCAATATTACAAACTACTATTTTTGATTTCTTCACCAGCTAGTCGCTGACTTTGTCGGTCTGCAGTTTGGTGCAGAGCAGGTAATGTACAGTGAGTTTATTTGAGGTTGTTTCTTGAAAGGGCAGCTTTCAGGGGTTTATTAAAGACTGAACCATACAGTAAAGGTGCCATCAAAATAATGAGTTTAAAGAGGCTAAACATCTCCATTGACTGTGGAGTTAGGTGATAATTCTCAGTGGTTCTTACACTACAAGAACTACCCTTTTACTTTATATGACACTTTTACATTAATAACCAAAATCTCAATGAATGCAAGTGCATGCAGGTCTTAAAAGGGATTCTAGAAGCCTTAAAATGTTACTTTTCCAGCGTGCAGTCATATTCTGTGATTCTGCTTCGGGCGGATTTTCAGGGTGGAACTGCTCTTACAGGAAGTGTTCACCTTAAATTTAAAATTCAGTTGTCAACCACTCTCCCCAGGCTGACTGCCAGGGTGAGTCAGAGCTGAGTGCTGAGTCCTCTTCTTGCACGATTCCTCAGCAAGTATTCAGAAAACCATTCTGGCTGAACTGCCTTTGTTGGGCAATACTTTATGGTAAACTGAGTCTAACTGCTCTCCCTGCTGCAGTCCCATCTTAGTCTTCTCCCAAACAACTGATGTAAATGGTGACAGATGAAGAAAATGCACAAAATGGCCATTGCTTTTTCTCCCACATGCTTGTTCAGCATTCAAAATGAATACAGCCAAGTAATTGTACATTAAGTCCACAAAGCTGAAGGGAAAGTTTACTAAATAACAGTCCAGTTTTTATGGGTATAAAGGTGGTTCATAGGGTCACAATTTTAATGTGTGGTGATCTGTCCCTATAAAAGAGTGTGGAAAATTGCATATTAGTGGCCTTAAAAAGGTACTTAACTTGTAAACTCAAGTCACACTCAAAATAAATCTACTGTATGCAATGTTACATTCCTAATTATATTTACTCTGCTGATGTACAGATACATGTACAAATTAATGAATAAAGTGAGAGAGTGAAAGATGAATGTAGGAAGAGATGAAAACAGATGAGTTTTCCGGAGGTCACCCTCCTGTTCCTTTGGGCCTCACCCACCAATTATCCCCTGAACCTCGTTATCTCAATGCGCTTAATTAGGTCAGCCCAGGCCATCCACTAATTTGATTGGACAGGGCCCAGGCCCTAGTCAGGGTGGAAGGCCAATCACCTTAAAGGTCGTACTCCTGAGAAGAATTCGTATCCAGAATTGTCTTTGGCAGAATAATGGTTGGGAAATTAGAATACAGAGATAGACAGGAATGAAGTGAAAGCATGCATGAAGACACACAAACACCAATGTGTGATTGTAGCTGCGTATAAGGGCAGTTATATTGTGGTAAACTTTGCTAAAGGTCATGGCCATAACGTTGAAGGTCAGTGCTTCTGGATGATAAATCTTGCAGTGTTGTCTAAAGAAAAAAGAGTGGGTATACTATAATGTAGTCACCAGTTTGCATTAACAGTACAGTGAAGTACTTTTCAGTGATAGATCGATATACTGTAGAATGGGGATGTCACGATACCAGAGATGTAGTATTCGATACCAATACCATTGAAATTCGATACCACGGTAAAAAACAAAAACAAAACAATAAATCCCATGTACTTTGGTTTTTAATTATTATGTATTATTATATTATTTGTTTTATAAATTATAACGGTAACAGGTCATAATTCCCTCTCTAATATCTATTTTATATTTCTATGAAAATATCTCTTTCAAAACAACTGTATTTATTTCAGGTTTCTGGCTAAAAACAGAATTTTACAAGATTACATTTGACCAATATCATTTTTTACTGAATAGAGCTTGAACACATCATAATGCAACCCAATGAAACCTCCCTCTGTTAACCCTGTTAACCCTCACCACCTATCTCGTGCACCAGGTCGGACACGACAATGGCACGGCGCGGCCATCGGCCTCATCCGCAGCGACAGCAGCGGCCGCTCCCGGGGCGAGGGGGCCCACCGCCACCTGATCCACCCTCGGCGGCGAGGCCCCCCCCCCAACAGCAGCCGCGCCAGCCGTCTACCCTGGCCCAGGCGGAGCCGTCTCCTCCGGCCCAGGCGGAGCCTGGCTCCCCACGCCTCGGACAGGCCCTCGCGGTGTGTCCCTCCTCTCCGCAACCAAAACACTTCATAACCGATGAAGTTGCAAAAATCACGTAGTCATAATCATCTACTTTAACGTGGAAGCGGAGGTTGAGCTCCACGTCCTGGTTATTCAGTATCATATAAAGCTGTCTGCGGTGAGACACTACGTGCTTCAGTAACTGAGACTTACATCCAGACAGCATCTTCTTCACCGGGGAAACTATCTTCCCGTGTCTGGACAGCTCTCTACTGAGGAACTCATCGGTTATGAAGGGAGGGACGTTGGACAGGATCACTCTGGTTGCGGGCAGGGTCAGTGGCTGAACCTGCACAAACAAATCGTTCACCACGATACCTGTCTCGATGACCCGGTGCACCTTCTCCACCTGGTCCAGGAAGACGACAGAGAGAGAGAGAGAGAGACAGAGAGAGAGAGAGAGAGACAGAGAGAGAGAGAGAGAGAGAGAGAGAGAGAGAGAGAGAGAGAGAGAGAGTTTTTGAACATCCTTCTCCTTCCATCATTTTATCTGGTTGAGAGCAGGTTGGTCTCACATTGGGGACTGCACAGGAACATGACGGAGGGAGAACCTCGCCGAGCCCGCAGGGGCAGGCACTCCAGCTCCTCGCCGCCTTGCAGGCCACCTTACAACGTCCACGGAGCCAGGCCCTCATGGACATTGCCGCCTCTCAACGTGAGGATCGTGCTCTCCTGCGGGAGCTGCTGCAGCGACCAGACACTCGGGAGGGCAGACGAGCGACGGGTGACAAGCCCGTGGTTCAATAGGCTAGTGGGAAAAGCTATGGGGGTGCGTTCACGTGCGTTAGGGACATGTGAGCGCCGTTGAGCGGGGGGCAGAGTCGGGGGAGGATTGCACCGAAGCCCCCCTGTCCCCGCTAGTACGTCCTGTGAAAGACTTTCCCCTCGAACAGTCCTGGGACGAAACCCTCCGGCATGCTTTCGACCAGTGTGTGATCCCATCACAAGATGGTCTCTGGTTTAGAATGGTGGTTAAACTATGTTTAAGTTGCTTAATTTGTCCCATTATGAACTAAGACACACCTGCCGGCCACAGTTTGAACCCCTGGTGAGAACTTATAAGATCTGTATGTGCTGCACAACACGGAATTACTTTACATGTGTTTCCCTGAATGACATTAGGTGAAAGATCAGTTTATTGGGGTTGACCTCCATCACTCACACACTGTTAACCTGTCAACACTGGGCCATGACTGTGTATGTGCATGCGAACGTGCATGTGTGCGTGCGTTAAAGGACACTGAAGTGATTGTACTGGTTTAATGTCCTTGACTCCTCTCTAATCCCTACCTTGACATTCAATTTTGACCTGTCAAGGTCCATTGACCTTACATTACTATACACACAGCAAGCGCACACACATGCTATAAAGGTTGAAACAGATTACATTGTCCGGACATTAGAAGTGTAGTCAAACGTGTACTGTTTGCATGTATCTTACTTTCCTTACTATACCGTGTGCGTATACAGTCCAAAGAAACACTGTCAATGTACTACGAGGCATAGAACACAATTTTAGTTTTATATGAGAATTTCTTATGAGCTTTGATTAGTTATTTTCAATTCCACAATTATTTTATAAGCTTAAAAAACTTATTTCAAAGATTAATGTTAAAGCCACAAGGTAGTGTATAAACATCCCAAATTTAAATCACGTCTGTGGCAAAAAGGAAAAGACAATACCAACTTTGAAATAAGGGAATGTGCAATAACTATACGTGCAATATTTTTTATTATTACAATAGTAACTTGATATGCGATTTCTATTTAATGATGATATGCCAGGTGTGTGTTTGTGTGTGAATGGTATGTGAACAGCTGCACAGCTAACTTCATTGTATAATGTGTGCACTGAATAAAGGCTCTCAAAAAGGGTTTCATTAAGTACAGCTACGACAGTTCTTGGTCAACTGAGTTTTACCTATGAAGACGTAAAGTCAAAACTTCCACAGATTGATAAATAAAGGGACTAACTGAATAAACTTGTTTATGTATCACTTTACAGTTTGCCTATCATTCGTACATTCACACCCACACACCAAGGCCAGCATCATGCAAGACACGGGTCTAACCATTTGGAGCAATTGGGGTTCCGTTGCTCAGGGAAACTTTGACATGTGGGCAGGAGGAGTTATGGATCAAACCACCAACCCTGTGATAAATGGACCCCTGTTGCCTTACCTTAAAGGCACTATAGAAGTCAGGGCATGTTTTAAATAATAACATTAAAATAGTAACATTTTCATTACAAACTAAAAGATATAGACAAGTGACAAAGTAAAACCCAGTAATGCGTAGTTCCACCAAGAGCCTCCAGACAGCTTCGGTCTTCTATTATTTGTGTCTACTGGAAGTTTGATGTCTCTAACATGTTGCTCCAAAACCAAATTGGGATTTGGTGACTGTGACGGCGAAGGCATATGAATAATTTTCATACTCCAATCCAACCATTCAGTGAGACTTCTTGTTTCTCTGCTCATTTATTCAGTTTTTACTTTAATTTGTCAGCCATCTGTATATAAATTATCTGAAAATGTATTTCCTCATGTTGGGCCTATAGGTCTTAATCACTACATTCTACAGTAGGAATGTCACGATTACCGATACTTTGGTACCAAGTTGATACCAAAATTCTGAAAACGTGACGGTACTTGTTTTCCTGTACCACAGTTACCGTAGCTCCCACGGGGCTCTAGAGTTATGGCTAGAAAACCAGATAAACAGATATCTTCCCATGTCATCCAGGGGACACACCCTATTTTTCCCCTGATAATGCTCCATTGTGAACAAGAATTCGGTGTTGAAATCGGCAGGAGGAGAGCTAGTTAATGTTAGCTGTTAGCTCTTAGTAGCCAGTGGGCAGCGCAGCCCTGCTTCTCTAAATAACGAAGCTAAGAGCTAACGTTATCCCTCGTAGGATCTTCGTTTTTTAGTCACACCCAGGGTCTTCGGGTCAATTTGACCCAAAGCTGTGGCGGTGGGCCCCCTCGCCCCGGGAGCGGCCGCTGCTGTCGCTGCGGATGAGGCCGATGGCTGCGCCTGGGCGGCCGGTGGCCGCTCCGCGAGCTGCGCCGTGCCATTGTCGTGTCCGACCTGGTGCACGAGATAGGTGGTGAGATTTCACAGGGTGTGTGTAATAGTAAAGATGCAACAGAAAGTGGGCAAGGTTGTTTGGGTGAGGCAGGAGAAAACAAGGTTGGGGGTAAAAAAGGCAAAGAAACAGGTGAAAATGACAGGGAGCAGATAAATAAAACTGAAAAAAACAGTGAAGAACAGACAGAACCAGATTAATTAATGTAAATCATATAGTGGAAAAAAGGACTTGGGGTGAACAGGTCGAGGAAGCCGAGATGGAGGAGGAAGCGGCAGTAGCAGAAACAAACAAACAAAAACCTGCTACAAAACGTAGAAGAAGGGCAAAAAAAGAAAAATATAAAAATTGGGGATGAAGGACAGACTGGTAGAAGGCAGGGGCAGACAGAGGACAGTGCTCGTGAGGAAGAGTCTGTCTCAGACAACAGCGATGGTTTTAGTTTTGTTTTAAGTAACAGTCAGAAAAAAAAAATGTACACGGCTGAAATGTTGAAAGTGTTCCTCCAGCAAACTAAAAACCAGCATGGTGTAAAAGTGGAGGATCACTTTCCAGATATAGCCGTTTTTAATACCTCAGCCAGACTCCATATGAGCCAGAGAGAGGAGTCTGGCCTCACTGACCAAGAGGTTTTTAGATTAAAAAAACTTGTGTTAAAGGTAAAAAACAAATGGACGTTGATGATGTGTGTCTTAACTAATTTATTTGTTTTTATTTTTGCTTTTAACACATATTTTCTTATGGATAGATCTAGAGTGGGTGTTTTAAATGTGAATGGAGCCAGAGTTTTTAAAAAAAGAGCACAAATCTATGAAACCGCCAGAATGAAGCATGTTGATGTATTTTTTTTAAAAGAAACGCACAGCGACTGTTTTAATGAGACAGACTGGAGGAGACATTTTAAGCCACAACACTTCTTTTAGTGGAGGAGTGGGCTTCCTCTTCTCCAAGTCTTTTACTCCAGTCTCACTGGAGGTCGAGCATTTTATCGAGGGGAGGTTGCTTTTAGTGAAAGCACGATTTGACCTTTTTACTGCTGTTTTTATAAATGTGTATGCTCCAACAATCGGTGCAGAGAGGAAGCTGTTTTTACAAAAAGTTAATGATGTTTTAAATGGCTGTGCCTCGGAGGATTTTTTATTCTTGGGGGGGGATTTTAACTGTACAGAAAATGCATCTTTAGATCGCAACCACGCAGATCCACGCAATCCAGCATCCCAGAACGCTCTGAGGCAGCTGGTCCACTCTCATGGCCTGGTGGATGTGTGGAGGAGGATGCATGCAGACACTAGACAATACACATGGTCTCAGAGAATAGGATTTCCTCAGCCAGGTTAGACCGTATTTATTGTTTATCATCATCATTTTAATATTTTTCAAATGTACACTATTATACCTGTTGGTTTTACAGATCACTCCTTACTTTTATGTAATGTTTTTATTAGAAACATTGTGCCAAGAAGTGCATACTGGCATTTTAACTCAGTTTTAACTTTTGATAAAAAATTTAGAGAGGTTTTTATTTATTTCTGGAGTGTTTTTAGACAGAGAAAGGGTGATTTTAGCAGTCTTAGGCAGTGGTGGGACCATGGTAAGACTGAGATAAAAATGCTTTGTCAGCAGCACACCCTCAATGTCACACAAGACATCACCAGATCTATGAAAGGCCTGGAGGGTGACATAGTGGAACTAGAAAAAATCAGTGAGTCCACAGGAGATCGAGGATATATTGAAATCCTAAAAATAAAAAAAATGGCGTTGGCCGACCTGCTAGAGGTTAAAGTACAGGGTGCACTGGTCTGGTCCCGGTTTCAAAACACCACTGAGATGGATGCTCCCTCTAGCTTCTTCTTCGGCCTGGAGAAAAAGAACGAGCAGAAGAGGGTAATCCACTCACTTCTTTCAGACGCAGGGCAAGAAATAACGGAACCAAGCCAGATCAGAAGGCGAGCTGTGAGTTTTTATTCCTCCCTCTACTCCAGTGAGTATGAGAGGGAGGACACACTGGTGGAGGAGTTCTGTGGTGGACTACCACAGGTCTCAGAGGAAACCAACTCACAGCTCGAGGGGCCGTTGACCATGCGGGAGCTGCACGCCGCTCTGCAGGCTATGCAGGGACGGCGGGCTCCCGGCATCGACGGCCTCACAGTCGAGTTTTATAAAGCCTTCTGGGACATTTTAGTACATGATCTTTTAGATGTTTTTAATGAAAGTCTGGCCTCTGGTTCCATGCCGATGTCCTGCCGCAGAGCGGTAATAACACTTCTGCCTAAGAAAGGAAACCTGCAGGACATCGGAAACTGGCGCCCTGTGTCTTTGTTGTGTGTGGATTACAATCTTCTGTCCAAGGCCCTGGCCACCAGGCTGGGGAGGGCTATGGAGCAGGTCATCCACCGGGACCAGACCTATTGTGTGCCCGGCAGGTCCATGGTAGACAATGTCTACCTAATTCGGGACGTTTTGGAGGTCTCCAGCTCATTGGGCATTAATACTGGTCTGATTTCTCTAGATCAGGAAAAGGCTTTTGACCGCGTTGAGCACAACTTCCTCTGGAAAGTGATGGAGAAGTTTGGGTTCAGCGCTGGCTTCATAGCTAAGATCAGGGTGTTGTACAGTGAAGTTGAGAGTGTGTTGAAGTTTAACGGTGGTCTGTGTGCTCCTTTTAGAGTGTGTAGAGGCGTCCGGCAGGGCTGCGCTCTGTCGGGGATGCTCTATGCGCTCTCCCTGGAACCTCTCCTCTGCAAAATACGCTCCAACCTACAGGGTCTGTTTTTACCTGGTTTTAATAGCGCCATTGTTTTATCGGCGTATGCTGATGATATAGTGGTTGTTATTGGAAGCCAGAGGGATGCAGACTTTTTAATAAACACTATAAAAGATTTTAGCACAGCATCGGCGCCGAGGGTGAATTGGAAGAAAAGTGAAGCCCTTGCTGTCGGTGAGTGGCGTGGCGGTCTCCCAGTTCTTCCCCAGAGCCTTACCTGGTAAAAAGATGGTTTTAAATATCTAGGTGTGTTTTTAGGTAAGGAGGACGTGGTCCAGAGGAACTGGGAGAACGTCACAGAGAAGATTGAGGGAAGGATTTCCAAATGGAAATGGCTGCTCCCTCAAATGTCTTTTAAAGGTAGGGTTTTGGTTTTAAACAACCTTGTAGCATCCCAACTGTGGCACCGTCTGACCTGGGTAGACCCTCCCTCAGGCTTATTAGCCAAAATACAGGAAAAGATGGTAGAATTCTTTTGGGATGGTCTACACTGGGTGCCACTAGGGGTGCTGTTTTTATCCAGAGTTTATCCATTTATTGTTTTAAATGATGTTTAAAACAATAAATACGGTCTAACCTGGCTGAGGAAATCCTATTCTCCACCTGGCCAGCCGAACAGCCACTTTTAGACTCCAGTTTTTACAGAAATATCTTACAGGCCCAGCTGATTTGGTGTGGAGAGATGTGGCCAGCTGCATTCTCAGACGCGTGAGTAACCTGGGCCTGGATGCTGCTCTGTTTTTAACTGATTCTAAATGTTTAAAGTTAAGTGAGCTGCCTCCGTTTTATCAGGGTGTTTTTAAGTCTTGAGCTCCCCCGCTCACACAGGGAATAAAAGAGGGAAATAAAGAGGGAGAGTAGACAGTTTAGGGTAGACAGTTTATTCAAGGAGGCTTCACGCTGCGCCAGGTTCTCCCCGCCCTCGACTACCGCGGCCGCTGGTGCTGAAGCGGACTCCGCCTCTGTCCCGTCTCCGTCTCTGTCTCCGTCTCTCTGGACGAACCCAGCCTACTGCAAGACAGAACCAGGTCATCGGCGTGCTTTTATTGTGTGACTGATTACCTGATTCCGTCCAGCTGCCTGGCCTCCAACTGAGCCACTCCCATCTCATCCCCAGCAGCCGACTCAGCCACCACACCCCACTGCCACAGTGCCCAAAGTCTGACTCTCTGCACTGGTTGTTAAATGAGCCATTAATTGACAGAGCCAGGCAGGACATCTGCAGCAGCGTCATACCTGGCCTGATGGTGGCGCTGTGTAAGTCCAAGACCCTGTGCCTAAAAGAGCTGGTGGATGCAGTGGGGCCAGACCTGAGCGATGCCCGGGCCCTGGGCTCTCTGCTGGGTCTGAACTCTGACCGGGTGGCCCAGAGGATCCTGGAGCTCTGGAGCCAGTTGCTGTCTGGAAAGGAGAGGAGCCTCATTAAAGACTACAGCGATGGAAAGGCTTCTCCAGACCCAGCAGATCCTTTTCCAGAGATCTACCTGAGCCCAGGGCTCGGAGAACTGACCGGCCCCCTGCTCAAGGTCAAAAACCCAGAGAAACTGTCGCTGTATAAGGTGGATAAAACCGCCTTTTATGGGAACTGTGTAAAAAGTATTAAAAAAAATGGACTCAGTAACAGGCCCTCCACTGTGTGGAGTACCAGGCTGGGTGGAGGAAGCGGACCTGGCCCACAGTGGAGGATTTTATATAAACCTCCCCTCAAAAAGCGGACCGTCGACCTCCAGTGGAGGATTTTACATGGCGCTATCGCCTCCAATGCTTTTATCTCTGTTATTAATCCTGCTGTTTTTAACAACTATCCTTTTTGTCATCTGCGTGAGACTGTTTTCCATGTTTTTAATGAGTGTAAGAGACTCACAAGTTTCTTCTCTCTTTTAACATTGGTTTTTAGTCTCTTTGATGTAGTTTTTACTGAGAGTGTTTTATCATGGGAGCTGCCTACAAAAAAGCAAACAAAGAAAAGTGGCAGCTCCTAAACTTCCTCTCAGGAGAAGCTAAGATGGCAATTTATATAAGCAGAAAAAACAGAATAGAGAACAGAGAAGGGCAGGAGGCCAAATCAGTGTGGCTGTGCAACATTAGGGCGAGACTCAAACATTTAGGAGATTTAGACACTTTTAAACAACGTTGGTGTTTTAAAAATATTATGTGTTCCGTCAGTGACGATGAATTGCACTTTATTTTTATTAGATAGTTTAAAAAAGTTTGAGCACTTTACGTTGAAGTAATTTTAAAAATGGAAAATATGTAAAAAAAAAAAAAGTCTGTCTCTCTCTCTCTCTCTCTCTGTCTGTCTGTCTTTCTCTCTCTCTCTGTCTCTGTCTCTGTCTCTCTGTCTCTCTCTGATTCTCTCTTTCTCTCTCTCTCTCTGTTTCTCTGTCTCTCTGTCTCTCTCTCTCTGTCTCTCTCTGATTCTCTCTCTCTCTGTCTCTCTCTCTCGCTCTGTCTCTCTCTGTCTTTCTCTCATTCTCTCTCTCTCTTTCTCTCTCTCTCTGTCTCTCTCTCTCTGTCTCTCTCGCTCTGTCTTTCTCTCTCTGTCTTTCTCTCTCTGTCTTTCTCTCTCATTCTCTCTGTCTCTCTGTCTCTCTCTATCTCTCAGTTTGTAGACTTAATTTCAGGATGGCAATAATTCTGTCTCTGACCCCTGTGTGTTTGTGTGTGTGTGTCCTTGCTGGTTGAGTTACCATGTGTGAAGACCAAATATATCCCAAGCCCAGGGGTCTCCTCCACACTGCACAGACACATATAGGTCACCCAACCACCGCCAGCATCACTGACAGTTCCTGTGTCCATTATTTTCTGCCTTTTTTTTTCCTTCTTCTTCATCACATCAACAACTCGACATCTCCTCAGAACTTAACTATATCGCCACTATCAGGCTAAAATGTCCGCCTGTATGCGAGAAATATCAATATGAAATAGGCCATAACATTTACTGAGTACATTTTTGCATGTGTAGATGTCAGTGTGTGAGTGTGAGTGTGTGTCTGTAGGTGTGTGTGTGAGTGTATGTGTATGAGTGTGTCGATGTGTGTGTGTGTGTATGTAGGTGTGAGTGTGTATGTGTGTGAGCGTGTGTGTAGATGTGTGTGCGTGTAGGTGTGAGTGTGTGTGTAGATGTGTGTGTGTGTGTGTGTGTGTGTGTATGTAGGTGTGTGAGTGTATGTGTAGATGTGTGTGTGTGTGTGTGTGTGTGTGTGTGAGTGAGTGTATGTATGTGTGTGAGTGTGTGTGTAGATATGTGTGTGTGTGTGAGTGAGTGTGTGAGCAGTCTCTAGTCTAATTGGTTAAGGGATGTGTAAACTGTGTTCTGGCACATGTGTTCTGTTCCCCAGAATAACAAGCATGGCTGCAGGTGTTTCCCAGAAGTGGGGGAGGTTTGTTTGTGTTTGCGAGTGTGTGTGTGTGTGTGTGTGCGTATGTGTGTGTGTCTGTGCGTACGTGCGTGTGTCGTCCAATTCCTCTTCACCAAATCCTGATGTCTTTATAAGCAGCAGATTTACTGATGTCTCCATGGAGTTTGTGTGTGATTGCTGATTGTGTTTGTAGTCCTACATATTGTTTCCATGGGGAAACAATATAATTAATAATTAATTAATGAGTAATTAAAATAATACATATTTACCCTCTTTTATATAATATAAGGCTTCTAACACATGTAATCCTAATGCAACAATTTGACAGTGACAAGACAAAATATCTATGCACTTATTTTATTGATTATTTGGTTGTTACTGTCAGTATGTCATACTAATATTGTTAAAATGATTGTATTTTTGCTGTAATTGAGTCTTCTCTTATGTTTGCATTTATAAAAAAAATATTTTAACATTAATATGGTGACAAATGTTAAATATATAACGTAATACAATGTTGTTTAAGGAGCAAGATACTATATATGCCTACTGGAATATAGCCCCATGTCTCAAATGAACTGCATTAAATTTTAGAGGCTCATTTAGATTGTCCACAGCGTAACTATTGTTTTCTATGTGAGCCCACACATCGTTTGTTAAGGTATGATGATATGTCAGGGTACGCCACTGTCCAATATCCTGGCAAAGATGCGAGTACCCTGCCCATACCTGACTAACTTACTGTGACATCTACTTCTGTCTCTGCGTCCAGAGTGTGTTTTAGTTGATGCACGTCAAATGAAAAGATGCTATATGAGGCAGCCCGTGTTGCACTTATGGCTGGACAGTGTTTTGTTTGACGTGATTATTACAGTAATGCTGTGGAATATCATTTCTATAAACGTTGAAAATGACATGTTAATATTTTGATTTTGATTTATTCCCAACTCATAATTAATCTGGAGTACTGATTTACATTTTTTTTTCATGATTAAGACTTGAATGTAAATAAGATGCCAGAGTGCATAAAAAGCATCAAAATAGAGCTTGTTTATCAAAATAATTATGTCATGCTTTGTATCACTGGTCCGAAAATAGTTGCGTTTTCACCGAGCTGCTAAATTACTTCACCTATGTTGTTTCCAGATCAGTGAAACTTCAGACGTGCTTGCTATGCATAGATAGGTAGGATGTGCTTATAATTGTATCATCAGCCTGATTGATAGACTCACGTGCCAGAGATGTTATGTTTACATTGGGCCTGCTCACACAAAATCAAATGCCCTCTCTCGGATTTATGTCTGCCATGGGGTCTGCAGGTACACATAAATAAACCTAAATACACAGATACCCAGATACACATCGTCTCTTCTTACTGCTCATCTGGTTCCACAGTGGAGAAACAGCTGAATAAATGTCAGGAACAAACTTAATGAAAGCCAGCAGATGAATAGAAAAGTTTTGGGAGTTTAATTTACTACAAACTAACAGACATATCTCAAGTATCTCATGTTTTGGCTAAAGTTTTCAACAAAGTTACAGTAAGTCATTACTTTGAAACATTGCATCTGCAGTTGTGTGCACAAATAAAAAAAAATGTACTCATGAAACTTGCAAGGCTAGCAAATGAACAGATATCTTTTTGATATTTGTATGTATGCATGCATACGTTTTCAGCAAAATACACATACAGAAGATTTATGTGCTTTTGTCAACATCCATGTCTGCATTGGTGCATGTGTTTACTCATGCATGCCTCTGTGTGTGGGAGTGACTATGTTATTGATGGGCGCAGGTGTTCCACATGGCCTCCATGTCACAGATGGCCATTCAAGTGGTCTTCTCTTGTTCTTATGTCGTCTTGGCACGTCATTAGACATGCAGGGGCTTGTACATGTTGCATGTTTGCGTGTGTGTGTGTGTAGGTGACTCCTATGGCTAATGATGACCACCTGATACCAGGAGCTATTGTGTCAGCAGACGCGTGTGAGTGTGTGGATGGATGTATGGATGTGTTTGTGACCATTGTGAGTGTGTGTTGTTTTCAGAAAGTGGATACGTGTTTTTCATGTGTCCGTACAATTTGTGCTTTCTCCTCACCAGCAGCAATGTTAGTGTATCTTTGTGCTATTATGTGTATAGTGTGTGTGTGTGTGTGCGTGCGTGCGTGCGTGCGTGCGTGTGTGTGTGTGTATGGGGGAAGTGGGCCAAGGAGGCTTAAAGGGCTAAATGAATGAATGACCTGTGCCTCCGCTTGGCCCTTGTAGCCCCGCCAACTCATTAACTGTAGAAAAACGACCACACCTCCTGTTGCTGGAAACAAAGACATGGGGGATTGGAGTGTGTGTGTTTGGGGGGGGGGTGAGGCATGGTGGTTAGGCAGGGTTCTTTGCGGGGGTCAGTGTATGGACAATAGGCTTGGCGCGGGACAACTTTTATTTGACTTGACAATCAGGGAAGAAGTGTTTTAGGCCTTCTAGACACACACACACACACACACGTGTGCACACACACACACACACACACACACACACCATGATGACATTGCTGCCATGTCCTGCTGTCACTGTGTCTGACGTGGGCAGTTGTCCCATGCCCCTCCTCATTGTTTTACTTCTCTTTTGCGGTTTAAAGATACACACAGCAGTGGGACAGACACTATTTATTTACTGTTGTGTGTGTGTGTGTGTGTGTGTGTGTGTGTGTGTGGATGGATGGATGTATGGAAGCCTGCAGGCACAAAAGTAAATTTTTGTTATTCATTGATGTTTTATTCATAGAAAATATTTAGAAATGTGTAATATGCATTTGCAATGGGTAACATTGTAATACGAAGTCACTTGATATATGTGGCAGATTTCTTTCATTTAAGTAAATGCAATAAGAAAAGGTTTTAAAAACAATAACATTAATAACCATTAAAAAGCTGGAAGACATGAGTTGACCCAACAGTCACCGCCGCTATTTCTTTGATGTTGGTTTGGTGTGTCTGGGCCAGAAATCTCAGAAGAAATAACTGACTCCATATCAAAAAAATGGACTGACCTCATTTTCTGAGCTACCGTTCTACAGACTTTCATTGAAATTTGGACATTTAGTAAATCGCAGCCATTCATAATTAGTGGTGAACAAAACTGCACTTGGTCATCAATTTTAAGTGGGGGCAGGGGATCTTTGGGAGGAGATAGCAGGTCAACAGTATATGCCACATAGAAGTGGTGCATCATCTGAAAGCTGGGAACCTGAAGACTAATTTGAGATGAACTCAGATCTGTGTGTCAAGATTTTCTAGTCATAAACCAGTAACAAACATTTTGTTTTTGTTATGATGACCATCCCCTTGCTCTATTATGTCTCATAAGTTGTTGCAGCAATTTTGGGTTGATACCATTTGTTACACAAATTTGGAGATAAATTGAAAATTATTTTGACCACTTGAGAATTTATAAAAATGGTCTCTCCATAATACCACATTGAGACACCAAGACCTTGTGGAACACTATAGAAACATGTATGCTGTGATTTTGGATTTAAAACTTTTGACATTTGGAGATGTCATTTGGCGATTGGATGGCGAGCTCTTCTGTTCTGGAAACTGTTCAGAAAACCCTTATAGTCAACTTAGGAAAGCCATACATCCTCTGAAAGCCCTCAGTCTGTAGTTTGTGGTTCTAAAGTTTCATGAGGCGATGATTATCCTAGAGCTCACAACAGCTCATTTTACACAATGAGGTGAAGTTTCAAAAAGTTGTCTCACTACAATGAAATGGCTGCTGTGAGAACACAATTAGGTTCATTGGACCCACAAGAGCCTCAGCTTTCCATTCATAAATATGTAGAAATACTCAAATACACCATTTTTAGAAAGGAGGAAAAAAAAACACATTTATACTGCATGAAAAAAAGGACATTGTTTTTGCCCCAAACTGCATGGGATTAGCGTAAAGTGGGCATGTCTGTAAAGGGGAGACTCATGGGTATCCATAGAACCAATTTTTATTCAGATGTCTTGAGGTGAGAGGTCAAGGGACCCCTGTGAATATGTTAATGCCCATTTTTCCCCTACCAACAAATAGCCTATAGTTTTGGAGTGTTATTTACCTTCCTGCCTGGATTCCTTATGTTTTCTTGTTTCAGATGATATCAGTATATTCACTCTAGCTCTAAAACCGAGCCCACTACAGCCTCTTAAAGACAGTACAGTTGGCCGGGGCCAACGGCGATCCCGCAGGTCTCCGAGGGTGAAGGCATTAGGTATATATCCATGAAACAAAATGTGTTGTTCAATAAAATTATTGCACAAATAATATACTAATTAATAAAAAATATTGCAAAGCATGGTATTAATTTAAATAATAAATGTATGTAGTAATGAAAGAAATAGCAGCACCCAGATTCCAGCTAAATTGCTTCTAAGAAGAATCAAGCCACCAGGTAGGAAGCTGAAAGTCACCCTTTTCTGTTTATTTACATCAATTAGCATTTATTAGAATGTTTTGAATTATTCACTGAAGTTAAAGTGTGCTGCTTAGCTACTACAGAATATTCAAATCATCTTACAAGGCTCCGATAGAACTTTGATAAATGTAATGGATGTGATGGCTTTTACATGCAGTAATTTTGCTGCAAGATCACTGAAATACAATAGTCTTTTACAAAAACGGACTGATATGCATTTAACAATTTCAATTTCCTGTCAATGATATCTCACAGTTTGAATCATATTGTGTACAGTTGCGTATGTGTCTCTGTAGTAGGTTGCTCTCCTGATGGTTATTCTACGTATTTAGAGTCTCAGTGAGACAAAGTAAATAGATAAAAGATTTACAACAAAAGGAAATGCTCATTTGAAGGCTGCTTCGAATTCCCTGCCTCTGTGCCCTATCTTTCGCAAAGCGGCGCTCAGCGCAGCGCAACTGTTATGCTAGTTTCAGACCCGACGCAGTTGTCATTTTCATGCCCAGTGCCCACATTGTGTAAGAAGTTTATGTACTTGCGCCCATAAAATGAGACGTGGTCAGGCGCCATGCTGTCTTGAGGCTGCAGAGAGCGATTGCCCCTTTGACCAAAAAAGCTATTTAAAGTGCACATTATTAAGACAGTAAGATACGCCTACACAGGTGGGTTCACAACACGAGTACGCATGGAATGTTCCTTATTTATGTTCAGGAAAAGACTAAATTCAGGAAGCAGGTGACATTTCAAAATATAATGTAATATAATGAAGTAAGGCTCTCAGACATTTCTGTATTGCTCAACCTGCAGCACTAAGTGACGCCCCATTTCCTCTGTCACACACTCAAAACACACCTAAGATTAATTAGAGACTAAATACAACCCCTTTGCCCCTTGCGCCTTGCTTTGCAACTAGATTATGCGCCGTTTAACTAGCAAAAGTGGAGTGGGACACTCCCTAAATCCATTGGCGCCATGCACTTTAGACCATACGCTTATAGATCATTTTAATAGGGCCCTCTGATTTGTTTTGTATCCACTTTACGTCTATGTCTGTGTGTTTTTGTGTCTTGGGTTGGGTATTGGTGGATATTCAGCATCAATGTAGCCATAGCAATGGTTGCTGTGTGTGTCTTGTTTACCTCCAGACAGCGAGCCTCTCTCTCTTCCTTCTGCAACAGCTGCTCCCTCTCCACTCCCCGTCCCTCACTACTATCCCCTTTCACTGTCTACCTTTTCCTCACTATTTTTTATCCCCGTTTCTCTCTTTTTATGACCTAATCCTAATTTTTGTAATTGACTCACAACAGATTCAAGCTGTTCAGGACCAGATTCTTACGTGAAAAACAACTTACAGTATAAAGCAGCTGTGGACAATTTCGCAGAAGAATTATTCTGCAGACTGATTTACACATTCAGCATTCATTTCTGATGCTGATTCAAACACATCTGCTGGTTGGAGAGTGATAAATTAAATGGTTTATTTACATTTTAAGCATTACATATTCATTGCTGCGCATTTGCTTCAGGTATTTAGTTTGCTCTCGTTAATATAAATCACCAGACTGCAAGCAAAGTGATGTTTGTGAGTGTGGGTGTGGTTTTGAGACCTCTAGCACAAAGCCTAAGACTTGGGTCTTCCATCAAATTTCCAACTGTGGGAGCTCTGCTTGCAGTGCCATGAAAAAGTTAAAGCCATAAAATTCTTTTATACTGATGAACTGGACTTAGCCTCATGACCAGAACCCTTGTTGCCTGGAGTTCAGGGGCTCCAGTTGGCTGATAGTGAACATAGGTTAACATATGTCAGCTTTGTGTGTGCAGTGCAGTAGCTTGTCATGCTACATTTGTACTGTCCAAATGTATCTGGTTTGAATCATTTTCCGATGCCATGAAGTTCCTGCTGTGTAACGGTACGACCAGTACCCACGGAGAGAGGGACTCAATAGCAGGACTCAGAGACAGAACGATGATGATGGTAATGTACTTTACTGGGTAAAGTAGACAAACAAACATGCAGGGGAAATCCAAAAGCAGAGTCGGGTCACAGAAACAAGGTCGATGCACAGATAGGTCCTCAGCGTAGCAGAACAACAGGTAGGGAGCAGGCAAAATCGGAGTCAGGTCACGGAAACAGGATCGAAGAAGCCGGGGAATCAGGAACATGGGAAACGGGATCAACGCTGGAACTCTTGTCATGAAAGAACGAAGACGAACTGGCAACAAGGGACAAACACACAGACTATATACACCAGGAAGTGGGAGGGGATAACAAGACACAGGTGGAGACACTAACGAACAGAGTGGAGACAGCTGGGGACAGGAACTAGAAACAGACACAAGAGGGAACATACAGTTAACAAAATAAAACAGGAAGTACAAACACAAAACATCTAACGAACGGGACGGGACCTGATAGTACCCCCCCCTCTAGGGACGGCACCTGACGTCCCAGGCAGCTCAGGATGCTGGCGGTGAAAATCTCTGATTAGGGTATGGTCCACAATGTTCTTAGTTGCCACCCACTGTCTCTCTTCTGGACCATACCCCTCCCAGTCCACCAGATACTGACGTCCCCTGCCCCTCTTTCTGACCGCCAGAAGTCGCTTGACTGTGTAGATCTCTCCTCCCTCGAAAAACCGGGGGGGGGTTTGGTTGCGGGAACCAACCGGCTCTCTCCAACGAGCTTCACTCGGGACACGTGGAAAGTGGGATGCACCTTCATGGAACGTGGCAGCTGCAGTCTCACTGCCACGGGATTGATGACCCTGGACACCGGAAATGGGCCTACAAAACGTGGAGCCAATTTCCGCGACTCCACCCGCAGAGGAAGGTCCTTGGTGGACAACCACACCCTTTGTCCCGGAACATACGTAGGTGCGGGGACTCTCCTCCTATCGGCCGTCCTCTTGTGGTTGGCGGAGCTGCGGAGGAGCGTCTGCCTGGCCCGACTCCACATCCGGTGACAACGTCTCCAGTTCTTGGTTCATCCTCTCCGACTGTCCGTTCGACTGGGGGTGATAACCCAAAGTCAGACTGACCTTGGCCCCCAACAGCTCACAAAACTCCTTCCAAAAACGCGAAATGAATTGGGGACCTCGATCGGACACAATGTCCTTAGGAAACCCATGAATCCGGAATATCTGCGAGAGAACCACCTCCGCCGTCTCTTTTGCCAAAGGAAGTTTAGATAGCAAAATGAAATGTGCCATCTTGCTGAACCTATCCACCACCGTCAGGATGGTAGTTTTGCCCTCCGACATGGGCAGTCCGGTGACGAAATCCATAGAAATCTCTTCCCAGGGACGATGTGGCACTTGTAATGGCCGTAGTAGGCCCGACGGCGGTTGGCGAGACGGCTTGTTGCGTGCACATACTGGGCAGGCGGCCACGTATTCCCTGACCATCCTCTCCATGGAAGGCCACCAGATGCGTTGCCGGATGACGAATAACGTTCTCGCAGTTCCAGGATGGCAGGAAACAAGGGAAGTGTGAGCCCAGTGGATCACCATCGGGCACAAATGCTCAGGGACAAACAAACGGTTGTTGGGAACCCCCTCAGGCACTTGAATCTCCCTGATGGCCCTTTTTACCTCCTCCTCAATTCCCCAGGTTACTGCGCCTATCACCCGAGAAGGAGGCAGTACGAATGACGGATGTCTGGGGTTGGGGTCGAGATCAAAAAGGCGGGACAATGAATCAGCCTTAATGTTCTTCGACCCCGGCCGATAGGTCAGGGTAAAGTCGAACCGGGTAAAAAACAAGGCCCAACGGGCCTGCCGGGAATTCAGTCTTTTGGCTGACTGAATGTATTGAAGGTTCTTGTGGTCAGTAAGAACCAGGAACGGCTGCTCGGCTGCCTCCAACCAATGTCGCCACTCCTCAAGCGCCACCTTGATGGCGAGTAGCTCCCTATTGCCAACATCGTAGTTCCTCTGCGCTGGTGATAGTTTCTTTGACAAAAATGCACAAGGGTGCAGTTTGTTGTCCAAAACGGAACGTTGGGAAAGGACCGCCCCCAGTCCTATATCCGAAGCGTCAACCTCCACCAGGAATTGTCGCTGAGGGTCAGGATGGGGGCTGAAGCGAAACTCCTCTTGAGTTGTTGAAACGCCTTCTCCGCACTCTCATTCAAACGGAAAAGGATCGACGGGGATGTTAGAGCATGTAGGGGTGCTGCGACAGTGCTATAGTTCCTTATGAACCGGCGATAGAAGTTGGCAAACCCCAAAAACCTTTGGACCAGTTTACGACTAGTGGGGACAGGCCACTGAGTGACCGCACTGACCTTCGCTTCATCCATCTGGATACTGTCCTCCGAAATGATGAAGCCCAGAAAAGAGACAGTCCTCACGTGAAACTCACTCTTCTCCGCTTTCACGAACAGCAGATTGTCGAGTATACTTTGAAGTACCTGGCTGACGTGTTTAACATGAGTCTTCTCATCTGGTGAGAAAATGAGAATGTCGTCCAGGTATACAAAAACAAAATGGTTTAGTATGTCTCGAAGGACGTCATTCACCAGTGCCTGGAAAACAGCCGGAGCGTTGGTCAACCCAAACGGCATGACCAGATACTCGTAGTGACCACTGGGAGTATTAAATGCTGTTTTCCATTCGTCCCCCTCCCTTATCCTCACCAAATGATATATGCGTTGCGCAAGTCGAGTTTGGTGAATACCTTGGCTCCCTGTAACAGTTCAAATGCCGAAGATATGAGTGGGAGGGGATACCGATTCTTCACCGTGATCTTATTTAGGCCGCGATAATCAATGCAAGGTCGTAGGGTCTTATCCTTCTTCTCTACAAAAAAGAACCCCGCTCCAGCGGGTGAAGAGGGAGGACGAATTATCCCGGCCTCCAAAGCTCCCTTGATGTATTCCGTCATTGTCTCCCTTTCAGGAGCGGATAGGGAATACAAATGACCCTTGGGGGGTGTAGTCCCCGGAAGAAGGTCGACCGGGCAGTCGTAGTCACGATGAGGGGGTAGGGCTGTAGCCCGGGTCTTATTGAAGACCTCCTTAAGTGCCAAGTAACATGCCGGAACCTTGGCCAAATCCGGAAAATCCCTCTCCGGGCTCTCCCTGGTCCCCCCATCAAAAGAGGTAATCCCCAGATCACGCTTCACACTGGTCGGGAAACACGTGGTGGGACACGTCTGGTGCCATCCCAGTATCTCTCCGCTGGAACAGTGTACATGCGGGTTGTGCTGGACGAGCCATGGAAACCCCAGAATTAGCGGGTGTGAAGGAGAGTTAAACACATAAAAACTCATCTCTTCTGAATGTCCATCTGCCATGACCAACTGGACCGGGTGAGTGGTGTGGGAGACCCGGCACAGTAGCCGGTCATCCAGAGCCCTGGCTTCCAACACCTCGGGTAGTGGGTGTATGCTCAAACCCATTCTCCTCGCCAGTCCCTCATCCATAAAACTCTCGTCCGCCCCAGAGTCGATAAGTGCAGGATGGAGAATGGATCTGCATGAGGAGATGAGTCTGGCAGGTGTCAAAGTGCGAGAGGGTCTTCCCTTGTTTGTAGTTCGGCTCACCAGTGCCCTCTTTCCTGGTGAGCCTTGGCTTTTAGTGGACATCCAGCCACGTAATGTCCCATCTCAGCGCAATAGATGCAGCGACCCTCCTTCATCCGACGTTGTCTCTCCGCCTGAGACAGCCTGGTGCGTCCCATCTGCATCCGCTCTTCTGGGTTGATTTCTGACATCCTATAGGAAAGATTCTGCGTCCGTGGTCTCACCGGCCCTTGGACGAAACCTTGACCGTAAACGAACCATCCGTCGTCCCTGCGAGTTACGGCTGCCGACAGTCTCTGTTCTCGTTCCCTCTCACGGATTCTGTTGTCGATCCAGATGGACATAGAGATGTGAGAATCTAAGTCTGTGGGTAACTCCAGAGGCGGCAACAGATCTTTAATGCGGTCCGACAATCCCCCTCTGAAGGCGTCGAATAGGGCTTGCTCATTCCAACCGCTGTCGGCTGCCAATGTCCAAAACTCAATAGCGTAATCCGAAGTCTGGCGGCTACCCTGTTGCAGACTAGTGAGTGCGCGGGCCGCCTCTCGACCTGGAGCTGTCTGATCAAAAATTTTCCTTAAAGTCGCCGTGAAAGTTCCCAAAGACTGGCAAATGGGTGCTTCTCTGGCCCATTGCGCCGTTGCCCATGTCGGGAAACAGGAGGCCTGAAGCTCAAAATGTAGGTCACACTGCGTTAAGAACGCTCTGCAATTCTCCAAATCCCCAGAAAAACGTTCAGGATGGGAGAGGTGAATCATGGAACTCGGGATGACCACTGGGGAGGCTGTTGCCAATAGCCCCGTAGTACTAGGCTCTCGTGGTGTAGAAGTCGAAGGAAGTGCTGTTTGGAGGTGCGTACCCAGCTGTTGGAGCCGTCTAGTCAGCTGCTCCACTTGACGACTGGTGGTATTCTGGAACATCGTCTGACCGTCCGTCAGGGACCGAACTCCTATGCATATAGCTGATAGCTGCTCCTCCAGAGCGTGAAGACGAGCGCCCTGTGCACCGATCGCTGAACGAACAGTCTCCGAGTCGGCTGAGTCCATGTTAATGGCCAGTTCGTACTGTAATGGTACGACCAGTACCCACGGAGAGAGGGACTCAATAGCACGACTCAGAGACAGAACGATGATGATGGTAATGACAAACAAACATGCAGGGGAAATCCAAAAGCAGAGTCGGGTCACAGAAACAAGGTCGATGCACAGATAGGTCCTCAGCGTAGCAGAACAACAGGTAGGGATCAGGTGAAAACGGAGTCAGGTCACGGAAACAGGATCGAAGAAGCCGGGGAATCAGGAACACGGGAAACGGGAAACGGGACAGGAACTAGAAACAGACACAAGAGGGAACATACAGTTAACAAAATAAAACAGGAAGTACAAACACAAAACATCTAACGAACGGGACGGGACCTGATATGCTGTGCTTTAAAACATGTCTAGTTATGTCTTCAGACATTATCATGTAGCTGGTGGGATTTAGGTGGAACTTCAGGCCATCTCTATTCCCACATCACTCAATTGACACATAAACTGATAGACTGCCCTTAAAGGTTTAACTTTAACTTTTTAACTTTAACTTTTTTGTCTTGAAGATGAATAATGGAACAGTCCTTGCCTTATACTCAGAGCAATGCATTTTTTGAGAAAACAGAATGAGTAATCTCCTGGCCTGGTGCAGCTGACATGACACACACACACACACACACACACACACACACACACACACACATATCACATCACATCACTTCACATCACATCAGTACAGTTCCCTGGAAGTGCACCAAGTGAGGTTAGAGGACTCTCTGCAGCCATTGTTTATGTTATGTGTGTGTGATTTTGTCTGTGAATATTAAAGTTATTTCCCCAACAAGTATGTTTAATCTCATCCTTCTCCCCTTTATATCTTAGTCACAATACATTTGTAAACAGCATAATTAGTAAGATACCAACATGATACATGTGTGACCATGCATTTGTGTGTGTGGCTCTTGTTTGAATATTTGTGCAGTCACATATGGTGACATTTTTATATCAAATGAAACGACTTTAGATTAGACTTCCCTTCTTCTCTGAGTCATAACTCTGCAGCTGGACCCGTGGGCATCGGAGGAGTTGCCCTGGAAGGATATACCGGTTCCCTGTACACTTTCCAAATGATTGCTCACATGTTCATATATCTTGTTATAATGTGAAAAGGTTCCTACAGAATGTGGCTTAGAATGTCTGATCAACATGGTTCTTCTATCCCTGGAACATTGCCAGTCTCATCTAACCATTCACATACAGATAGAAGTGTTGAAAACCTGTGGAGAAAAAAAAAGGGCAAAACTGACACCCACTGCATATTACTACTCATATGCCAAGTGATGGCATTTCTTAAGACCCTAACTCATTCTGAAAATAACAATATATGACATGCTTGTTTAAGCAATGTGGTGACTATGCCATAGGCCTGAAATACAAGGAGCTAAAAACCCAGTAGAAACAGCTGAGGGTTAAAAGGATTAATTGTGTTGAAATACGTGTGTGGAAACAGGATGTTCTTGGCACAGAATACACTGTATTTGTTGTAACCACATTTCTCTCTCTGAAATTGATGTCTGTGGGCTTTGTAACATGCCCTCATGTCAAAACAGCTTGATGTGATGCAGAGGAGGTTTTCTTATGGGTCTCATCTTCTGTGCTACAGTGTGATGTTTGACAGGGAAATCACAGGGGCACTGTCTGTAAAATAGTTACAGTCCGTTCCTCATATTGTATTCATTAGACAAAGCCTTAGTGATGGTAGCCCACATAATGTATCTGTGTGTGTTCTCAGTTTGATATATGCAGGTAGAGGACACACACACTCATACAACCGGAAGCTAGCTCCGAGTCTAGTGTCTACACAGTCTAGTGACTCATGAGTGTTTTTTTATCTTCATGACTTGTGTGACCCTCCAACCACTGGCTTCTACTGAGTCATACAGCCGAGTGTTCTACGATTAGTTACATGTGTGTGTGTGTTTGTGTGCTATTTTTGTTCTTATTTGATTGGAAAACCAATCTCTCCCAGTGCCCTGGGTGAGATCTGCCCCCCCGCACCTGGTTCAATAACCACAGGACATGACCAGACTGTGTGGGGGGGGGGGGGGGGGGGGGGGGGGGGGGGGTCAACGGCAGAGTTAATTAACATATGGCCCCCATGGCATTTACTGTAATGAGTCTAGTTATTGTCCAGCTATAAAGCTGTCCTCATTTCTTATATCCTATCTCCTTTACTTACTCTGTTTCCACTTCCCTTAATTCCTCACTTCCTCAAACGATGCAGAAAAACTAGTCCATGCATTTGTTACCAGGCCAGAGCCTTCAGCTATCAAGCTCCTCTACTGTGGAACCAGCTCCCAGTGTGTGTTCAGGAGGCAGACACCCTCTCCACACTTAAGAGCAGGCTAAAGACTTTCCTCTTTGATAAAGCTTATAGTTAGGGCTGGCTCAGGTTTGCCTTGGACCAACCCCTAGTTATGCTGCTATAGGCTTAGACTGTCGGGGGACTTACACCTCTCCTCCTCCTTTCTCCATCTCTCTCTCCTCCTCTCCCTCTCTATCTGTATCCATTCATGTCCCTTAAATACATGTTACTAACTCACCATCCGGGGCATCATCCCCGGAGTTTCTGTGTCTCTCATCTGGCAGGTTGCCACTATTAAAGGTTACGTCTGGATCATGAATGGTGGCTGCGCCTGTTGCCCTGGTCCTGCCTGATGCCCACGTTAATATTTTTTTTGGAGGCACCGGGAAGCTTTTTTGACATCTTCCTTCTTCCTTCCATCTTTTTCACATTTGATCACATCATGTAGTATTTTTTAACTATGTTGTTTATTCTGTACACACGTCACCTATTGCACGTCTGTCCGTGTCATTTGTAATATTGGGTTGTATAAATAAACTTGATTTGATTTGATTGGACTCACCACTCAGTATTGCTGAAAACGAGTTCCAGTGTTATACAAAGTAGCACCTTACTTTGCTGAGTATAAACACATCGTATATTTGTATATTTCCAAAAAGCCTTTTTTTCTTTTAACAGTCATATACAGTATGTAAAGCCAGGCAAAGAGTTGATACAGTGTTGTACGTCTCTAAATGCTGACTGTTAAACTGAGACAGCATTTGATGTTTTCCTTTCAAAGCTGTGTTCATTCTTTACATGGCTTAGTGTAGGTCATTTCAATGCAGAGTTCTTGTTCAGAGTTCAATGTTCAGAGTTCAATGCAGAGTCTTCAAAGTTTTTGCTTGCTCTTTGCAGCCTTTTTTATTTGTTCAATAATTTTACTAGGTCAAAACTTGAGATTGAATGTTTTTGGCCATGAAAACTCCTTCTTAAGTTTGACAAAACAATCTAAGTTCAGCCTCAGCGTTTCTCTAAGCTTTTAACTGCATCAGTGTATAGAAGTCAATGCAGTCCAAGTCAAGTCTTCAGTCCGTTTTGTGACTTATGTATGAATATAAGCTCTATAGCTTAGTTATCTTTGTAATTGTCATTTTAATTAAAGACCCTTAATCATAAAAAATATTCTAATGTTATTTATATATATTTTTGTGATTTCATTTACATTGGTAATGGTATTGATCGCTGTTTGCTTGTCTGTTGCAGATCTGAGCAGAGGTCAACTGACTTGAGTCCATTTGGGCACAAGTTGACGTTATCTTTGCTTTTGTGTGTGTGTGTGTGCGTGCGTGCGTGTGTGGCCTCATGTAGTCTTGGCGCACGTCTTAAGGAAAAAGCAGAGGGGAGGATGAGGTTATCCTATTGTTGTCAGGGCATATCTTTTAATTATATGCAAGTGTCACAGCTAGCGACGGCGGGCTGGGGGGGCATTGATTGTTTAGGGGTGTGGTTGGAGACAGAAGAGAGTTGAAAATGCTGGCCGATGTCAGGAGGTCAAGCCTAGACACACACACACACACACACACACACACATACACACTACATAGATACACAAATATCTGTGTCTTTCAGTGTCTCACCAGGCCTCAGGCCGGCTTAAACTGCAGGAGGGGGGTTCTTTAACATGCCCTGAAGGCCCAAATCCCTCACCCCCCCCCCCGCTGACCTTCTCTCTTTCTGAAAGATTTCTTGCTCTTTCTGTGTTTTCTCTCCCATTCAGAATATTCCCAAATTATGAATTTGCTAATTGCAGAAACGTTTTTATTTTCAAATGATTATGTTGGATTGAGGTGTAAATTGGACACATTGATAAACAGACTGTGCTTGATTGACATCTCCCTTATTCAGCTGTTGGTTTTGTTGCACCTGTTTGTGCAGGACAGCTTACTCCTTTATCATCCTTGTTATTGATGGCATTTGGTGACCTCACATAATTCCCAATAATGCTCCACCCAATTTCCACCCTGTCATACATCCTACATCTTTGTGTAATAAATCACATGCTACAAAGGTCAACTTCTAGATTCAAACGGGCGATGTTGCGGTTTAAGTGGTGCATACAGTATCAGGCTCTAGGCCAACGTGACATCTCTACTGGAGCTTTTTCTTGATCAACAGCTGGATGCAGTGACTGCACGCAACATCTTAAATTCCTGTCCTCATAGTGGGGTTGCCAGGTTTGCGCTCTGCTTTCGTGACCAGCCTGATATGTAGATGTTAATATTCTCATCTGACTTTAGGTAAGACAGCAAGTAAGAGTATACATCAACATCTTGTGTGTTCCTTTACATAGTATGTAGTAATTAAAAGGGTAGCGTTTACTGTTATACAACTGTATCTATCCATGTATTTTGGCTTGGTTTTATGCACACATTACGCACACTTTTCTCTGACTTCCAGCCATGTCTCATCCATGAGAAAACTCAGATAGCCTCAAGCTGAGGGGGGCTTCCTGGCCCCCAATACATGCATGGACAACTGTCTGTGTTTGTGTGTGTGAGATTTTAGTGTCTGTGTGCATGCGTGCTTTGCATTCATGCATGACCAGCCTTGTTTTCTCCGTTGACCTGCGTATGTTTTGCATGTGAATGAGCTCATGCATGGCTGACGTGTGTGTTTGAGCTTTTATAGGATACATGTACATGTGGGGAGAGTGCGGGAGGACCGAACCACCCAACCCAGACCCACTGAGATCTGTGTCTTTAAAACACAAAACCAAAGACAATACAAATGACTGCTCACTTATGTCCACAACAAGGGAAGAATGCTCCGAAATAACTTGTAAAAGCTTGTATTGTCATGGCTACGAAAAGATTGCCAAGACCAAGCTGTATTAGCTGTACACCAATTCAGTTTTTAGCAATACAACATTCTTTGGAATGTCAAGTAAAGTCTTTAAATTGCTTATTTTCTTTCCAAAATTCCATTTAACATGGAGTAAAACAGAAAAGCCTCTAAATGATCTTCTTGTGTTTGTGAAACTGTGTATTTTGGTGCCTTTACTTGTTAAATGATTATTAATGACATTTTTGTTGATTGACTGACAAAATAATCTTCTTAATGTACCTACTTCTTATTTTGCTGTGATTTTGCCTGTAGCCAGTTCAAGAAAAGCTTAAATACTCGCTCTACTACATATTATACTACAGCTGCACTAGACATTTTGTCAGGAAATGACGTGGTGCAGCATGTTTCTATGTGGTCACTAAAGCACATTTTAGTCATGGTTTTCTTTAGTTTAGCATCATAGAATCCTGGTGGAGTCAAACAAATAACTACACATTGCTTCTGAAATCTAGAAGAAAAATGCCTCTGTGATGTCACACAGATAGAACCGTGGGTTGTGCAAAGGTTGCCCTCAGTATTTGACTCTGTGTGGGACAGTTGTGCATAGCTTGTAATGTGTGTGAGTGTGTTTGACAGCAGTGGAGCGTGTGTGTGTGGGTGTGTGTGTGCGTGTCTATCTGAGGCTCATTAATAATTCATGAGGTAGGAGGGGTGAAGGAGAGGGGGCGGTAACAGATGGAGAATCAGTGTGTGTGTGTGTGTGTGTGTGTGTGTGTGTGTGAGAGAGAGTGTACGGACGGAGAAACAGCGAGAGCAAAGAGAGAGGGGGAAAGGGATAGAGGTAGTGAGGAAGAAGGAAATAGATAGGGTGAAAGAGATGGATATAGTGTAATGTTTTATTTTTCTCTATTTTTACAGTTGTTACATCTGCTGTCTTTGTGTTTCTGTGGTGGATTTGACTGAGAGACGCTCAGTCTTTGTGTTTGCTGTTCTCTCTTTGGTTTCTTGGATGCTGAAGGATTGATGGGGATGGAGATACAACGTAGTCTCCCAGCACTACTGTACACCTGGACACAAGAGCTGCACTGACAGAGGTATTGATGTGTGTCTGTATTCTGAACGTGTGTGTACGTGTGTTTGTGTGTTTGTGAAGGGGAGAATAAACCAACCTCCTTTCAGTCTTCTTCAGTAAACAACATTTTTACATAGCATTGAGATATAAACTCTGTGGGTTCTTTAAAGGCTCACAAAGACACAAATTTCAAAGACGGCAGCGTACTGTCCATGTGGATCAAACAGAATACAGTGTCCTGTACTTTACCGTGGGTTTGAATCCCTCAGTCTTTGTCCTTCGTTTTGTCCACTAATGTTTTTATTTCCTCATTAACTACTACACTGAAGACAGAAACCTGCCCAATCTGTTTAAACATGTCCTTCAGGCTGGTTGTGCTCTGTGAGCGTGAGTGCATGCAGTTGTGAAACTTAAATTTATTCTTAAATCAGTTATCCTGCACAGCATGTGCTTTACTCCAGTTAATGTTGCTGTGGATGGTATGAGTATGTGTCCTGTAGCTACAAATTATTTTATACCATTGCCATTTGAAACGTTTTGTTGGAAAAAAAAGATTACTCATGCAGAAGGAAGAGAAATGCGATGTGGTTACAGCTGTCTGTACTGCCAGGCTACACACACACACACACACACACACACACACACACACACACACACACACACACACACACACACACACTGATTAGTCTGCCACAATTGATTGCGAAAAATACGGCTTATGTCTTGTGTAAATGTTTCCTCATTGGCTACAATCCCTCTTAAAGCTGCTGCCTGTCTGCATTTTTGGCTCTTTATGTTTTTTTT